>KK121892.1:16822-62310 GCA_000611955.2 Stegodyphus mimosarum | reverse complement strand
CAGGAATTTATCGATTTTTATAGACCAGATAAATAGGGTCTTTTTCTTACAGATTAACAAAATGTGATTCGCTTACAGTGAAACAAAAAGCGAGTTTTTTTATAGCGATAAATTAGTGATTCAATGTGGTATTTGAATTCGATGCATTTTATGAATAGACTAAGTCATTGAAGCATAGAGCACTGAAGGTGATAGCGTATGTCAATTACGAGACAATCTGATAATAATGTAGTCTTCAGGAAAAGGATCGAAAATACTACGACAAATTCTGTTCAAGAAAGAGAAAGATATATAAAATAAATTATAAAGCATTAACGTATTCCACTGAAAAGAGTAGCTGCATAAGAGACAAACAAATCGAATTTTCGTTGAATACTCGTAAATGCTAGTGCATTGTGATGATTTAAACATACAGCAGCCTGCATATACATAATTGCAGCCTGCTACGTTGAAGTGATTGATTATCAAACACAGAAACACTGCAATTGCGTAACAGATTTAAAACTTTAAATAGCTAATATTTTCGTTTATTATAATACGGCATTTCCAATTATTTTACTTTTATTTCGCTGTTAAAATTGTTCTTATTTCATCACGTTTACTCCATAGTCTGTATTTTGCAAATGTTGTTTGACGTTCCAGAAATGAAACAATGTTATGTTTTAATTACAGCATCTGTGATACTTGCAAAACATATCTTATAACTATTGAAAAAATTATGTTTAATTTAAAATCATGGGCTTTAAATCAAATGCAATTTTTCTTTAGAGGTATTTCTTAAGTAATTACTTTTCACTTTATTCAGTATTTCTTTCAGAAATATTTCTGAAATACTCATTCTCATAAAAGTTGATGATATAAATAATACTTAATAAATAATTAAAATTTACTGAATTCAGTAAATTTTAAGCATAAAGGTCTTTCATAAAAGTAAGACCTGAAATTTGATTGCAAGACTTTAAAATTATTATAAAGTGCCTTCCTGATCTGTACAGTAATTAGCGCTGTTGCCTGCTGTATGATTGGGCCTGGGTTCGAATTCTAGAGTAGACTTGGACATTAGTATAGAAATCGGAATACAGTCGACGTTGTCTTAGCATAGGTGATGCATTTAATTAATAAGGGTGCATAATCAAAAGAGAAGATTTTGATCAAACTATTATTTTCTTCTATATCTGCGTAGAATCGACATCGGTATAGAATCGATATCGACGTGCAATCGGAACAGCAAGCCCATGTGTCGGCAGACATGTTTTCAATCCAATGCTACTTTTTCTGATTATCAGTCTAAATTTAAGAATAAGATTACAATTCCCATGAAAGCTCTAGCTATTTGTGCTTTTCCCTCTCCTTACCGGTGTAATATCTATGATTCCTGTGGTGAACACTGAGGAATGTTATCGCAATGAGAGTGTTAAATTACTTATGACTTCGGTCATAATACATGGCAAATGGTTTTGCGGATAAATGCCTGGTCGTTTGGAAATATTTCTAATTTTTTAGTTGAATTTTATGCCTCTTACTTATAAATCAAAATCATGATGACATTATTGGATCCTAGAACCAACCGTATTACTAGAGATAAAAATCAAATAAATAACCACCAGTAAATAACTTAATATGATAATGCTGATAAAAATAATAAAGAAATGAAATATACCTATTTCAGCATCATGGTAGTTCTGCTGGAAATAGTTGATGACGGAAGAGGTAATTAGCCCAAATATTTAATAGTGCTAAGCGAAAAACAAAACTAAGAAGAAAAACTGAAACAAGAAGCAAAAAGCGAATTAAATATCTTCGATCTTCATTAGCTGATAGCTTTTCCACCGCCGAAAAAACATCACTGGTCCATTAACTAAAACTGAATTGTTCGAGTTAGATGCGAACACATTAACGGGGGTAAGAATCTTCAATAGCATTCTTTCGAGGAAAGGCTCTGAACAAAAGCATAAAAATAACGGAAAGTAACTTCTGTGTTATGAAAAAAGCAATTTAATTGTCACAAGAAAATCTAAAACAATAGCCAGGAACATGGATGAGCGACGCGGAAATGAAGATGCAGAGCGATAAAGTGTTACTCCACACGGAATAGAAATACTTTATATAGGTACGAAATATGAGAGCTAAATTTATGAAAATTTAGTAAGTAACCTAGAGCATCTTCAGTCACTTTAATAATCATTATAAATGTCTTGTAGTTCTAAATATATTATTCATAAAATACTACTTAACAATACTACAAACTTCAGGATTATTCTTTAAAAACATGGAGTCAAATTAACATTTTAAAACGCAATTTTAGCTCTTCATGACATACTGGTGCATGTGTTACGCTACTACGAGCTAAAATAACAATCTGTTGAGAAATTAGGTTCCAGAAGGTTTAGGAATTTACAAAGTAAATGAAAGGAGGTACATACGACTTGAAATTCTCGAGGCATAAAGGTGAATTTTATCAAGAGTAAAAGAAGCGAAGTTAAGCGTGTATTATGTAAACGAATTAAAACCTTAATTAAAGCACACGCAATAATGTATGCTTGCATACATAACTTTAATTAAATTTTCTCAACCGGTATACATGCATATTCAGCAGCTTATCCAAGCATATAGTTAACTATGCGTATATATATATATCATATATTCTGCTAAATACAACGATAATCATATTACACTTTACCTGTAAAACACATACGGAAATTTAAGCAGCTTTTGTGAAGCCTGATGGAAATTTTGTTCACTATTGACGGTAAACTGTCAGATTATCTCAATAAACTACAATTATTTTTTATTCGTGAATAATTATTTAATGGTATTTAAGGAAGATAGTTTAATTTCATACAGCTTTACTTTTGACGTCATTTATAAAGCATCAGCAAGATGCTATACTCGGTGTCATCTTACTTGACATGGTTTTGCACACATGATGTTACAAAAACGGCAACATGTGAATACTTAGTGAAATTTAAAAAAAATACAATTCACGATATTTTATATTTAATATTGTTCTTGTTGTATAATTAATGTTTTTACTTATTATATCACGGAAAAACATCAGTATCATATTATCTTAGTATTATTATTATTATTATTATCTTATTATCTTATTATTTAAGTATTTGCAAAGAAATTTTTGCCGAAGCAGTTGTCAATCACAGTATTTTTGGTTACATCACGGAATGTAGCTGCTAATCCTTATTTATTTAATTTTTGGCGAATGGAAGTCGTGCAGTGCATTTTAATTTTTCTCTCTTTTTAGCCCTGCACTTTCATTATGTCAGGCAGTAATTAATATTACACGTAATACCTTCATCTGCAGTTTCACACTGCGGATATGTGCATTGCTTGCACGTTTATGCATTGGTAATCTTAAATGTTTTAAAATCATTAACAGCAGTCAGAAATTTATTTCGCTGTTCAACCTCCGCACGGAAATGCATGAAAAAATTCAAAAACACAAATACGAGTAAAGAAATCATCTCGTACACTTACATTCTTAAAAATGTATTATAAAGTACATGTAGCAGAATCTTCAAAAAATCAATCAACCGGGAGCAGCTAAACCCATGTAATCGGGCGGACAAGATACCAGGATACTTTGCATCTAAGCAATACAAATATAGTATTGCGGAATTACTCTGTTAAGTGAATGTATTTTGAGATGTTGATGTTAGCGAGAGATAATGTGTGTAAAACTCCTCATTTGCACAATTAGCAGTAAAAATCGTTTCCTATCGCATTGCTCTATTAGAAGGGGATGGTAAACGTAAATGCATTTCTTCTTTCATTATAAAAATACATTAGAGTGCATGAAAATTAAAATACATGGTTGAAAGAGTTCTTGTTATTTTAATAATCAATGAGAAACTAATGAATCCATAACGATTTCTTTCTCATAAGGGATGTCGTCGGGTGTGTAATATGAGCATAGTTCATCGAGGATTTTTATCCATTTGATCACATTTCAGAATTTTTTACGTGTGCCTTTGTTGGTGGATGAGCCGTTTAGGTTTCCATTTTGATATCAGCCGTACGATTTGATTGCGTGCTGCCTTGAATGTTTCAGCTTTTGTTGGTACGTATTATTGATGTCTATTTATTTATTTATTTAGTGAGGTATATCTTTGGCAATGAAATGGATTCTATAAGTGCTATTTAAAATCTTGCTGTATATTACGCTTAGCATAGTTCTTCACAAACAAACTAATGCATGGCCAAACTATGCGTCTTAAAAAAACAAATCTCAAGAAGCAAGAACCTAGAAGAAAGACTAAATGTATTTCTTCAACGAAACAAAGAATCAGAGCGTAGTTAAACTACGTAAAACAGAAAGCAATAGGCAGGAGAGCTAAACGTTGAAGAAAATTCTGCAGCAACAATATTATTCGTATGGAATTCTTCACAGCTTTCAACAGAAAAACTTTTAAACTAATTCAAAATACATGTCAGCCAGTAATTTGAATTTCGCAAATGTGTCAGAGAATGCAACATTGGTCTCAGTGAATGAAATAATGGACTCTAATTTTACAGAAGACACATTAAACATGATGCGTAAAAACAAGTCTGTATTTGGAGAGAAAAAGTCATGCCAAACGCAAAAGAGGATTAAAAAAACCCTTCTGTATTAAAGAAATGTATATAAGAGCTTTGGCATTATCAGATGGCTAAGCATTCATTATCTCTGGCAATATAAGAGATAAGTTAACGAAAATGTAGAAGTCAAAAATAATAGATCGAAAACGCAACTAGATAGAAGAGTTTTAAGCCATCAAAATGAAAACTTTGAAAATAGCCATATCTAAAAGAAGAATCAGGGAATATGATTGAGATTTAAATCCTCATGTTCAGAAACTGCTGCTCAATACCATGATAAAGAAAATGGTTTATTAAGGAGCTGTTATCTCGGCTGCCGTAATATAGAATGGAAAAAGATATAGCTCTGTGCCATTCAACAACCCTTTCTTCTCAATGTAACATAAACCTTCTGTACATTTTCTAACACCGCACTGGGGGTACTATGCAGAATATTACCAATATATGTATATACTACCGAAGCTAGAAGCTTTTAAATCAGGAGCAAGCTTTTTTATGCGGACTAACATGCTATCGAATAATTTTGAATTCCTAATCTCTTTGTATTTCCAGCACCCTGCAAATTTCCTTAAGATCTGCTTTAAAGACTCTGTAGGTAGAATGGCACCTAATAGCCCTCCTAAAAGGGTCAAAAAGTGGAAACACCCCATATTCTTCATGAGGTTAAAACTTTAACTATACCCTGGGTAGGAAGTCTGTTTTCATAAAAACTTTTCCCAAGCGGAAATTTTCTTTATTAAAAAGGTAATATAAATCGTATTTAATAATAAATTCAATCAGCTCACAATCCAACCAGACACTCCGTCTCCGCTGCATGCAGTGACGAACTAAAAACACTCTTCTCCAGCAGTACAAGGGCCCACCAGCGGCCGAGCGCTAAAGACGCTGAACACTGGTAGTTCGGTCCGAGGTTCGAATCCCGCGAACGGGCTGGCTGCATGGGCGTTTCCGTGGTTTTCTCCATGTGTAACGTGTATACGAGCCAGTTTCCCTTAGAAAGTCCTTCACGAAGGCATCCCTCCCTTTAGGCAGATAGCCCTCGTGTGCTTTGCCATAATTGAATAACCTAACCTAACCTAACCAAGAGTACAAGAAATAATTCATGTCCTCCAAGAAAACATCAAATTAAAATTTGTTCGGGTGGGTTAAAGTACAAGCGGGATGTACCGCAAATGAAGACACAAACTCCCATGCTAAAGACGTTGCTGCGACACTCGATTCCAAAGTTTAGAGCTAGCTGGAAAGTGGGAAGTATTTTCTCCCACTTTTCAGCTAGCCTTCGTGGTGTAACGGTAGCACGATCGGCGCGTGTTCAAGATGTCCAGGTTTAAGTCCCGACACTTGCTCATTTTTAATGTCTCCTGTTTCAAAATACCTACTGATTCTACAACATGGCCACGTATCTTAAAAATTAATCAAACCAAATTCAGCATAACGAATTCTGCTTTGTATCTCGAGGCAGAAGAAGATACGGATTAAATTAACAAAAGGGAAAAGATGTCTCACTAATTCTTGATTAAAGCAGATGTAATATCAGGGCATGGTTCTTTTCCCACTTGCGGCGAAAAGGCTACATACTCTCTCGTGTAATATGCTCACAAGCATATCAGGGTACTTGACCAATTACAAACAAGAGCTCGTTTTCTAAAGGTATTTGATAAACAATCCAAAACTTCATAATAAGATCAACAGAATTGCCTGGTACTTCCAAAAAAAGGGCCAAAATATATTTTAGCATTAACCTGTAAGAGTTACACTGGATTAGTAGCATTGCAGGCCAAACCTGTATCACCATATAGTCAAGTTCCAGTATCTGAGTGCTTGTTCCTGTCTCGTACTTTCACATTCTGAATAACAATTTGGGATAAAAGTTAGTCGAAACTGATTGAACGTATTTAACACAAAAGCTTTGTTGATGTAAATTAAATATTAGATTTGGTTATAAATTGTTCACTAAGTAATAAAAATTACTGAAAGATTTCTGTTATTTAATATAAAAGATTGGTACAGCATTTTTCTTCTTAATATTAAAATGTTATGAGTTTTGAGCTAAAATATCATAATATTGCCTTACTCCAAAATGTTTCCCTATTCACTCCAGCTTCTTTTAAGTGTATTTCGAAGTTTAAGATGTTTAAATATTTTCATGCGACACAGTGAACTAACAAAAGCCCCAACGCTTCCGAGCTTCTAAATATTCTGCTAAAGGCAGAAAAGTAGCTGGGTAGCTGTGTCGTTGCAAAAACATCGTAGACGAAAATGTCGCGGCAAAAACATCGTAGACGAAAATGTCGCGGCAAAAACATCGTGAAAGTAAAGGTAGCAAGGAAAAAACACCGCAGCTCTAAAGCATCGTGGTATAAAACAACGCAGTTTTATAACTTCGTAAAAAAATCATGATAAAAAAAAAAGAGCGCATGACTATAAAATCGCAGACTTATGTTTTTCTGGCTTTCAAAGTCGCAAGTGCTTACTCGCCTGATGATTTGTAAGCGCAAGCAAGGATGAGGAATATTTTTACACCCGTATTTAATGTTTTTGGATTTATTAATAACTTTGTTGCTAAAAAAGCGAGAAGGAACTTTAGCATTGAAAAGCTGAAAATGAGTAGAAAATTAATGCTACGTGCGAGTACGTACGTATTAATGCTGCGTAGTTAGTATAATTTTAAATTAAAAGTAATTATTTTATAGGGTATTTCTCCCGCCTTCTTCGCATGCCTTCGTGGTGTAGTGGTCAGCACGCTCGACGCGTAACCGAGAGTTCTGTGGTTCGATTCCCGGCGAAGGCGTTGGTAATTTTTCCCTTCTCCAGTATCGAAATAACCTAATGTCTCTAGAATTTAATTAATTTCCTCTATAAAGAAGTTGTGACAGATTTCGTGAAAAATAGTCTAAAATACTTAGAAAAGGGAAGATGAGTAATTGCATGAGGTTATCTATATTAAAATTGCTAAATTAGATATCAAGTTATTTTCTTTTACCTTTGTTAATCTGATATTCTTTTAGTAACGTTCATTCGTCTTATCATAAGTGGCATTAACCTTTATACGTACAGCCTCATTTGGGTGTTGATTCGCTAGTTATGACGAAACATGGCCGGAGGAAGGTACATAATATTTCAGTAAGGCATTTAGATTTTTTGGATTATTGCAAAACACATTAGCCCAGTCTGTCTGAGGGGAGGGAAGCCTTTGTACAGGACTTTCTTAAAAACTCTCTCATATCCACATTATATATTACGAAAGCCATAAAAATTTCAAGTAGCGATTTCGTTCACTGCGTAAAACTACCAGTGTTCAGCGACTTTACCTTTTTGGCCACTAGTGGCCATTTCAGGAAGGGAAATATAAAGGGGAAGTAAAAAAAGCTCTCAGATTATTAACAAAGGCAAGGAATTTATGATTTTTATGGAAGAAAGTCACATATTTGATGCACTAAATCTCATCACTAAAGCCTGAAATGAAGTTAACAGTTCATCGGGTGCAAAGTAAAGGTGTATCATTATCAATTGTTTTTTTCTTTCCAATGGCGGGCTGTCAGCCGACTTCGGCTCGGCCACTACTAAGGCCAGAATTGGTGGCCACTTTATTATGGAGGAGCCTATTAGGCAGGCCACCTTTGCCTCCTACGAAGGGACGGACAGTTACAGCCATGTCTTCTCCGGGATTCGAACCCGGAATCATTGGCATCGCAGTCGGCTCCCCTAACCACTATACCATCTGGGCGGTGCATTATCAGTTTTTAAGAGTGTAATCCTTGTGTGTAATTTATCAGTCAGTCTGAAATTATTTGGATTCTCTTTTATAAATAGAGAGAAATATCATGTCATATAGAACTCATGTTAGTATGACGTCTAATATTTTCCAGTTGGTTAACTCATAATTTAGCAAGCACATATAATTAGTATAATTTATCAGAATACGAAATGTGTTCTCAGTTTTGAATGTTTAAATATAAATTACTAAAGTAAAATAACCGACTTTATATATATATTATTCCTGCTATATTTCCTGCTATAACAAATTTCACGAAGTCTAGAAAATACTCCATGAGCTGCTTGGAAACCAGTTAACGATGCGAACTATTTTTAGAAATATCTTTTAATAAAATAGGATCAAACAAATAACTAATTAAAACTATGTAGTCTTGGCAGCAACTTTAATACCTGAGTAATTAACCCTCATTAAAATCTATAGTGAAAGTGGGTCTCTCAGCTGTTATCAATAATAAAAAAAAGTTTAGCTTTAAAAATGTATCTGCGTGCGGCTAATTTGTAACAATTAATTTCTGGGTAAAAGTCAAAAAATTTTTAAAAAGTGTTTCCCGAAGATTAGGAGAACCTATCTCGCGCCGAAGAAAATACTTTGCAGAGATACATTCTGAAAAGTTGTTTTGTTTTTAAATATGATACAAACGGCATTCTGCCGGTGAATTTATGCTGTCTTGAAGTTAAAGTTTCCATAATAATTATAATAATAAAAAAGGCTACTATTTACGCTCTTTACATTAATTTAATTTTTTTTCCAATTTTTGATTTGATACGCTCCCTCCTCTTTCATTCGATGATTACTTTTATAATTAGCGTTGAGTTTTTCTATTTTCATGCAGAAAATTATTTTCGTAATTAATGATATCAGAGTTTTAGATAATTTGCCATAATAGGGGAAATAATGTACCTTTTTTATTATTGTAGTTCCAACATTAATTTATTTACCTTATGGTACTGCTTTTCGAACGACAAATTTTCTTTTTTTTTTAATTACAAAATACGACGTTTTATTATCTTAACAATTTTTCCATTCACTATTATTTTGAAATATTCATAAATGAGCATTTCTTCCCTATTGCTGCAGAAAATCATTTGTATTATCTTAATTAATAGTCTCTCGTAGTTTATGCATAATGTTACTTTATTTGCATGTTGATCGATACACTAGTGTAAATAAAAACGCCTAAATTTTAATGAGCGGGGTTATTTTCGTTTTAGTATACCAAACGTTTACATAAATCGCTGACTTCAATGAATATATCAAAACTGAAATGGTATGTTCCATATCTTTTATTTCAAATAGAGATAAAAGAAAAAAAATCATTCCTAATAAATTATATTGATGTTGCACGGATTATTCTATAATATAAATTCATATTTAGGTTAGATATATTTTACTTGTGTTAATGTCTAATAAAAGTCATATACTAATTTTCTAATCAATTAATTTTATTGTAATAAAGCAAACGAGGTTATTTGCCTCAAGCGCAGCGATTTCTCAGAGAAATTTCTAAGGGAAACTTCTTCACCGGGGAAGATCACGAAAACCCCACATAGCGAACTGTTTCATTAGAAAGCCTAACCCGAAATTAAGCAAGTATTTAACGATCTTTTCCTCTCAGCGACTTCGCTAAACACTAGTATTTCAACCCGGGATAAATTGAGGTTAGTGGACTGACTGCACGGGAGGTTTAGTGGTTTTCGGCCATGTGTAGCGAAATTACGAGCCAATTTCCCTTAGAAAATCCTACGGGAAGGTATCGCACTCCATAGACAGACAGCCTTCCCATGTACAGTCTTAATCAAACAAACCAACAAAAAATTTCATGCAGGAGCAATACTAAGAAAGGAAGAGACTTTTGCTTAGTATCAATAATTTTTAATTTGTATGAAATTTTCTCCCGCGTGCCTTCAGGTTGTAATTGGATGCACGTTTAGCTAGCTCGGTGGGCCAGATTTCAAGTTCCCAGGAAAGCATCGTTGATGTTTCATACTTCCTGCTCTTCCCATTGCGGATTTTTTCTTTCTTCGATAATAAGCCTAATGACTCTACAAGCGGTGCTCGAACTAAAATGTAGTAAATGGTAACACATCACTTCCTATATTTTATGACTAGATCTCTTCATGCCGGTCGCCTTTTAGTTGGGGCGAAATGTATGGAATTTTCTCTCTCTGCGTTATGTGCTTTCATAGTGTAACAGGAAGCACATCCAGCTAGCTCGGAAGGTCAGGAGTTCGTCCCGGCAAAGAAGTCACTGTGTTTTCATGCTTCATGCAATGAAATAAACCAAACAATTCTAAAATTAAAGCGAAATTTAAAATCTGTTCCAAGTGAAAGACAAATGTAAGAATACGGCTTTTAGAAAAATACTGATACATAATAAGAAGATGCAAATAAAATTTAATATATGAAGCATGTAACTATTTTCCCAGATGCTTTAGAATGATTATTTCTGTGTTTCGTTTCAGAAGAACGCCAGTAGCTTTTTATCGAACATAGATTCCGTTATTAAATAGTGCAGCATTTTTGCTTTTAGTTTGTAAGGTATATTTTAATTTTATAACAGTTATTTTAATTCAATGCTTCTTTTCTAGCTCTTTTAGCTTCAACTTACAACTCCCTACCAGAATGAGTTTTTAGAATCAAGTTAAATGCAAATAAGAAAGAGAATAGTATTTAAGTCAAGTTCAACTGACTTCAACAAAAAGAGTTAGTATTCCTGAATAGCGCGCGTTTAACTTTGGGCTACTTCTCTCTAAGCTGTTACTACGCTCGGCCGTATTACGTTCCTTTTGATAGTTCTCTGACTAATTTAATATTGTGTTAGCTTCGGCTAAATCTCTTTAGTTAGTCATTAGTTAGTTCTTATTTCTTATATTTTGTGTTTAAGCCCAAGTGGAGGCTTTGTTGTACTCCCAAAGAAAGAGACCGACTGTTAATCTTATTTTGAACAAATAAAGGGGAATTAACCCTTCTTGAGTTTACGTTTTTGTTCTTTGACTTAAGCGATTGCTCGCTTAGCAGTTCACTAGGTTCCTCGTCACTTAATTTCACAGAACAAAAGTGAGAAAGCCTACAAGTTATTTTTTATATTTATTCTGTTTTTTTGAGATTTAAGCAAAAATTACGAATAATTATTTTAATGCTAATTTTAAAGGACCTAACGCTTTCATATTTAAAAGAATTTATCGACTTTTTAAAGAATGTACGTACAATCTCAAAGCTGAAGAAAAAATTCCTTTTGATCTTCTTTTGTGAGCCGACAGATCCCATGCTCTACGAAATACTTTTATTTCTTTAAATGCAGAAAATATGATGACTGCACTTAATTACTTATTAATTTGCTATAAATAAACAAATGAGATTTTAAAAAAATATATTGTGTTTGGAAGACGAAAAGTATTATCTTTAGAAGTATAAAAGTAATAGAGAACTTTGGAGACAAAATACACTCTTAGACAAAAAAATTAAAAAAAACGACGCAACACGACGCACAGAGAAGATATAAAGCAGATTGGACACAAATTGATATGCATACAGGTTTCGACGGAAAATGAAAAATTTTACATTTTGGCTGCCAATGAATGAAAGGTTGTCGCTACAGCGCATTTGATCTGCGCAACTGGCAGGATATTTAAGAGGAGAAATTACGATTCCAGGTCATAAAATTCTTCACGAATTTCATTCCGTGTACTCTGGTAGACAGTAACTATGCCTCGCATACACGTACGCGAACGATATGGGCAGATGTCAGAATTTGAGAATTTGAGATTGGCCGGCCCGGGGTCGGCATGTCTTAGAGCAGGGTGGTTCTGGTAGCCCGGGGGTAACTCCTTGGGTTTGCTGGGTAATGTCCCCCTGCGACGGACTCGCCCGAGCGACTGGTGAGTAGCAAATTGACGACCAGTGACGCCCCAAATTGGGTGCGTTGCGCCGACCCCTCAAGGTTTCGGGAAAGAGGTTGAACCTCGACCTCGGTTCTGCGGGGGGGGGGAAGGACCTGTAGTGCTTTTTGCGGAACGGGGAAGCCAGATTGTTGTTGTTATCAGCGAATAGCATTTGAGCAGGAGCGATGCCACTATTAGACGATGTTGGCAGGAATGGGTGAACCATGGCCGCACATAGCGTCAAGAAGGAAGCGGTAGGCCTAGAAAAACGACAGAATGTGAAGACCGAGCAATCGTCAGAGCGGCACTCACAGCCCCAGATGCATCATTATCATCGATTGTACGTGCAACTAGTGCTTCAGTGACCGCAAGGATCATTCGTAGACGGCTCACAGAAAGGGGGCTGAGGTCACGGCGCCCCTTGCGCCGACTACCATTGACCTCTGTGCAACGTCAAGCCCGTTTGCAGTGGTATCCGGCTCATTCGCACTGGAATGTCACTGACTTCAGTAGAATAGTCTTCAGTGATGAGTCCCACTTTAACTGAGCCCCGATGACCAGCGAAGGCGAGTCTGGAGACACCCTGGACAGCGGTGTGATGACAACCTGACTGTCTTCCGTCAGACAGGCCGATAACCAGGAGTGATTGTCTGGGGTGCCATTTCATTTCACAGGAGGACCCGTTTGGTTGTCATCCATCGCAACTTTACAGCACAGCGGTACGTCGACGAAGTTCTAAGGCACGTTGTGTTGCCCTTCATGTCACGCTACCCTGGACTTACATTTTAGCAAGATAATGCCCTCCGCACTGCACATGTTTCTACTGCTTGCCTTGCTTGCAGAACATTACCTTGCCCAGCAAGGTCGCCGGATCTCTCTCCTATTGAGCGCGTTTGGAGCATTATAGGCAGGGCCATCCAACCAGCTCGGGATGTTGCGATCTAACGCGCCAGTTGGACAGAATTTGGCAGGATATCCGCAACCTCTATCAATCGATGCCAAGCCGAATATCTGCTTGCATAAGGGCCAGAAGTGGACAAACGCGTTACTGACTTTTTCACTTTGTGAAGCTCTATCACTTCAATATATCATCCAAGTTTTCTCAAACTGTAATCATTTGTTTTTCTGTACATGTGCATCACTTCTACCGATTTCATTTTCGGATAACTCCTTCTTGGTGCGTCGTTTTTTTTTGTCTAAGTGTATATTGCATAAAGTTCTTTCGATAAAAATAAAACTAATTGTTTTTCTCTTTAATCAAATGAATATTTTACCTCATTTTCTTTCATCAATAGAGAATAAGGTTTCGACGTCTTTTGTTTTAAATCCTTCCGTACGAGGACTTAACGTATCTAAACACTTTCTCTTATTAATAGCTGAAGAAAAAAATCTTAGAAAATGTAAATTATTTTAGGCACAGATGTTTTTGATAAAATATATCATTTCATTTCTGTCACTATTTTTTTTACAAATTTTGTTCTTTCACGAACACTGAAAGAACCGTTTTAAACTATTAAAAGATCTTGCACCTAAAATAAATTTTAATTTAAAATTTCAGGTTACTATTAGTTTAAATTTGAATGTGATGTTTGCCAGGAGTCCTAGATGTCATTTGACTGCCTTTTTGTCTCCGAATTCCAATACTATTTCATTCTTGAAGCTAAGAAGTTTCCTTAAATTCCAAACACAGCATTAACTCCAACAATATTGTAACAGTAAAAGAGTATCCTATTATTGTAAGGCGATTGTTAACGGTAATTTTAACTAAAAACGAAAAGTGAATTGCTTAAAGAATACAACGCAGGTCTTGATTCTCGAAACACAGAATTCCATTAAGATGTGTAACATGGAATAATTTAAATTCTTTTCACTTGCACCATTTGTGACATGCATGAGCAAAGTAAATTTGGGGAGTTAGTTATCAGGACTCACCGGTACAGAGCATAGTGTGTTCATTGTTGGCGCTCGGAGCTGTGCCATGAACAGATTGTTAAAGCACATGCAAGGGAGTTAATAAGAATAGCGTTATTAGAATAGAAATAGCTGTTTATCCTTAACACAATCTTTTATGTGGCTGCTATTATTCAAAGATTTCCTTCAGACAAATCTGGGTGCCGTCTTTTGAAAAGTCAATGATATGAATCTATGTGACCTACATTTTAAGACACTTCCTTAACAATACACCTCTCAGTGTTAGAATAGTGCAATGGGATTCTGTTCAATGTATTAAGCACAGTATTAAAATCTTTTTAAGGATTGTATTTCGGCTTTTAGTAGTATATAATTTACATGGTTCAGAGCTCTTCTACAAATCTTCTTTGGAATATTATGAAATGTGTGCACGATGTAACTCAAATACTGGTTAACTCGCATAAAATCCGTTAACGTGAAACCTCTTGTGCTTTCATCACGAAATCTACTCATTTGTGACGCAAACGTTTTGGCAGCTTATCATGACATTTTATCATCAGCGACATATAACGACCACTTTGCCATAGCAAATAGTAGTCAATCATATATGTGTCAACAAATTTCCTTCTTTGTGACATCGTCTTCTCAGATTTGATGCACCAGATAAGTTTCATCACTATAGCACTTGGACATGTAATTATCCGATATAAATGACATACCTAAAGCCATACATACACCATTTTTCATTCTTTTTGACACTAATATCCAGCTATCGCATATTATGTAATACAAACACTCTGTGTTTTTCTCTCAGGTTTTTAATGAAATAAACGATTACGAAGGCAAAGCTAGTAAGACGTAAAGCTATCATACAATCTTTTCCGAGGTTTATAACGCAGTTTCTTTTTTCTCTTTTCAATAGGAATTCTGAATGCGGCTAGAGAATGTACTATCCTTTCGCCGATATTTTCGTATTTATGTTTTACCTGCATGCATTTTTCCTCATGGTGATGTATTTTTCATCACTTTAGAAGTAGTATTACTAATGCTTATAGCACAGAAAAACAAAGCCTTCTATTTTCTGCTTAAATTCTACAGACCACCACTGGTGGTTTATAGAATCCTTTCAGCTCTGTCTAGATTATTAATAATAATTTAACGCAAACTTAAAAACTTCAAACGGAATAAATTGAAGTAATGTACACATATTCATGAACACATTCCGTTTTGTATGCTTTATAATAGCTTCAAAGTGAATTTTCCTGAGAAAATACATGAAATATGCTTCTCTAAATTAAAATTTTGAAACTCAGCTCGTACTTAGACTTCCTTGTTATAATGTATCTCTACGTATTTGAATTCTTCTGCATTACAAGAAACCCATACGTTGGTTCTAAAATATATTTATGAATCCTAACTCTGTTTTAAATTTTATTTGCTCTAAGACATATTTTAGAAGTAACTTAAAAAATTTGCATTAAATATGTAGGGAATCTTTCGTAAATTAACCAGTTATTTATAATTTCAGCCTGCTACAACTTCTTCTTTCAGTATTGCTCACCAGAATGCAAATGAGTAGCGAGTATTTAAAGTAAGATCTTTACCTTCTTGTACGAAGTGAAGGAAGTATTGCAATCCCGAAAAATTTCAGGTATCATATTTCAACGAAAGTATCCATTTTGACCGTTCCTGAATCCATTTGGAAGATTTGTTTTGCGAGACGTCTCTACGAATGGACAGAATAAAGGACTATTTTTTTTCAGAAAAGATAGCAAAATGGATTTAAGAAGGAATTCGACATGGATTTTTTTGTGATGTCTGTACGTACGTAAATACATGTGCATGTATGAATGTATCTCGCATAACTCCAAAACAATTAGCCGTAGGACCTTGAAATTTTGTATACGGGACTGGCATCGCCTTTAGTTGTGCATTTTCCTTTCTTGTCGCATACAGCATTACCAAACTTATTGTTACGAAATGCTCAGTCCCGGTAAGATAGCCTCCCCACAAAGCGGGTTTAGGGTTTAGTAGTCAGAAAACGGAAAGGGAAGGCAGGGTTGCCAGATTTGGCGTGAAATCGCCCATTTAACGACAAAATTGGCCGTAGACGCCATAGACCAATATGCAATATTCCACAGACGGTCGAACCCCCATAGAAGGTAATATGCCATAGATGGAGCGAACTCTAGAACGTATTCTTACCGGTTTGTCGCAGAATGTTCTCGAAGGCAGGCCAAAAGCTATATAAACCCTGCCTGAACGCGGAGTAGGTGTGCATCGTGGATAGCATCTACAGTACGTTGAGTTCAGTAGTAGTTAGTGTCTTGAGCTTCGAGAGCGATTGAACCGAGTCGGTGAACCGAGTCGAGTATTTTAGTGCTTTGCCGTGAAACTGCCTTCACCGTTATAACCTGATAGCCTGAAGGCTGTGTTGCTGATTGTTTCAGCGTGTTTGTCGTGATTTTCTGATGACTGTAACGCGCCTTTGGACTGTTCTGTGAAATACTGACGAATAAATTGTGTTTTCATTCTTTGTCAAATGTTGTCATCAATCACTCGAAATCCACAAACCCGTAGAACGCAACAGTATATATTTGTATATATATATATATATTTGTATATATTTGTATATATATATATATATATATATATAACCACCCCCTTATCCAGCTTTAAAGCCCTTCACCAGCCTTTATTTTCGCAATCGCCGGTTGTAGTCAAATGCTTCCAATTACAGAAGTGTTTAAACGATGAAAATGTTCATGTTTTGGTGTTTGTGCATGTCAAACTAAAAAAAAATTTCGAAAAATAAGAAAGTGTAATTACATATATAATAAGAGTTTATATATGTAGTTAGTCTAACAATATTTAATATCGAATTATCGTTGTGAATATCTAACAATATTTAATATCAGTTTTTTGTTGTTCTAGTCGTATAGAACGTGATTCTGGCATGGCGTGCGCTCTATGTTGTTAGTTTCCTGTTGTTGTAGTAATTCAGATTTGAGTTTTCCTTTTGTCGATATTTTAATTCTGACACTCCGATATAGTTATTGAGACAGCTTCTAGTAGAATTTAATTGCATAAACCTTGACCACTATTCGAAGTTTGATTCAATTTGGACTGTTCTAATTTATTTTGCATCACCAGAAGTTGTGGAAATGGTCGCACAAGAGAGTGCTTTTATATTCTAAATTCTGTTTAAATAAAAAGATTATCTTAAGCTTGTCAGGACTTATTCTCAGATATAACTATAATTCGCTTCACTTCTATTAGGGTGATTAGACTAAAATAAAATTACCAAGTCAAATGTAATCCTCTAAATTTGCGAAATCGTAAGTATAATAGACTAAAACTTAAATTTACAGACTTGGCATCTAAGCTTTCTAGTTCGTTATAAAGAAGTTTTCAGCTGTTAGGTATTTAAATAATTTCTTTTTCTAAATTATTTCGGAATTAAATTTTAACATATATCCCCTTTTACGCTATCTTGAAATTTACTCAGATTTTGCATCTTAGGAAAACAGTTTTGAACTTAGAGAGTCTAAAATATTCTTCTTTTTTCTCTGCATATATTTTATACAGCTTTGGGCTTTTCTGAAAAGGTTATCACGACAAAAAAAAGGCTTTTGATTTACGAGCGATCTGTGATTTTAATAACTTCTTTTATGTTATCCAATTCGTTTCCAATAGAATATTATGAAAATGAATAATTCATCTTTCAAATTGTTTTAACTTACCTATTTACATTTAGAACAGAAGGCTTTAAAATAATTTCTAATGGATCTTTTTCGCTTTTGGTTATTCAACAAATTAGCTCATTGGTATAAAACAAGTTACAAAAAGTTAGCTGAAGCTTGTTTTACAACAAGATAGCTCATTGCTATAAAAAAGTAAGAAACATTTTATTATATCTTGTAAGTTCTTATCAAAAGGTTAGTTTTGATAAAATCGTTTAAGGCATAATTGCAGTAAAAACAGTATAAACAATAAAATCTATGTTGTTTATATCATAATTGGCGCAATATGAACTTCATTATTAAAACATTAATTTCGAATATGAAGTTTTGCACCACTTACAACGGTTTATTTTTGCCTCATATATGCCGAATTATTGCATAAAACGTGAAAGAGTCAATTTAAAAAATATTTTTTTAGACTGAAAATTTCAATTTCTTTTGTAACTTTCCATCTAATAGAATTAGAGTTGAAGGAAAAAAAAGAGTTTGTTTAAACTTGTTTTTAGATTTTGACAAAACTTATTAGATAACGAAGATTAACGAATAAATAGTAACTTCAAAGTTTAACGATTTCTCATATTACAGTTTTATTTTAGTTAACCCGAGGTGGAATTATAATTTAAGTTTGAAGAAGTCAAATATATTTGTGATAACATCTACTTGAGCAACGTTTGTCTAATATACAGAGTGTTTTAAAGAGATTGCAAAACTAAACGTACTTTGTACAGATTGTACAGATAACCATTTGCAGGCAAATGGTTATTCCAAATCCTACTTAATTAATAATAATAAATAAATTAAAAAAATCTGAAAGGTTTCAGATTTTAAACAACGTCCAAAGATTTTTTAACGTTTCGTGAGTTAATTTTATTTATTAAATATCATTTTCTTCGCTCTTAAAGCATAAAATTCAGTTCAACAGCAATATCGCAAAATAATTTTAAAATGAGTATGTCTTTAGAATTTCCGATACACAGTTAAGCGCGCTTTAGATAAAAAGTTTTTTTTTTCCCGTAGAGTGTTGCCATTGCTCGCCTTTAATTCGTTTGAGTTTGTTCATCACAAATTCGTTAAAGTTTTACAAAATATGGAATAGATAATAAAACAAATTCCCAATTCGGGCTTCCAGATGCGCATATTCGTGTGGAAACGTATGTTATTCAAAATTAGATGGCTCTAGGTACCGTTGTTCTATCACATTTGGAGAAATATACATACATTTATGCACATTCTTCATTATTTAATTTCTTTAATACAGGACTACAATATTTTGTGGCAACAGTTTGAAAAGTGATTCAGATTTTTAATGTTTCCAACGCAAAATCGCAAAACGAAAACAATAGTCCTTCAGAGACAAGGCCCCTTTGGACTAATAATAAAGACAATAATAATGTAATCATAAGGAAGAAGGAAAAGAAAACTACAATAATAACAATAAAATTATTCTTAAATATGGAAAATTCAATTTGACGAAAACTGAAGGAATCATATGATTTAAACTATTTTTATTAGATGAAAAGAGAAAAATATTGATTTTTGAAGCCGTCTAAAAATGAATTTCGTTTGATGCAAAATGCCAACTTTTAGCATTTCGAAAAACAAGAAATTCAATCCAACGCTTTATTACTTCATTAGACGTCTCTGCAGAAAGTCTTTCTAACATCTAAGGTGTCGTTTAGAAATTTGCATTAAAAAAATTAATCTTTGTAGTTATATCGTTAGAAATATTAGATACGGTTCGCCAAACATTTTATTTAAAGATATCTGAACCAATTTTAATTATTTGAGGATGAAGTTTTCCTTGCTTGAAATGTTCGGCTGAGGGAAAACATCCAAACATTGACACTTCTTTCTTATCGGCGTTGTGTAAAAATTTAAGATTTGCACATTTTTACTGAAAAAGGTCAGGAAGCAAAATAGGCGCAATATATGAAAATCCACTTTTACTTGACTACTTCTTAAATTAGGACATGAATCTATAACAAACCGTAAAGGACATTAGTTATTCAATATATTTGAAACATCTACGTAAAAATGAAGAAAGAGCTTACAAATGAATTTTTTTGGGCAAAATTCTATCTACAAATAGTTTTAATTAAAGTAATAATAATAATAGCAAAAAAAAAAAAATCTGAAAGCTTTCAGATTTACATTACACCCAAGGGGACTTTTTTTGTGTATTACCTTTATTTATTAAATATCATGTACTTTGCACTTAAACCGTAAAATTCAGTTCAACAAGAATATCGCAAAATAATTTTAAAATGAGCATATCTTTAGAATTTCAGATCCACAGCCTCGCGCTCTGGAGATAAAAATGTTTTTTTATACGTTTTTGTTTATACGAATTTCAAAGATAAATTGTATTTTGTTGCATTCTTTGAGCAAAGTTTTCATGCAGAACTGTTGTTAAGAAAGAAAAAATAAATATTACCAATTGGACAAAAAAAAATTGTTTTTATGTATATTGAATTTTTAAGCTGACTTGAGACGTCTATGTTTTCATCAGAAGCACATGATTCCACTCCATTATCTGCAGAGCTTTTTCCTAACCTAAATATACGATTAAAAATTAAAATCGATTTTACCTTCAAAATAGCTGTCATCATAGATGTACGCTGTACTTTCCTTCTTAATTTCTTAAATACTTTTATCTGCAAAATTAAGTAGAATTTTAAGTATATTTCCTGAAAGTTTCGTTAATTCAACTTTTTATTAATCCTTTGTTTAGGTTCAATTAGATTTAATTTATCAAAATATCTACGATTTTGGCTAGCCAAAAAAGATAGCTATAGATAAACTAAAATTTTAGTGCAGAATATAGATTTAACGAGTCGCTTGGGACCGGTGAAAATTTCGTTAAATTGAGATTATTCACTATGTTGAAAGACACAAAATATCGGGTTTTAACGAAAGTTTCCCGCCGTCGCAAATATCGTCTGCGCAAACAGTTCCCGTTGCCGTGTTTAATCACATTTTGCCAAATGAATTTTGGCCATTTGAAAAAAAGACTTGCTTGGCCATTTGAAAAAAAGAACACTCTGTGAAATTTGTAAAAAAAGATGTCCTTATCTTTAAGTACAAGGTGTCTGAAATGGAACTACTAGATTAGAACCATCATTTACTTCCACTTCTGTTGCAAAAAGTTAGCTACAAAATTCCACCATATCATGTGTAGAGCTTTAGGTACTAATGTTGTATCATATACACTGTAAAAGTTTCATACCGAAAGTTCAAAAATAAGGACTACGACATTCAAGAAGCAGAGCGCTCTGGCCGACCTACTGACGTTGAGGAGGCCCGCCTGCGAGAACTTGTGGAATAAGATCAGTATGTAACCACTCGAGAGCTTATTAAGGAATTAGACGTTAGTGCCATGTCCATTAGTCGTGCTATGCAACGCATAAACTAGAGGTACAAGTTCAACCGCTTGATAACGCTCAAGCAGATAAGGACAGACGTGTTCCGGCCTGCGCTAATCTGCTCGAAAATCAAATCAAAGACAAAATTCTGGACCAAATTGTCATTTCCGATGAAAAATGGATTTACTTCAACAACAAAGGCCGAAAATGGGGTTGGTCTGCCCCCGATGACCCCGTCGTCAGCGTTGCAAAGCGCAATTTGACTAACAAAAACATCATGCTTTGTATCTGGTGGGATTGCCGTGGTATTAATTGCAGAGAGTATCTGGAAAAAGGTGAAACCCTCCACAGTAAGGTGTACAGCGAGATATTAGTCCGTGTTGACGCTGTTATTAGGGAAAAACGTTGAACTGAGTTCCAGAATACTAACACTAATACTAACATTACAACATTACAACAACAACATTAGATTAATATCAAGATCTAGTTAATTATGTTTATAGGTAAGATAGATTACCTTCTAAGAAAAGTTTCTTTTTTATTGTCGCTTTCATTTTATAATGTATAAGGTATTTCTCCCGCCTTCTTCGCATGCCTTCGTGGTGTAGTGGTCAGCACGCTCGACGCGTATTCGAGATGTCCGTGGTTCGAGTCCCGGCGAGGGGATTGCTCCTTTTTCACATCTCATGCTTTCAAATAACCTAATGTCTCTACAACGGTATTTTCTCTCTCCCTTCCTTATGCCTTCGTGGTGTAATTGGAAGCATACTCGACGCGTATTCGTGAGGTCCAGGCTTCGAGTCCCGGCTAGGGACTCGAAGCCTGGACGACTCGAAGCCTAGTTTACGTCTCCTGCTTCAAACAAAGTAATGACTCTACAGTGTGTTTGCATTTTTGAATCGTTACCGCTGGTCGCGCTGTCAGATTGCAAGTGTTTGGCAAGTCTAGCTAGAAAATGGAAGATCCAAGGTTCGGATTCCGGCAAGGTTACAACTGGTTTCGGTTAGCACACCCACTTAGCAACTGGAAGATCCGTAATTTTTATTCTGGTTACAAAATGGTGATTCTAGTTAACTTGATTTTTCGTGCTTCTTGATAGTCTCTACAGTTGATCCTAAACTAAAATGTAGTAGACAATAAGTCGTCATTACTCGAATGTGGAGGAATGGGTCTTGTACCCCTCTTCAGTCGTTCTTGAAGCGGTAAGAATGTAAGGTATTATCATTCTGCCCTCCGAGCTTACTGTCATGTTGTAAGTGTTCAGCATGGCTAACTGGTAACTAGAAGAAGATGCGTGGTTCAAGTTTCAGAGAAATCCTATTGACTTTTCACATTCCTAGCTCCAAAAACCTAATACTCTCTATGCATTTAAAATTGAAAGCTCAGTGCATAATGAATAATTGCAAAATAATTGTTTAAATACATACTTTAAAAAAGGCGAGAAGTTAATTATAATTTTCTGTATTTATAAACTACATGGAACAGAAATTAAACTATGTTTTGATATATACTGGTATTTTTAGAGTAGTAGTTGCACAAGTGTAACTTGAAATCTCATTTTGCATTTTATATTCGATCAGTTAATTCAGAGTAATCGTTTATCATAATAATTAAATTAAACAAAAGGATGTTATTAATGTTTGATGTTACGAAGCTCATTCCTCGTAATTTTGATTAATTAGGAATAGCATATATGTTTAATTATTTTCTTTGCTTTTCAAAGCTTAAAACAGAGCAACATAAAGCTTGATTGCCTAATCGTTTACAGCTTTATGTAACGGCCCCTTAAACAAAACAGCTAAAGAAAAAAAGACATCCAAAGGACATCCAAAGTAATTACCTTTTCCTTCTGAAATTAAAGTTTTCGATATTATAAAAAAGATGATGTACTAGTACACAAACGTCTTCAATGGAGTGCTGATTTCACACACCCTGTCCAAGTGCTAAAAGTTTTCTCTTTTTTTCAATTTCAAAATTCATTATTCTCTCTATCTGCATATTCACCCATTCCTAAAACTGAATAGTGGTTCTGATTGAATAGTTATCATCGATTTATACCCAGTTCCTTTTTGTTGGGAATATAAACTTATTCTCTTCAAAATTTTAATGTTTCCTCAATAAAAAATGAAGATGAATTAAGGGTTTTTATCTTTCCATCATTACAAAGAGAATTTCATTCCTGAGCATTTCTATTCACTGAGAAGCAGAGTTAGCTCTTTCATTATTGCAATTGTTAGCCTAATCGAGTTTGACTAATTCGAAAATGTTTTACACTTTTTCTTAACACTGATCTTTTGAGTTTGACTTTTCAAAATATTATTAATGAACCATTTCGCTTTCTTCTATTTGAGCTCTTAATATCGTGAACGACTATATTTCAATGGTTATAATCAAATTTCTCTTACTAATATCCTTGCAATGTATCTCTAATCAGTTTTAATTGTTTGCATCTTACCATCAAAATTTATAAAACGCTGGCGGATAATAGGGCCAGAACACTGTAAACAAAATAACGATTTGTTTTAAATGAATTTTGAAGGAAAAATTATTTCTTACAAAGAAGCTTCGACAGCCGGTCATATGTTTCGATTTTTTCCACAGCTGTACCCGTATCTTTCTTGTAGCTTCATAATCCCATTCTTCTGGAAGTCATTTGGCTTTAAATCGAAAAACTGAGTTACTGTTTCACGGACGTCATCAAAAGTTTCAAGTACTTTTTCCCTTTTTTTAACTAATATATCCTCTAGAAAGGATTGCAGAGACTGACATAGATGTTAGTGTAATGCAACGATAATTTGATAAATACGAATAATAAATTTCGTATTAATTAAGAACTGGGAAGAATATGAATTTTCGAATTAAACTCTTCGATATTTTCCTTCGATCCTTGGGTTTACATTGTCAAGGATTGTCTCGCTCAGTTATCTTCTGCTGGCCAGCATTCGGAATTTGACGATCAAAGTTTGATGCAAACGCTTGGGTTGATGGTAGCATACTTCAGGATTTGCGGCTTGGTTCATTTTCATATGCTCAAAGTAGAGAATGCTTTTCATACCTCACCACATATGAAGCATGACTTTCAATGGATAAAGAAGCAATTCAAATTTTGGAAATCATTTCTGGTTAGGAGCCATCTATACTTTGTTTCATTGGAAATCAACATAAAAACCCTATTTTTCATCAGGGAGAAAATACGAGTTAAAAATGGATCAGTCTTTCGCCAAGTCAACAGAGCAAGAAAAATAGTCGAAAGCTAATACATGCTTTTAGTTGCGAATGCATGAGGTATACAAATTCCTTTTTTGTTTATCTTTCTGAATTCATGCAAGTGTTTGCTATAGCAGTGTGTTAAGCATTACTTCTATTTCAAAGGCTGAACATTTTAAGAACAGATTCAACCACTGCTGACAGCTAGTTATCGTTTATTTATAATGGTGTGCCATATTTTGAGAGATTGATAAGGTCACAATCCTTTTATTTCAAGTGCTTGGACCAATTTGAGCTTGACGTTCAATAATGACATCTCCAGTGGTCATCTTGAATACTTCTAGCAGCAGAACTGTCGCGAAATACATACAGTAAGCAACGTCTGACATGACCTTGTCATTTCCCATTCTAAAAATATCTTAATGAGTTAAGACTCAGATATTATCTGAAAGATCGATAATCACAGTATTCATAGATAGGATTTTGGATGTTTGGACTTTAATTGATAGGGCACAACGTACATTTAAACTTCGCATAAAATAAAATGGCCATTATTTTCTTTACAACTTTATTCATAGCAGCACCCTAATTTTATGTCGTCATATTCTAGCCTTTCTAACATTTTTAGGTTTAATGCAACAAAAAATTTTGCACTTATGTAACTGTCATTGCATATATCATTAAATGTTTAGTTTTAGCGGTACTAACATTGACTGAAATTTTTAGAAGCTCGCTAATTAACTGCCTTAAATCTTGCTAAAGTAAACTTCGTGTATGAAAATTTTGATCTCAAACACTTTTACCTCATTTATCTTACATGGCAGTTGAATGCATCATCTAAACTTTATGGCTGAGATAGTAACTCTGTTCAACTTCTCGAGGAATACGTCGAAGTTCTGAAGACAATATCATACTATGCACATGTCCAAAATTAAAACTGAAAACATACTTCTTACTATTGTATTAAAACAAGTAAATAAAATGTAACAATATTTTTACGCCTTGAAGTTGCTCTGTTTCAAGTATATGTGATATTCCCTTCATAGTGGTGTAACAGCTATGACAGAAATTTAATAACACTGTTGATGCAAGAAATAAGCAACTGCTTTAAAACTGTACAGCATAAAAAGTTGAACAATGCTCAGTTTCATTGACGAGGTGACGTAAAATATATACAGACAGGAAATGAGCGTGCACATGTCTTCAAATCCATAAGAAGAAATGTATTAAAGTGAGCAACTATTCAATATTTAACGTTGGCTTTTATGGCAGGAAAGTAGCGGTTTGCCGACTCCTAATCTAACCGCAGGTGTCTTTTGAACTTTGAAAGAAGCATCGCTACTGAATTTGAATAACTGGCTCGTCTTGCTTTTAAGATGATTCAATTTTGCGATAATATCTCATTAACCTGGAGTGACTGACGTACGCGGTACATTTATCAAACATAAGGCTATACAATTGATAACTTCTTACAAAATGAAAACATTCTAAGTTGGAATAGTTCATCAAGTCTGAAGACGTGGACTTAATACAGAAGCATGAAGCAAGCTTGCCAATTTGCTTCTTGTTAACCACCATCCACATCCTTTGATGAGTTAAAAATGGAACTTATCGGAAAAAGAGGTTTCTTCGTGAAAATTGTTCATAAATAGCTCAAATGCGTTGCCCCATTTCTTTACTAATCTTGAATATCCCGAAGATTAACATACTTCACATTAAAGATATTGATTTATTTTCTGTCTTCAAGGATTCTAAAAAGAGTTCCATAATATATTTGAGAAATTTTCCAGTACTAAATCATTGCTGAAGTTTTGAAAAAGCGTTTAATTTTCAATTAAATATAAATAAAGTAAGCGAATCCACTGTAAAACTTGTGGAAATCAAAGAAAAAGTATTGGAGCAAATGATTCTGGATTTCAAAAATGGATTTGTTTCAAAAATCATGTTTTAAGAGATTAGAATCTTATAAACTTGGTGAAAAATAGTTACGTCCACAGACGATAGAGCATATAAAATCAAATCATTTTCTTGTTCTGCTTATTTATGAGAATTCTTATGTTTTATGATAAACATTGCGAAACCATAGCACGCATCTCGTATTACACGCGTATGAGAAACTAAGATAATTTACAAATTATATGTATTTTTAAGCAAAGTATTGAATATAAGGTGCTCATTATGCCACCGGAAAATTGCACAAACATTCAAAGTCGAATACGACGCGTGTGTCTACGGAGTTGTGATTGTGAAGGGAATATATGTGTACAAGAGGTTTTGACGATCTGTATGCTCGTACTCCCTCAAACAATTCGCCGTGTTTCTGGCAAGAGTTGAATAAATTTTGAAGAAAGTTGAGAAGCGAGTATCCAAGAACGTATATATGACGGCATGAGATGGAGAAGTCGGTAAATAGGAGGCCGGCCAATCACAAGAGCATATGGCTACAGAGCTCAATGTAATGCCTAGTGTCGTCTGAAATTTCTGGAAGATGTTTCAGGACACCGGATCCATAACCTAGACCTAGACCTGGAGAAGGCCTGGACAAGGTTGACCAAGATTCACAACGACGAATGAGGATCGTTCTTTGGCAGCGACACTGGCGTGCTACAGCTTCACAGTTTTCGTATGAGCTGTATGTATGGAACTCAAGTTTCATAGTCTACAGTTACCGACGGCTTCACGAGATAAGGCTGCATGCCAGAAGACCCGCAGTTCGCGTTCCGCTTACTGCGGCACACAAGCAAGCTCGTTTAGCATAGTGCAGACAACATGAACCTTGAATCAGACTTCATTGGAGCACCGTGCATTTTACAGATGAGTTGAGATCTAGTCTGGACACCGATTCTCGGCGTATCCGTATCTGAAAAGAGCCTGAAGCACGATGTCATCCCTCCCTCATCAGAGAAAAGGATCATTATGGTGGGGGAGGTGTAATGGATTGTGCAGGCATTATGTTGGACTGCTGCACACCCCTACATATTTGAGAAGGGCTGCTTGACTTCTGTGAAGTATAGAGAGACCTTAGACCGTTGTGTTCTATTTTTCACGGACATAGTTGCTCCTGGGTTGTTGCTAATACACGACAACGCTCACCCATATAAGGCTCAGCTGGTCGACGATTACCTCGGAAGACAGGATGTTCGCTGCATGGATTGGCCAATCAGATCCGCTGACTTGAACCTTATAGAGCATGTCTTGGACGCCGTTGGAAGAGCAATTCCTCTCGAGAACCATACGGGAGTTGAAAACTGCCTTGCGACAGGAGTGGGATCGATTGCCACAGGAATTCCTTACTGCCTCCTGTCCAGTATGTCGTCACGCTGTGCGGCCTGTCTGGTTGTGAGAGGGTGTCATACGCCATAATAGCGTATAATAGGAATAATAGGCTCATTTTCAGTTCGATTTCACAAGGTGGAGTCTGAACATCCTTGCACTATGAGCTTTACTTAGAATCACTTTTGAATGGTATATTTCTTTCTCTGTTACAGCTGTATATTCATACCAAATTTTATTAAAAATCTGTCTATTAGTTTCTCAGAATCTCGAAATAATGCGCAAATTCTCTTTTGCTCACGAATGTGTTTAATATTATCTTAATAATTGTTGACGAGCAGCAACATTATCCTATATCCCAAATTATGTAGTACTGACTAATGAAATGCAGTGCAAATAGTGATATTTCTGGGAAAGTTATTCCTGTTATCTTTTAATTAATTTATACTATTTATGCTTTATCATGAACAATAATTTTACGCGTTTTTTGTCGGTTATTTATAATTTTACTTCATGGAAATTCGTGCCTGCTATATTACAAATATTATATTTTGAATGAGGTAGTCGGTATAAAATATTTGAGAATCACTGATACCCTTTTAAAGTCTTCCATTGGGAACAATAGAACATTTTGATTTCTCTGTGTAGCCTGTTTACTTATAAAATCTGTTATCTAATGCTCTACTTACTTATAAAAAGATTCTTGAAACAAAATAATAGCATAAATGGGTACTAAAGAGTTTACAAAAATTTGTTCAAACAGTTGATATATCACCTAAGTTCTTTCTTTTGATGATAGTATAATTCTAGTAATACACCTCCAGTTAATTGCTACAGGTGTTAACAAGGCTTAATAATCTGAATATGCTTCGCTTAAATATAGAACTTAACGCTTTGCGGCCGTATGTCTACTCTCAGCCAATAAACCGTTTTTACCGTTCCAGTCGCATGTTTGCTGTCAGCCACTACAGCAAAGAACTTCGAAACTGAGCTTCTAGCATTATATTCGACAAACCTCATAATCTTGGATATTACGTATTACTCTTCTTTCAACGAAAATTAATTCCGACCAGCACAATACCTATGTATAAATGTAATCTGACCGCAAAGGGTTAATTATAAATCAGGCTATTGTTGCTGTTCTCCAAATGTAATGTTTCATCCCGAATAGTAATATCGTAAAGTTCATACAGGCAAACATTTCTTTCTTCAGTGAGCAAATCTACATTGCATTAACTTAGACGAAGTTTGAATCTCTATATCTGATTTTGAATGGAAGTGCCGACGTATTATGCAGTTTTTCCTTTGCACTGCATATTTCTTAATGTATAGAAAAAATGAATATCATCCCTCAGATACTAAGTATTTGATTTTGTCAAGATTGATTCGAAATTCAAAGCCAATATTTGAAATCGTTCTCTCATATCAATGCAGAAATGGAAGAAATTGAATCTGAAACAGATCTGATAAACATTTCAGATAAAGTTCTCGTTCGAAATCGCGGTACCAAGAAAAGGATCTTCTACCGAATGCTGTTATCGAGCGCCAAATGGCAGATATCATGTCTTGCGTTTATAGAATATCAATAATCAATGCTGAGAGTCTTTGAGAGAATTTGATGGAAAAATCAAACGTTAAAATGACGGCTTTCGACAGTTTAACTCCTCCTATCTTTTTATTTCCTTGTAACGATCGGGATTTCTGAACTGCAGTAATTGTTAGATTTCATTTGTAAATGTTGAGATGAATGTTATCGAGGATCAGCTAATAAAAAAGTAATAAGTCGATTTTTGATAGACGCTCTATTTATTGCTTACGGTTGCGGTTGTGGATGCAAAATACAGTAGATGGGAAAGATACGAAGCCAGTATACAAATATACATTCAAGTGATTTATTTGACTTAGAGAGATAGCCTGGTAGAATTTAGAAAAATAGCATCGAAGCTAATGATTTCAATTTGGAAGTTTGTAGATTTAGAAATAGGAAAAAAAATTCTTTTTCTGGTCTGGAATTTTATTTTAGAACTATAAAGTCTCTACTTTGATATTTTTATTCGACAGTTCCTTATTAATGAATTCTATTAGCGGACATTTCAGCATACATTTTGGTATTTTGTCGGCAAAGCTTTAAAAAATGAGCATTTGAAAATTGCAAGGAGAAGCGAGTACTTTAAGCCCCAGAATCAGCTTTCGTTGGAAATTCTAGATGCAATTAACCAAACAGTGGCTTGGTTTAATTTTAAGCACCAGATTTGATGAATGATACTCAGTGAGAAAGTGCCTATTTCTTCAGCCAACAATCTCAGAAAGGAAAGGAGGTTGAATTGAAATAGCCAGCTAGTGCTATCAGTCAGTACAGCAGTTTAGCTTGAGATGACCACCTAACCGATCTGATTATTTGCTGAGTGAATTCTTGATTTTGCTAGAGTATAGAAAATCCGCATTAGCTAGTTATTTAGACATTTACGCATATTTAAATATTTATTAACAGTTATCTCTTTCACGTAGTGCCCGTTGTACATAATGAAAAACTGGATTCAAACCGGACCTTTGAAAAACAAGGAATAAGATGCACTAATTAGAGCAAAATTCATGTGTTACGATATTAACATCAGTGATGTTAATGCAATTAAAGAAGCGTCTAGTAATATTATAGCGTTCAGTAAAAAGTAAAAACTTTCGTAAATATAACAAGAGTTATTTGGAATTTGGATTTACATGGTGGAGCTTTGAGGGTGAATCAAAACATCAGTACGTTGTATGTTACTAAGTGTTAGCAGACAAGTATATAAAACCCGCGAAATCGAAATGACACTTTCACACTTTTCTCAGTCACTAGTAACTAAGATCACACGAGTATACTTGTTGTTGGCATATGAAATAATATTTTTGCTCCTTGTGGTAACTAATAAGCAAAACTCATCCTTTCTGCGTATTCAAGCAAAACTTTTCCATTAGTCTTGCACGTGTCACCGAACAAGAATATTTGAGAAGTACGCTGATAACATTTCCCAAGTGAATAAACTGAAAAACAAACAAACAAACAAAAAAAATATTGCATTCTAAACATTTATAGCTTTAAGAAATAACTACGTTTTGAGATATAAATGACCCATTTTAGTATGGTAAGAGTATTATTTTGTCTCTTTGTGCAAGTCGAACTCCCAAACATTGCATATATTTACTTCGGCAATACTCGTACTCGGTCATTTAGGTAAGGCGATCAGTAACGAGTTATATAGTAGCTGGAAAGTAAATTTAGTTTGCCAATTACGAGTGATCTTGCAGATGGCAGCGAGCCTATTAAGCATGTTTAATTAGTGCTACATAAGATTACTAAGTTAACTGAATCACTGGAAAGTTGTGCTTTTACATTTATTTTCTCTAAACACAGTATGGAAGCAATCAGCAAGCAAGGAAAAATATCAGCCTCGTAAATCTGTATCTCTGTTGCAGTCATCTAGCAGCTAGTTTTAAGCAATTATCAAAACCTGTCAACAGTAAGTAAACATAGTCAGGATAGTAGCTTCATTACGATGTCAGTTTCTTAGAGTTTTAGGGGATTTTCTAAGGTTTCGCAGTTATCAGTTTTCTTTTTCGCAATATCAATTTTCTTTTTCGCTTTAAAAAAAAATTTTTTTTTATGTTGAATGAATCTGCGACCTTCGGATTTTTTCCGATTATTTTCCAATTTCTGTTATATTTATTAGGTGATTTTGTATTTAATAACTTTTATCTTATTTTTCATTAGAATTTTCACAAAAATGCACTGCGAAGTAATCCTTTTCCAAAACCCAGACTAGAAGATTGAATTTCGAAATAACTTGCATAGCCATTTTTGAGTTTATTTTATTCAAAGCAAACAAGGGCTGTCATTTTAGGAGAGAGAACCTTCGTGGAGTATTTTCGTACAGAAATTCCCTTGTACTCATCTTACACATAGATAAAAATACGAAAGCGCTCTTGCAGCCTTCCGCAGTATTTGAAGACTGATCGAAATACGTGCGTTAGCGGTCTTACTACACCACTTCTGGTGTACCTACATTTTGTTGGACTTCTGAAATGGAATGAATGCCCCAAAACAATTTAGATGCTGAAATTGTTTTTAAACATGCTATTTAGTGCCTATGAATGTACAACATAATGTCTCAAAACACGGTCCATTTAATGGGACCGTGCCAGTAATCTTTATCTAAAATTCATCTTCATTTAAAATAACGGTGCTGAATACTTTTCCAGAACTTCTTTAAATGTAAATTTCAATAAAAATATATTATTTATTTATTTACATAATAATTATTTGTATTATTGCTTCTCTATTAATAGCCATCTCCCTCCCCATAATGTTTATATAAATCCTCTACCTCAAACGTTTTTGGAAATTTCTTAGTATAAATTTGGTGCCGCGAAGTTTCGCGAATTTTGCCTTTTGCCCCAAGCGATAAAATTACTGATTTAACTACAGCTGCGGGGCAAAACAAGTGAGCAGTAAAGTAATATTTTTAAGAAATCGTGTATCGATCAGAATCGAAGATCCGATTAAATAAAAAAGAAAACAAAAGGAAGTATTAAATCAAACAATATAAATTTGTGAAATTAATAAAGAATCTTCGAAAGCTGTATATTTTCAACGAAGTTTAAGAAGCTTATAACAATTTTTATGATGTTAACTTTGCAACCTTAACCTTACAAGGTATTTTTACCGCCTTCTTAGCATGCCTTCGTGGTGTAGAGGTCAGCACGCTCGGCGCGTATTCGAGAGGTCCGTGGTTCGAGTCCCGGCGAGGACATTGCTCATTTTTCATCTCTCCTGCTTTCAAAACACACCTAACATCTTTACAGCCTTATCAACTATGTGAAACGTTCAGGAAAAATATATTCCAATTTCAAACTCTTGAGTACCATATGAGTCTAGGATTTCGTCTAAAGAAACGAGCTTAACCACTTTTGTTATTATTTAATCTGACGCAGCACTCAGCTAGACGAGTTCGTAAAGTCTCAGTTTTCCTTTAAAGGAAATACAGGCAAAGCGAGTAAACTCTCGATGACATTCCGAGTAAACTTCAAAACTTATGTCACTGAAAGCACCACTTTAAAATCAGATAATATTTATCGCAAAAGGCAGATGCGAATCCTTTTCTTTTTGTGTCTTGGAATCAAAATCTAAAGATATATTTGGAAGTTCATAAAATCAATACGAAACAATGGTTAGAGGCTACCAATAAGCTCTTACTTGAGGAGTGACTGTGAAGCAATGACCGTGAGATAAACATATCCTCCCCTTATCTCAAGGATTAAAATAATTGCCTTCGTAACTTACCCTGAAGATAAAATGTCTCGTTTGAAAGCCGAAACAGATATCTAAGGCCCTTGCCTTTAATTCCTTTTCAAGGAGCATTTCGTAGGTTACAGTTTCTCTGAAAGTTGAGTTTTATAGATACATTTTCCAGGATACGTGACCTTTTAGTTTAAATGCATCTTTAAATCGATGGCTGCTAGAAAAGGCCGTCACAAAAGCTTTCAGCAATTTGGTTGCTTGTTTCGAAAATTTATGGGTAGGGTTAAAGAGAAACACATATTTATATTTCGTTAAATTGTTTTAATATCAGAGTTATACACTAGCTACAGAAGCAGGTTATTTTTTTCTACGCTGAATCGATCAAAAGTTTTAACATATAACTGTTTAAGGAAATTCATGTACATTTCCTGTCAACAAAACCTTGCTTTACGACGTAAGTGAGCTATTGACTGACTGTAAAGACGAAACTCAAGTACAGGAGACAAAATTTTATTTCTTAAAATCTTGAAATCTTCGTAATGGAAAACTTTGATGGTTGTTCGAAGTTCATTGGAGTCGAGTAGATAGTAGACTCAAAACGAATCCGTTTGTACACTCATTTCCAAAAGTTAAGCACGGAGAGGAAAATGCTAATTTCCGAAAGCCAATCAGAATCGAAGAGGATGCAATTAGCTGCAGAGGTAGATGGAAGGATGCAAATATGTTAGGTAACAGCCAATCGCGCTTTCATGTCAAGAAAGATGCAAAAAAGGCAGTTTTATAAGAAGCCAGCTTTATGAAGGGTTGCAGAAGTTGATTGTAAGTGCTGATAGAAGGTGTTTGAAACTTTCGTACAATTTGTTTTCAAGACACACGTGTTTCTATGACTTCCGGAAGACGAATGGACGATTCTGAGAGCTGGCGTGCTGTGGGGCGCACTGAAGCAGGAAAGTCGATCACAGATGTTGCTCTTTTCTTCGGCGTTCATCATCCTGTAATTTCACGTTTATGGAAACAATTCCAAACCACACAGACAGTTGTCCGAAGCCCGTAGTCGGTCGCCCAAGGGTTACAACCCCCGCGGAAGATCGATATATTGCTATTGTAGCCAGGCGGAATCGCAGAGCGACCTCCACACGTGTGACATCTATGATTACAGCGTCCATTGGTAAGGCGATATCTGCAGCAACTGTACGCCGAAGATTACATGAGTAAACTGTACGCCCGGGTACCTCGACTTTGTGTTCCTCTATCCGTCCAATCAAGAGGTGCACGATTACAGTGGTGCCGGGAACATGTCAATTGGAATGTGTCTGACAGGGGCAATGTCATGTTTACTGATAAGTAAAGATTTGCTCTGGAGTCAGATGACAAGCGTATAAGGATATGGCGTGAACAACGAACACGCAACCAGTCCCAAAGCATCATCGAACATCCCGCATTCCGAGGTGAAAGCATTATGGTGTGGGCAGGGATTTCATTAGGATATCGCACCGACCTGTACATCTTTAAACGGGGTTCTTTGACGGCTGTCCGGTATCGAGATGAAGTCCTAGAACCCATTGTCAGATTGTACGCTGCAGCAGATGGCCCCTTTTTTGTTTTAATGGACGATAACGCACGTCCCCATAGAGCTGACATCGTCGATGACTACTTGGAAAGTGAAGGGATTGCGCGTATGGCGTGGCCAGCATATTCGCCGGACCTTAATCCCATTGAAAATCTTTGGGATGCTCTCGGCCGTGTTGTACCTTCACGTTTCCCACCTCCAGCCACTCTTATTAAGCTGGAAACTGCTGTACAAGAAGAATGGCGATTGCTTAATTCTGCGGTGGTTGACTACCTAATTGAAAGCATGGTCAGAAGGTGTAAACTTTGCATACAGATGAGGGGGTGATCACATACACTATTAATGTCCTTTTTTCCATTTTATGGTGTTTATTTTCACTTTATACATAATTCTGTTTAAGTCTCCAGTATGTCATTATCTGATAATTTACAAAATTTTAATATTGTTTTCATTTCTGTATAAAATTATTGATTTCGTTTTATGCATAAATATATATGCCACTTTCCTGCCGCATTTTGTGTCAATCAAAGCAGTATTTGTTGACTGTTTTGCATTTTACATCTTCGTGCTTAATTTTTGGAAGTGAGTGTATTATAAGTTAAGTAAAGAACTTAACTTATTAGAACATGTTATTTCCAAAAATTATGTGCAAGTTTGGTTTGAGCTGAAATTTGATTAGTGAATTTATATTACAGTGCAGGCACCATGTTGTGTGGAAATTACTTTTTAAATCGAAGGCGGCCAAATGAAGAACCGCGGGCCACATGCGACTCATTAGCTCCTTTTGTTCGGTTGCCTGCAAGGTTATTAAAAACGTTTGTGCTCACGAGCGGCAGAAGAATAAAATCGCCGAACATAGGTAGTTCGATCCTAATTCAAATCCTGACAAACGGACTGCCTGCATAGGTATTTTTGTGTTTTTTTTCATGCGTAACGTGGATATGAGCCACCTTCCTTTAAAAAGTACTCCATGAAAACATTCCTCAAATTAAGCAGAAAGACTTCTTGCGCTTTGCCATAATAAAACAAACCTAGCAATATGCTGCAAATATTATTAAATTCGGGTTTCACAAAGCGGGCATACGTTTCTCGCGATATTTTGAAAATACCAGTAATACTATTGGAGGGCTTGTTTTTCACATGAGTGCCAATGATATGAGTAATTTGGCATTGATTCGTGTCATTTTAAGGTTGAAAATACCTTATTAAAATGCATTCAAAACTGTATTCTGAAACCCGTTCTGCGTGCGATTCCCCATTTGGCCTCTGGAAAACAAAGGTTTACAAAAATAATTTTAAATGCATCTAAATATTATCTTAAAATAACTTGCATTGATTATTTTCGGGCATATTCCTAAATGCTGATTAAACATATTGCAGCGGTTATGATACCAATACATATCTTAATTTATTTCTCATGCGTCTTAGCGTCATTATTCCAACTGCATGATCTCACATATATAAAGGAATTAATGACAAATGAATGTCAAATGAAAATTTCACAAAATACATGGTAAAGAAAACTGGCTCACATTTGTGTTATGCATGCTAAAAAGAAAAGCATTTACATGTCTTTCAAGTTAAAATGCAGTTTCATTACAGATTAAAACTATCATTAATAATCTATATTCAAATACCATCATTTAAAAAATAGTCGTCATTTTCGCATCTTTCTTTCTATTTCTTTTTTACTATACTGATATAGACATTCGAATAGTATTGACTAGGCTACAAGGCATAGTATTTACATATATCTCCGAGTGCTAATACTAGAAATCAAGTTATACCAGAATTTTCAGAATCTTTATATTTTCTGAAAGAAATATAATTACAACTGCAGATTCTTTGGCAACATTCTCGGAAATGCCCTTATTCAGAACTAGCTTCAAGGAGCAAAAAATATTAGATCTTGATATTTATAAATATTTTAATATCAACTGTAAAAATATAGTGGTGCGATGCTGTGAAACTTATAAAAGTTTGAATTAAACCTATTATCATGAGGGCCCTACACAAACTTAGAATTTGTTTGACGTTCCAAAATCGAGAAACAATCTCTGACAAGATCTCTAAAGTAGACATAAAACAAAGCAGATAAAAAAAGAGTCCATATTGATAACCTTAGAAGCTTTTAGAATAATTGCACTGTAAGTTTAATAAAAAAATGATCGGATTTTACTTGGCTACAAAGTAGTTTTGATTTGCATTAGGGTGTCGTAGCTCATGATAAAGTAAAGAAAAAAATTACTATAGAGGACATTTTTTGTGTATGTATTCCTTAAGTACGCTAATATCAGTTATAAGGTATTTCTCCCACCTTTTTCGCATGCCTTCGTGGTGTAGTGGTCTGCATGCTCGACGCGTAACCGAGAGGTCCGTGGTTCGATTACCGGCGTAGGCGTTGCTCATTTTTCATGTCTCCTGCTTCAAAATAACCTAATGTCTCTACACAATGAGATCATTAATTTAGTGCCACTTGCATTCCATGCGTCTTAGATGAGCAACAATTATGCATTGCGCTGTTTCAATAATTTTGCAGTTAGCTTCTGGTAGTGTAGGTGATCAGGGAGTCACCTCTACATTATAAACAAAGCACATGGAATACATTTGATTACTGCATCTACGTTGTAGAGACATTAGGTATTTTTGAAGCAGGAGTTATGAAAAATGAGCAAAGCGGCTGGGATTCGAACCATAGACCTCTGGAATACGCGCCCAGCGTATTGACCACTACACCACGAAGGCATGCGAAGAAGGTGGGAGAAATACTTTATATACTGCCCCTTTTAAAGGGCGACTGCGACTCAGGGGACGCAGTCGCCAAATCCCGATGGTGAAGAATCATCATCCACCACCTTTTTAGTTCGAGCGCCAGTGTAGAGACATTAGGTTATTACGAAGCAGGTGTAATAAAAAATGAGCAAAGCCCTCGCCGGGACTCGAATCACGGACCTCTCGAATACGTGTCGAGAGTGCTGACCACTACACCATGAAGGCACGCCAAGAAGGTAGAAGAAATAACTTATATACTCCCCCTTTTAAAGGGCGACTAGGAATTAGGGGACCCAATCCCTAAGTTCTGGTGGCGGAAAATAATCATCCGCCACCTTTTTAAGTTCGAGCCACTTGTAGAGACATTAAGTTATTTGGAAATAGGAGTATTGAAAAATGAGCAACGTCTTCGTCGGCAATCGAACCGCGGAGCTCTGCAAATACGCCCCCAGCCATGCTGACCACTACAGCACGAAGGCATGCAAAGAAGGTGGGAGAAATACCTTATAATGTAATCAAATGGCGTCTGAGAAGAAATAAAATAATTCACAAACTGCAAAAAAATTTTCTATTGCTAGAAAGATGCCTATATAGGTCGACAGTTAAGTAACCATCAGAATATGAAGTAAATGAGGATATGTGATGAATTTGAAAATGAAAAAAGTGAAAAAACTAAAAAAAATAGATGAACAATGTTACTGGTTAATAGAAATTATCGTTCATATTCGCTTCAGGTTTCAGTTTTGTCTCTCTTTCTCCCTCTCTATGCGTACATGTACGCAATATTATTCATAATACAGCGAAACAGTTTCAACACTCATAATGAGTAAATTGCCCGATCGGATCCATACTGTATGGTACTGAAGTAAAGGGAACTCAGATGTTTTTTACCTATTTCACAAAGCGAAATATGATCATGTTTGCTGATACGGCAAAATCTATGCAGTAATGCATTTCGCCTAAGGATTTTATACCGCAACTAATGAGAGTCGTTTTATTAATTTGTCATCTCGAAGTCATGTGCGTCCTAAATAGCGTTTTTGTAAATTCTGATTAAGATACTCTCGCAAACGTTATCTCTTGTAAGTAGGCGGACCTTTATGTTTTTGAAAGAGGAATTTATCATTATTTTCATTTAAATATAGTATCAGCCTCATTTCCAATGTATTGAATCCTTCCTTTGACGCGGAGAGGTCTGCAGTATTTGTAGTCTGTAAAGGTCTGCCGTATGCGGTTTCATTGAGATTTTCGAAAGTATGTAAAGAGAAATTAATGACCTCTCCACTACTTTTATGCAAAACAATTTTATGAGTCTTATAGCTTATTACTTATGAATTTTAAATATGCTTTCTGGAGTTATGAACAATTTTCTATACAGGAAACTTTGACGGTACACAGTCTGGCTTAACTTTTCCTAACTTGATTATGCTTTCAAATAGAATTGTGGTACGATCAAATGGCATTACGAGCTGTTTAATAAGTTCAAAACGAGTGGAGAAATTCTTCGGGGTGCTTCATATATAGAGAAGAATTATACTGTAAGTGTTTATATAAAGTTACAAGTGCTTTTTTAAGCAAATTGCTTGCTTTAAGTGGGGCATTTCTCATTCATAAAATATTACGCAAAACCAATTGATCACAAATGCTTAAAAATTACAGTGCTAAGATAAGTTTCAAAGCGCTGAATACCATAAAATGGCGTAAAGTAGATTAATCAGTGAATCTTCACTGAAAAATCTAACAGGGTTGATTTCCACAAAATATAGCCTAAGAACATGGCATTTAAGAGTTGTAGTTGCTATTGATTAGATCTCACACTAGACCGGAATTGGTAGCCATAAAAGTGACAAGAAAAGACTAATGGTTAGTACATTTACCGCGTTACTTTACAAATGGATTGGGCTTATATGTTTTTAATGGCATCAAGTTTCCTATAGGTGTATTCGGAATGATTTGTCGAATGAATAAACAACCATGAGAAATGGGTATTATTCTTAACCGTATGTTTAAAGATATATTTGTAAGACTTAGGAAAAGATAGCAAAAACAAATACGTATAAAACAGAGTCATTGGAAGATCGACGATATTTTTAGATGCTTTGGAGTTTTTTCTGTAAAAGAAAATAGAGAGACCGGCTTGCACAAATACAAGCATACATTGATAAGAAGTTTACCGTACATTACATGTCAAATATTTCTAAATTGCAATGTATTAAGAAGTAATTTAGATATTTAATTTTTTTTTCAGAACAAATGAAAGTTCGGAACTGTGAAGAAATACTTTGTGCAGAGAAACTATAGTTATCATAATGCCTTTTTATAAAATAATTTTTTCATACTGTATATGAAATTTTATTTCTGTGGAATTAAGTAGTTTTTCAAGATGCTACCTAAAACTATGGGGAAAAATGGAATAATTATATTAAAAATTTGTGAACTGCTTCATTATCAGTAAAATGTTTCAGAAACAACAGTTAATAAAAAAGCAATTATGTTGATGCACTTTAGGAACGAAATGTTCTAAACTATTCGAAGTTTCTGGGCTAGTGTAGTTTAAATGAAAAAAAATAATTCGATGTTCGAACCCTTCAAGTCGAAAGTTTAACTGTTAGTAGTTGTCTTGATTTTAAACTAGTTATGAATGAATTTAGTACTTATAAAATGGCATCTCATAGTGAAGATCCTCCTCCACTACTAGACTTACTAATTACTATCAATAGCTACTTATTACCATTCTTAGGCTTCAGTAATGAGGGCATTATCTAATTAACAAAATAGGTACAGGTATAAATGTGTATAACACCAGAAATTCATCATTGGTTGTAAAGATATAGTCTCGCCTCAGTAAATGTCCAGTTTCACCCTAATTTTGAGGAAGAAAACGCATGGAAGCGGTTCGAGAGCCTCCTACTCCTCATCCTTTACAATCAACCTCTGGAGAGGCCTTTCGACTCGTCGTGTATTTTGAGTGCCTCCTTGCCATACAGACGTTATACGCTTACAAATATTCATGCTTCTCTGGAATTTGAATCCGGGTCCATTATCTGGCATTGAGAGTCATTAACTATTCTGTTGGCTGGGGGCTAACTAGGAGATCCTTCTCATAGCAGAATTCATTTCATAGGTTACTAGTATTGCAGTTTAGGAAGTGGTGGAATCTCATTATATATATATATATATAGGGTGCGTCGAAAAAACTGTTATAATATTTGAGGGGTAAGCCGCCTTGTTGGCATGATGGTAGAGGAGCCGGCTACCACAGACTTAAATTGAGTTCGAATCCCGGAGAAATAATGTTTGCTTTTGTATCGTTTTTTCTAAGTTCTTGCAGTTATAGTGTTGGGTTACCACCTGCGATGTACCTTAGGCAATGTTCTCGGTGATGTGGAGGTTAATGACCGTTGTGTTTGGCCTTTTCCGGTTTATGCTTAAAGAACAAGTGACAGGTCAATTTGAGGAAAGTTGATTATTCAGGGGTAACAGATGGACGTGGTGTGAAATCCACTTGCAAATATTTTGGCATTAAACTTCTGTATCTGGGTCACAAAGCCAAAAGTCTACAATTGGCTTTATGGTATTACTCGATTGGTACAACATTTTTGCCAAATCTGCAAAAATACTTAAAAACTACTTTGCCTAAAACTACTCAATAAAACTACTTTAAATATTCCATAGCCATAACCTTTTAAACATAAAAAGTTTAAAAAGATTCTTGAAAGAGATATCACATCTGAAGGTATTGTAACTGGACATATTGATTCTTTTCGATTTGCATTGTGGGGGAGGGGGGATGGAACGAGAAGAAGCTACACGTGAAAGAAATAAAATTACTGTTAGACATCGCTTGACTTTTATTAGGTTCTATTTAATCGACATAAACATTGCGTAGATTCATCGCATAAGCCCTTGCGCAATAGAATTAGCTATGAGGATTAATTTCTATCGATATTTTAGTCTTAATTTTTTAAAGTAATTTTTGAGTAAAACGATATATCTGTAGAATTTTGAAACCGCTGAATTAGTCTAAGTTTCTATTAAATGGAAAAATGTTTTACTAAGCGCTAATCGAGTAACTGAAGTTTCTTCTTTACAAGAACTTTAATATCCTGTAATAAAGCTGTATGCTAAAAAAGTAGTTTCTCATCACCGTGCCTCTAAAACGCTCTAACACTTATCACGGGACACCCTCTATATATTTTCATATGTTGAACATAAGGTTTGAAAATTACTTATCTATAAATGAATGCAGATACTGAATATCTATGAATCATATATTTGTTTATTTGACCTATTATCAAGTAAATATGAGCATATACAGGAGTGGGACAAAGATACAGGAATATAAAATTCCAAATTTCAAGTCTTTAACTAGGAAAACTGAATGGTTTCGAATTTTAATACCAGCAGCAGTGTATAAAGTTCGAGTTTTCACATCTATTAAACGTACAAACTTGAAACATCAAGAACTGCGAAATACAAATAAAGGCTGTATCGGAGTTCAGAAAGCGATAATGTTTTCAAGTGCATTTTAGGTATCTCTTACCGAAATAGGAATTCTTTGTGATATAACGAGCGAAACAGCGTTATGCTGAATCAGAATAACTGCCTAGGTAAGAGGAAGTTATTTAAGAAATATTTCAAAGTATTAAAAAAATTACAGCTAATAGACACACATATTATGAATGTTTAAGTTCTTTCTGAGTTCTTCTGAACTCACCTATTTTGATAAAATTTGTCTATCGGGAGTTTTACTGGATTAATATTCGCTCTCAGACAAGTGTGCTCAAAGCCACTGATGAGGAGTGAACAGGCTAAAAGTTGGTGTTAGGGGTGTCATCAGCGCAATACTTGGACAACGCACAATTAATCAAAGATGAGTACAATTTCACCTTCTTCCCTATATCCGAGAGGAGTATATGGGTAGATCATCCGAGAGGAGTATATGGGTAATGAAAGAAGAGTACAATTTCACCTTCTTCCCTATATCCGAGAGGAGTATATGGCTAAATCATGCCAAGAATTAAGTACAGAATTGGATTATTGCTGATTTAGAACACCGTATCTAGAACATGTCTAGAACTGATTATTCTTGACTGTCCTAATATTGTCAAAACTATCGATGGACCAAATCCACCCGATCCTCAAACTTTTTACTCAGAAGACATGCCTACAGGTATACTAGAATTGAACGCGCCAGATAACTCCATAGAACTACACTCATGTCCATAAATTAAGGATAATTCGGAGTTACGCGGAATTCGAACTCTTAAATAAATATATCACCTGTAAAATCACTACACACATCTTCAAGAATCATATGCTAATTTCAGGAAGTAACTAGATGACACCGATGGTACGTCACAATGACGAGAGTGTAAGAGAGTGATATATAAGGAATACAGGCAAAGAAGTAAAATTGTTCGCAGGCGCTTTATAAGCATTTCAGTGCAATAACCGAATAGTTATGACACAAAGGACGCCTTTGGATGATTTTTTGCGTGGTAGAATTATCGGCCGCCCGGAATGTGGGCGTACTCAACTGGAAGTATCAGACGAACATGGAATCGTCCAGATTGTCATCTCCAGGCTTTGGCAAAGATTCCAAGATGATGGTAATGTGAGTAGACGTTACAGCACAGGTCGCCCCAGATTTACAATGCCGAATGAGGACCGGTATTTGGCAGTTACTGCGAAAAGAAACAGGCGTAGCACAGCCTCAGACCTGTCTCGTCAACTCTCTTCAGCCACTGGTACGACAATTTCAAGGCAGACCGTGTACAGACGCTTAGGGCAGATTGGTTTATATGCTCGTAGACCTTTCAGATGCGTTCCACTCACTGTCGCCTGCGGTGAGCCTGAAGTAGAGAGCATACATGCATTGCGGACACCGCAACAGTGGGCTTGTGTGATGTTTTCCGACGAGTCCAGGTTTAGCTTGCAGTCTGATTCTCGCCGGACTTTCATATGGAGAGCTCCAGGTACCCGTTACCACCAAGAAAACATCATTGAACGACACCGTTACGGTGGTGCAGGAGTGCTCGTTTGGGGTGCAATTATTCTGGGTTCCAACACTGACCTGCATGTTCAAATTGGAACCATGACAAGCCAAATCTGTCGGGACGTCATTCTGGAGCAACGTGTACGTTTGTTCGGGGCGCCATGGGCGCACAATTTGTGTTTATGGATGACAACGCCTGTCCTCACCGTGCAAACATCGTAAACGAATATCTTCAATCGGAGGATATCACTCGTATGGAGTGGCCAGCATTCTCACCGGACTTGAATCCAGTAGAGCACGTGTGGGACATGCTTGGCCGACGAGTTGCAGCCCGTCAACCTCCTCCTACATGTCTACCGGAACTTCGGAGAGCATTACTTTTTGAGTGGTGTAATATCCCCCAAGATCAGATCGATAATTTGATACTCAACATGTGTAGGCGTTGTACGGACTGTATTGCATCGTCTGGGAGAGATACAATGTATTAACAATCATACCAACCATGTAATATTGGTTTTTTGTAAATAGGTTTTTTTTTGTAATTTGCCCCAGGGAGAAAAAATCGCTAATTTTTTTAATAATATCAAATATATAGCATCTTTTTTTGCTCTTTACCTTTTGTCTAATAAATACGCTTTACAAATAAGTCAAATTTGTTTTGCTTCTAACTCTTCCTTTGCCTGATTCCTTAATTTATCGACATGAGTGTAATAACAAAGTAAATAGAAGAATAAAAAATTGGCTTTGAACATCTATATTCTTAGCAATCTTCTGTACTTAATGCTGTTGAGCGTCATATGCCTCTATGTGCTAGAGAAACAAAGTTACAACACCTTTTTCACCTTCATCATCAGGAAATGAAATAACTACTTTTTTGAAACAGGGATGGTTAAAATAAACCTTAATAATTGATTAAGACTTGTACTATATATTACATCTTCATCCTTACGTTAAACACATGTCTATATGAAATGATGACTCTAATTTCGACTACAGTAGGACGTAACGGTTTCATTGCATAATGAAAATGCAGTTTCCTTGCAATGCGTTAGCTTTCTTTTCAGAAATAAATTTAGAAACCTGGAAAATTCTAGCTGGCTGAATTTCAGTTTATCCTGATATTCTAGAAAGGTTTATGTTTTCTCTTACCTATTATTAACTTACTTTTGCATTTTTACTAAACGTTAATGCTATACACAAGTGTTTCCCTGAAATTGCAAGCACACGCCACTGCAAAGTCGGTTGTTCGTTACCACTGAAACAACCGTGATAGTTTTTTGTGCTTGCCAGTTCCCCATCTAGTGACGCCGCTCGCAGCAGAAGGGAGATTTGTTGTGTTGTTGTTGCTTATGCTCACTTGTTTGACAAAGTCAGCCTAAGCTCACGAGAATTCTCGTGTCAAGAAGCGCTAGATTACGTCTGTCTTTGGCATCAGCCTTGACCATCTAACAGGTGACAGTGCGATTTGGCTCAGTTCCGCCCCCAATTTTGATGGAGAGTACCCCGGGGGGACGGGTCCGAGAATCTTCCACCCCTCTCCTCTTCCACCAAACCACATGACGGGACTTTGGCTCGCCGCATATTTAACCCTCCGATCGTTACGGGTTTAGCCTTGAAATTTCAAAGTTCCTCAAAATGTCATGAACAAAAAATATTTTCTTGATTTTAATTAAAAAACGACTCTTTCATTTTGTACCTTGATTTCTTTTCTTCCAATATAAATCCAAACCGAAATCAGATATATTAAAAAATAGCAGAAATTTTCATGCGTAACGAATATAGAAGACAGCCTTCTATACGGAAAAATCCGGTTGTAACGCTGAGAGGGGCTCCGCCATGCCGCCCCGACACTATACATTTACAAACATCCATGCCTTCTCCGAGATTCGAAACCGAGCCCTTCGGCACGGCAGACAGCGACGCTAACCACTATACCGGTTGGGCGCAGACCTTGTTGTTTTACTGGTAACGGTCGTATATACACTGAAGAGGGAAATGTTTGCATTTGTTCGAAATGAACAATAAAATATCAGTTTTAGAAACGGTTTCTGATGTTAATACCTGTAGAATAACTGATGAGCATTTCTATGCAGATTATTGTGAAAAACATTGATATATATAT
>KK121892.1:0-16806 GCA_000611955.2 Stegodyphus mimosarum | reverse complement strand
CAAAAAGAAGATCTTATTATTCACAGAACTTTATAGAGGTTGTCTTTTAAAGACACCGGGAAGCTTCAGTATTAGAAGAAAGCCAACTCATAAAATTATTTGCATAAATTAAAAGCAAAAGTTTTATATGATTATTAGATTATGAATCTAATGTGCAAAACTTCATGAAAATATTAATAACACATTCTTGGTGTTTGAAAACTTACAAATTACTGGAGTGAAAATTCTTTCAGTATATCATTTGTAACAATATTATCAATAACAAAATGTTACAAGCTAATAAATCAAAACAGAATATCACAAAATGGTACTGAAAAGGAAAACACGCAAACCTCCAATTATTTTAATTTATTTATTAACTCATCCCTCAAGGCATGTTACAATAGTTAAAAGTTAGATTTTGCAGGTTTTAGGAATTGATCATTTTGAATTTAGAAATGTCAAAATATGAATATTTGCGTCCCTTGAAACACTTTTATAACTAGAAGTGTATGTCTACTATCAACGGTTGGGAAAATGAAGGTCGGATAAGGACTGTTCTAGACATGGTACAGATGACAAGAAATTTAATTATTAGGTCTCATTTGATTAAGTTTAAAAAATATAAAATGCGTCAGACATGCTAATGTGGCTGGTGGTCTTCACTTCCTTATCAAAAACTATGCTTATAATTTTCTTGGAAGGATGACTACAATTTTCTGCATACATAATTCAAACGGAAATTATCCGTATACAAAATAAAAGCATAGTTTTATCATTTAACAGAAGGTATTATTTATGAAACAATGTGTCACGTTAGCAAAATGTAATGTAGCGCACTGAATAGTAAATGTGTGCGCCGCTGGATTTTCAAAGAGAATTAATTTTACTGCAATTCTCAAAAACGATCAGTGCAGTTCCCATTTACAACCAAATTGCGTTAAATAATCTGATGTCTTTGTTCATAGCTTTTCTCACGTAAGTTTTTATAGTAATTCACAAAATTTATGTTTCACGAATATAACTTTTTCACGAGCTTGAAAGCTTCCCTGAGCTTTATACTTTAATGCAGAAATTCTAGGAAATACAAAATACTCACTGAAAATTCAGAATGGAATGAAAATATAGCTAAATGTGGTTCACTACCAAAGCACATGAAGCGATAGTTACAGAATTCCAGTACAGTCGTTCTAAATAGAAGGACCGCAGAGTTTGATTCAGTTGCAAATCCATTCGTTAGAAGGGTATGGCAAATTTATCTACGGTCTAATAATACGGAACTTGAATACAGTACTACACAAATCTATGTAACTGTCTAGTATTCAAAAAGGTTCAAGAAAAAAAAATAGAATAAAATCTGCGTTGTCAGTAGTCTTTTATTAAAATTCCAAGTTTCATACTAAATTTGCATGAAACATCACAAAGACAGCTATAAGGTATATATCCCGCCTTCTTAGCATGCCTTCGTGGTGTAGTGGTCATCCCGGTCTGCGGGTATTCGAGAGGCCCGTGGTTCGAATCCCGGCAAGGCATTGCTCATTTTTCCTCTCTCCTGCTTCGAAATAACCTAATGTGTCTACAAAGCGTGTAATTTTAAAATCAGAATGCTCAATCTTTTAACGATGCGCAAGCGCGGAAGAACTTGGATCTCTTCAGTAGAGAAAGGCAGTTTGTGTTTTCACAAACTTCTCATCAAAATTTCAATTCAGTTTGATCATGATTTGTGTTGATCGACGTTTAACTATCTACAAATGTACCTGCATGTCTATTTATGTAAATTTACTTTTAACCTGATTATAAAATTTTAATTTTATTCTAAATGATTCAAAGCATAGTTTTTATGTTTAATTTGATATTCGTTTCAATCCTGCTTCTTAGCGAATTGTAATTTAAATAAGCTTTCATAGAAATATAATTTAAACGAATATTGCCTTGGCTTTCAGAATATCCGTTTTTACAGCATTATTCCTAATTTTGTAAAACGTCGCTGTCGAAAATGACAAGCAAAAATATCTGCGAAATTACAGTTTTAAAGTAGTCTAGAGCAAATGCCTTTTAAAGTGCATTTAAGGGAATAATAACGTCTTTCGGTATCGAAAACACTCTACGTTTGACTGCTAACTTCGTCATTATTCACAGACTAAGCAGAAGTGGTAAAAAACTTTTAAATAACGTTTAAAAACGTTTCGAACTTTTCCATTCGAAAATACATTAGAGTACTTTAAAAAAACTTGGAATGCGAAAGGTTTTTGAGTTAATGCTGATGCTTTCTTTTTATACACGAAAAAATTGTTGAGATGAGCTAAAATTTGAAAGAAATATTTTTAAGTGTGATAGAAAGTTTTAACTTATACTTTTTTATAAATAAAAGATTTTAAAACAATTTTTAGTGTATAACATAAAATTAGACGAAGAAACATCCTTGGGCTTGGCATAGATTTTAGTCTGGCTAAACACAAGCTTATTGATTTGCCTAATTTTATATTTTATTTTGGCGTGTTTCTCTTATCTCTTAATTTTTAGTGGTTAAGCTGATAAAAATTTAAGAAAATCCTAAGCAGAAATATTAAATTCAGTATCTTGATAAATAGCGTTGTATTCAGTAAATAAGTTAAATATGATACTTTTTTTATTAGGGAGAATTTCTTTGCCATGTATGTATAATCTGCTTTTGTCTGAGAATATGTATAAATGTTTCTTCAATAATAGTAAACTGTTGTTAAAATTATTTTCAATATCCATTTCCTGATTATTGAAGTGAGTAGCGTATTCATCATCTTATTACCTTTTATCTAAATTTTGAAATGAAAGTTGAAATCTGTCCGAGAATTTCAGTTCTAATCAATGAATATATTTTATTATCACGTATCTTGTGAAGATAGCTTTCTATTTTACTAAATAGCAGTACCCTGCTACTGAGTAAGATTAAAATCTGTTTATTTACCTTTTAAATAATTTTCAATTTTTGGTAATAAATAAGGCCACTAATTATAAAGAGAGATGTTTCAGCCCTTCAGTGAACAATAAATGTAGGATATCTTTTAGAATGCAGTTGCCAGTGAATAATAAATGTACGATATCTTTTAGAATGCAATTGCCAGTAAATAATAAATGTACGATATCTTTTAGAATGCAGTTGCCAGTGAATAATAAATGTACGATATCTTTTAGAATGCAGTTGCCAGTGAATAATAAATGTACGATATCTTTTAGAATGTAGTTGAGGAGTATCTTTTAAGAAAAATGATGGGTTTTTAAACCTTAAAAATTCTGTACATACTTATACACAGACTGTGAAAAAAACTAAAAGAGTAAGTTGCACATTGAAAATAACAACTTAAATATTGGTTCCAGTTAAAAAATGTGATATTTTTCCCAGGCGTAGAACAAAAATGCGATATTTTCCCCAGACATAGAAAGTGATGCATGAAACAGAAATGCGGACAACAATTCCGTTATATTTACTTAAAAATCTTCTTTAATTTTAATGCTCGGGCAAGTTTATGCAAGAACGAAATTAAATTTTTGTTGGATAGTAATTAAATATTTAATTTCTAACCAAATAATAAATAGATAATATAAAACAAAAAATTAATATCTGAATTATTATGGGAACTGTTTATTCCTGAAAGTTAGAGCTGTACTGAGGATAGCCGGATTTAAAATAGTTTAGTAAAGAGGTAGGTTAAATGGTACACTAATTTTGAAGAACGGGAATACGACGTATTAAAAAAAAACTAATTAAATTGCAGATGATCATGTAGTACACTTTTCCCTTTCACTTGGTCATAGAATTTGTTGCACTAAAGAGGATTTGATGATATGGTAATCGTAATCCTCGCTTTGAAGAACCTAACATTTGAGTTGAAAATCAATATACTTGTTTTAATTCTGAAGACGAACAATAATTTAAGGCAGGGGTTTTTGGACGCAGATGACGTCATTGCCTTTCCTTTATTCTTGACGTTTGTAGCCACAAATAAGTTGGCGCAATATGCACGCTTGTTCCAGAGATTTAAATTTTTCAATTAATGTTAAGTTTTTGTTTTAATATTAAAAAAAAATTTCATGCATTTAATATTTGCTTGCACCTTTTTTCATTCATTTATTTTTTAGTTCTGAAAATTTAAATAATTAAAAAAAATAAAAAAAAAAATGCACTAAACTACATATGAAACAAACGAACCCGAATACATATGAAACAAACGATCAACCAAAGCAATATCTTCCACTTGCAGTAAGAATAGTTGAAACTAAACTTAAAGCCGCAATTCAGTTGGTTTTAGTGCATACTTTGATTGACGCGTGTTAATTTTTTACATACTTTTGCGTGTGAGTGAGCATTGAGTATGAGTGCGTGAGTGACATAGCGTTGAGTGTGTATGCCTGGACACCGCCGCGCACGGATAATCCCCAAACAGGATAACTGACAGCACACTGTATATATATATATATATATATATATATATATATATATACAGTGTGCTGTATATACATATATACATGAGTGTACATGCATTGAGTGTACATGCATTGAGTGTACATACATATATACATACATATATATATATATATATATATATATGTATATATGTATGTATATGCTGTAAGAATGAAAGGGATCTGGCCACACCTATTATTTCACAGTGTACTTTTTCTCATACTGTGTACAACTTCACTTTTCATGTTAATTTTTTGTTTTCTTTATCTGGATTCGTGATATTTGATGCATTCATGTGCAACTTAAACAAGGTATTAAAAAATTACAAAATAGTTAATCATAAAATAAAAAAGTCGTGTTCTTTGTTGTTGCTTTATATTTGTAAGGTTTTAGTTAAACTAACCAAGTTTATTTTAATTTAAATCTTTTCTATCTCCTCTCTGCTTCAACTTCCTGTCAGAAGAAGCGCGCGTTTTTAGCTTATGCTAATTTTTGAAGTTCAGCAAGCACTATTTTAAGCAGAGGTAGAAACCTCTCGGTGTGTGAGAGCTTTGCCTCAGATCACGGTCACGCTGCTCAACGTTCGCCTGACCAGCTAGCAGTTTAAATTTATAAGCCATAGTGCTTACTACGTGATTGCATTGTAAAATAAATTAAAGTGCGGTAGTATTTAGTATACCTTGCTACGCACCCTTTTCGGTAGAGGCCAACTTCCGCGAATTGCTCTGCGAAGCAACGTTTAATTTAAGTTCTATTTTAATTCATTTAAATTTATTTGATTGTTAAGTTTGACCAAAGTGTGGTCTGTTACGTTCTGTATCTCTCCCGAATTGGGAGGTTTGTATTTAATAGTAATTGAATAAAAGAGGATTTCAAATCCCTTCACGTGCAGTTATTCTCCAGCCCAGCAGTTACATCAGAACATAGCGTACCTTCCGCTCCCTGTTCCAGTTCAGGACTTAGAACGTAAGGATAAGAACCCTATCACAGAATTTACTATGTCTGCAAAGAGTACACACAGAATGCTAAGTCCTGATATATTAATCACTTTGTATTTAAAATTCATGGCCATGTCTTTGATTAAATTAAATCTCCAAAGTTTGCAATAATTACCAAGTCTTTTTTAAGTCTCCTACAAGTAGTCTAACGCTACTTCCTTTGAAAAGCTACAAGAGATATAGTCTCTGTGGACGTATTACAAAGAAATATGTTTCAAATTATTCTTTCTCGAAAAGAGATGTTTCATAGTACCAGAATGATGTAAATATGAAGATTATTTTTTCCTTTTCCCGTCTGTAGAAAATTAGATAACATCCCGCAGATTCTTTCCGGCACACTGTATAAATTCGGAGTTGAAATTCTGCTTAATGCATAAATATTCTTAACGACTTTTGTTTTATTTTAAACAAGTATTGGTATAATTAATCATTATAAGCCTAAAAGGTCAGGATTAGAAGCCCACTGTAGGTGAGTCACATCATCGGTATTTTTAACAAAGCGTCTACTGTGCATCATGACAAATCTATAGGTGATATGCAACTACAGATACACTCCCCCACACTTTCTGGTTATATGCCTAAAAATCAAATAGAGTTTTGCCATTTCATAAGCCCCATTAAAATGGAATCGAAAGAAGACGGCAGTGAATTTTAACAAGGTTTCATTTCTGGCGAGAGGTTGCCAAATGCATCTAGAGATGAAATTTACATTTTCTTTTTGTTGACTTATAGCATATCTTGGAAATCCTCGGTTTATCCCTGGTTATGTGTTAAACTGCCTTTAGAGGTGACCATTCTCGAGCGATGTGCTTCGGCCGAGTGTTAGATCAGATGTTGAAAGATTTGTGAGGTTATAACATACCACTCGAGGCTTATGTATGAGCTGCCAAATTCGGATAAGAACTAACTTCCCCAACCATGTTGGAAACATTTTCAACTATCATATTAAACTCAAAGCTTATATAAAGAAATTTCTTCTTCCTCTCCGCTCACCTTTTTGATGTAGCTGGAAGCACGTTGAGCTAGAAACTGGAAAGTCATGAGTTCGAATCCCGGAGAGGGTATCTCTGATTTTTTACTTTACCTGCTTTGATAAGTACCCACTTGTTCTACAAATATGTTTTCAGGCGAGACTAACAAAACAAAGGTAGACATAAGTGTGATAACGATAGACATAAAGTGTAAAATGTAGTACAGGAAGGCCTTCGGCTTACGTGAAATACTGAACAGACTGTCACAAATTAGCAACAAGAAAAATATTGTTGGAAGAGTATAACTATTTGAGAGAGAATGAGATGCATGAAGTACACTGGTGTTCAGTAAGTGAATTTTTCACATTTGGTCGAATTTGTTCAAAACTGAGGAGCAAATTTTCATGAAATATCGTATGGATATATATTGATATAATACAATTTAGACATATATATATATATATATATATATGTCTAAAACAGAGGTTGAAATACCGAACAAAAAAGGAGGCTAATAGGGGGCATGGTTCCTTTTAAACGTCATACAGCTCTAACAAGGTGGAAATGAGGCAGTTAATGAGCCATTGTGGCATTTGGTCCACCCCTGCAGTAACGCTGCATTCAGCTTCAGGAGGCTTCTGGGAGGCGACGGCGAGGTGCAGATGTCTTCCCCCAGAGCATCTTAGAGTGTTCTCTAGGGTATAGATATAGAGATCTGGCTGGCCAAGTCATCCCATTAATGTGCTTACTTTTCATAAAACCATCCATAAGATTAGCGCTTTATAGATGAACATTGTACAAACGTTCATAAAAAATGAGCTCATTCTTGAAAAGGCGAACATAGACCTCTAGGATTACCTCTCTGCACCTTGCAGTAGTCACAGAGCTTTGACAAAGGCATGAAAATCTGTGCGCTCATCCCACATGATGTCTGACTACAGCATCAAAACTCCACTACCCTACTGATCTCTTTCTCGGATGTTTTTTGAGGGCAGGTAACCAATCTGTGGTTCTCTCTAGGTGAAGATGAATCGGGACTTATTAGTGAAGAGAATGTCTGTAGAGAAAACTGTAAAGGCAAATAGATGAAATCGAAATAACAGGTTTTATAATGAAATGTTCCTGCTCAAATAGCGCGTTGAAGGGATACAGGATGCTATTGAATGGTAAATAAAAGCATTCTGTTGGCTTGAATTATCATTTCCTGTGACGATTTCGAGTAATATGCATTGATATCTGAAAGGAGAGCTCACCGACATTTCTCATTTCTTTATATTTTTGACAGATATTTCCCGAGCACCTTGTAGGTAAATTTTCTATATATGAATGCTTTATAAGAAATTTTATCTAACTGTAAATAATATTCTACCTTAAAGTTGCAATATACCTTTATGTCTGGTATTTAGTTCATTATTCTTCCTTTCTGTCTTAAAAATACTGGGTTTTAACGAAAATTGCCGTCACCGCAAATACTGTCTGCGCAGTTCACTTTGGCGTGTTTAATTACATTTTATCAAACGATTTTTGGGATTTGAAAGGAAGAGACTTACTTTAGAACATCTTCAGAATGTTACCAAATCATGTGTATAGCTTTAGATACTAATGTGGTATCATATGACACTCTGAATGTTTGGTACTGTAAGTTCAAAAACTATGACTATGCCATTCAAAAAGCAGAGCGTTCTGGCTGGCCTGCAAGAACTTGTGGAAGAAGATCAATATGCAACCATTCGACAGCTTGCTAAGGATTCAGACGTTAGTGACATATCCCACAGTCGCATTATGCATCGCATAAAATTGACGTAAAAGTTCAGTCGCTGGTTGCAGTATGTGTTCACTCAAGCAGATAAGGACAGATGTGTTCGGCCTACACTAATCTACTCGAATATCATCGCAAGTACAAAGCTCCGGACCAGATCGTAACTTGTGATGAAAAGTGGATTTACTTCAACAACACGAGCAGAAAAGGGGTTGGTCTGCGCCGGATGAGGCCGTCGGCCGCGTCGCAAAGCGCAATTTGACTAACAAAAAGATCATGTTTTGTATCTGGTGGGACTGCCATGGCATCATCCATAAGGGTATCTGGAAAAAGGTAAAACCCTCGATAGTAAGATGTACAGCGAGATGCAAGTCCGTGTTGACGCTGCTATGAAGCAAAAACGTCGAACTGAGTTCTGGCAGAAAAAGGTAATGTCCCATTTAGATAATGCTATGTGTCTATATTCACAGGCTGGACTCTGTACGGACTCAAATGGGATCTTTTGCCACACCGACCATATAAGCTTTCACATCTCTCTTTCGGATTTCTACCTTTTTTCATACCTGCAGCTATATCTTGCTGGTGCTATCTTCCATCTGCTCAGGACGGCCGAAACGAGGTTGATCTGTTTTTGAACTCGCGGCCACGAAGTTTCTGGGTCTAAGGCTTTGAAAGACTACTAAAACGTTACCAGAAAATCATAGATTTGAGTGGTGATTACTATCCGCACTAAAGGTACTGTTTTCTTATGCGCACTAAAGTACTGTACTTAAGTTATGTTCTTATGCGCACTAAAGGTACTGTACTTGCTGTTCTTTTTCCTAAATTTATTAAGAACGTTTATAGAGATATTAGGTTTTTTTTAAAGCAGGAGACAAATGAAAAATGAGCAATGCCCTCGCCGGGACTCGAACCACGGACCTCTCGAACACACGCCGAGAGTGCTGACAACTACGCCACGAAGGTATGCCAAGAAGGCGAGACAAATACCTTATATACGCCCCCTTTTAAAGGGCGGCTGGGATTTTGGGGACCCAATCGCCAAATCCGGGTGGTGGATATTCCTCATCCACCACCGCTTTTAATTCGGACACCACTGTAGAGTCATTAGGTTATTTCGAAGCAGAAGATATGAAAAATGAGCAACGACCTCGCCGGAACTCGAACCACAGACCTCTCGAATACGCTTCGAGCGTGCTGACCACTACACCATGAAGTTAATCGAAGAAGACGGGAGAAATACCTTATATGTTTTTTGCGGAAAACGTTCGTTAAAAATCTCTTTTAATTTCATTATTTCAAAATTAATGTTTGTCACACGATTCTTATATAACGGTCAGGGCGCTTGTACTTAAATTATTACCCGCCAGAATTAATATTGAAATTTGAACACTAAAAACCAATTAGCCATTAAAAATAAAGTAAAAACGAACTGTATTAATATTGTTAATTTTATCTTCAAAAACTGTAATCTGTGCATAAAAGCATAGATGCAATTATTAAAGAAAGGACTTGGGGAAATGGTAATTAAGCTGTGTATTTTATGTTCGAGAATGTGTTGTGAACGATGAAAAAATGTTCAGATGACTGTGGTTATTGCTATATATTTACGAATAAGCTTCGTCACCCTGTTATCACGTGCTATGTCAACCCTATCTTCAAAAGTTTAATTACATATCTCCATACAGCACAAAAACCTCCTTGGTATGTCCTGAAGATTTTGTTCGCAAGCTAGAAGCTAATTCTCAGGGCTTCCCAGAATATACCTCGAACCTGCTTAACACATTCTCCCGAGTGCTTAATGTTGCATCCCACTATGTCCTTAAGATATCCTCGTCTGGTCCCATTGACAGAGCACGGAATTTTATTAGGATTTAAGGTTCTAGTTACTACATCCTCAGGACATCCGAAATAGCCTGTTAGCTTCTAAACACTTCCTCAGAATGTTTCATATCACATGCCAGTATATCCCAAGGATATCACCACTAGATCCGATTGACAAAATATGGGATGTCATGAAAATTTAAAGTCTTATATACCATATATTCAGAACTTAAGATATCAGTATATTTTGTTCCGGGTATTTGCGACTTTCTGAGGACGTTCTGAGGGTATTCTGTGTCATGGAGATATATATAAATTTATTTTTTTCATTCTTGAAATATATGTATGTATGTGCAGTTATTTATGCTCATAATTGTTCTGTTATGAATAAGTTTCCGAAATTTTATTCATGTAACTATTCACACAGCATTTAGATTTATGCAATAGAGCTTTAGATATAATCTATCGAAATTTGCCTTACAAAATTACCGAAGAATTTGACATTTTGTGAAACATCGCCAATATTGGCAACTTTCGAAAATACCAGGAATTTTTATATCAGAATGAGAGGCAATGATTTTAAAATTCATAAAGTTAGATTTTATGTTCTTAACTAAAATGAATAACTGCAAATTTTAGTGCGGCTTTGGCAGATGTTTTGTACCCTCTATGAGTAATTTAGAAATCACCTGGCATCGGCATTTCTCATTTTGAAAACTGAATATCTGTTCCGCAGACAGTTTTCTGTGAAATTGTTGGTGACTGAACCGAGTGTAATCATTTGGATACTCAATACAGGTCAAGTTTTCCTTACCTTTGGACTATTTATTCAGAAACGCTCTGGGTGCAACAATATCTATTTACTCGCATCCATATTATATGTGAAAGCTCAGAGTCGTAAAGAGAAGGTATGAATTTAAGTTGGCTCACTCAGAAGCTGACAGCATTTACAGATAACTGTACGAATATTACGGCGATGGGTGAGGATTTGCTGCGTTTGCATGATGGCAGAGTTATAAACTATATCTGGTTAGGAACTCTAAAGCGCTTACCTTCTGCTTCAGTAGCCAATTAAGCCTGAAAATGCTAATCATAAGATAATTAAAGGACTTGCGGTATGGATTTCAGAAAATATATGTAGAATATCTCTCGCTAGACATATTTTATGATTGATGCAAAATGGCCTTAATATTAGATTTTACGACTCTTGTGGATTATATTGGCTATTCAGGACAGTTCAGCGTGACAGAATGTTTCGGAATAATTAATTTCTGTTCAGAAGCTTTATTTGAGTAAAAGGAATGCTAGTAGGACAAGGGCATTAATTATAATGAAGCCATTATTAAATAAATCATTTTCAGCTAAAGATGTATTAAAAGAGAAAGCGATTAGAGATTAAATTTTGTTAAGAATGTTAATTAATTTTATTTTAAAACATTAAAGTTTTTTTCAATTAAAAAAAATGTGTTATTTGTGTAAAATTTTCTAAGAGAACTGAACTGACGTATTCGGATTACTTTGAAGCACGCGAAGACTATCGTGGAGGACTTTCTAAGGAAAACTAACTCGCATGTACATTACATACGCAGAAAACCACGGAAAATTCTTGCAGCCAGCCCCTTGGGATTATACCTGCATAGAGCTACAAGTGTTTAGTTATGTTACTACTCGTCCGCTGGTGGGATTTTTTAATAAGATGACCGCATGAGCTTCAAGGAATATTATAGTTTACATTTTTATTTAAATTACATGAAAGTTTAATATACATTATTTTATTTTCTACCGACTAACAAGAAGTTTAAGAAAGTTTGAATTCATATGTTCCAGTTTATTAAAATTATGTATTATAAAGCATTAGACAAGAAAAACCATTTAAATTAATAGCTTAGATACAGAGTCGATATTATGCATTTACTAACTAATATATGCCCAGAATGGCAGAAGCAGATTTGTCTTTTGTTCGCTGGAAGATGATTTTAAGTGCATCAATCTCTGGATTAAATTCAAAAATACAATAAACTTAACGCAATTATTAATTAACTTAACTTAATATATTGCATTTTTCAATTCTTTCATATATTGTTGACATCATAAAGCACTGAGTTTGTTGTACAAGATACTATGCGAAATATGTTTCAGATATCATTGTATAGTATCTGCTGTTACCTGTTAGATATCTGCTGTTACGCCTAATGATAGAAAGTTTTTCCTGCAAAATTTATTGCAATAAAAAGAAAAGTAATTTGTTACGTATATGTAAATCCTAATGCTATATTAGGCGTGGAAGTCTATTTATAATTGCTTTGAAATCTCTTTGTAATCACTATCTTTTACTTCTTAGAAGGAAGAAAATAAGATATATGTTAAGATATAATTAAGGAAGAAAAAAGGAGAAAAGCGACTGAGAAATGGAAATCATGCAAAGAAGCAAAAGAATCGGAAAAGAATTAAGGAGAAAAAAAGGGAAGAAAATACATGTAATACAAAAGGAAATATTATTCTTAAGAAGAATGAAAGTGTGGCTTGTTAAATTTAAGGAAATGTAAACATGACATATGTGGTTTAAACGCTGCAGGTGGCGATAAATATGGTATGAAGAGTGTTCTGGTATGAAGAATTGAATGAATTCAGTTCTCGACATTAATCAAACTGAAGATTGGACGAACACCACATTTCAGAAAGTATACGACAAGACTGTGCTGCATAGATTTTTTCTATAGGAGAAAGCTGTAAGAACAGAGATATGATTTTACTCTTAGAAACATGAATAAGTAAGAGGATCAAGGGAATAAATATTAGTGCTTGCTCAATATCGGATTTTAATGATCAGCCTTTCCTGATGTTTTTGTTACTTATTGTGAGTTCTTCGTAGTGTACCGAGAAAAACATAAAAATTAGGAGGAGTAGAAGGAAGAATAACGAATTTTATTTATTAGCTACTATCTGCCTAGGAGGAGGAATGTGTTTGTGGAAAACTTGGCTCATACTTACTTTACACATAAAAAATTCCTAGAAAAGAAGCCTGCAGTTAGCTCATTTCGCCGCGATTCCGACCCTAATCGAACAGTTCTCAGCGGTTATCATCACTCGGCCACCGGCGGATCTGGGTAGGATATGAAGTGTGTGTTTTATTGTCACAATAAGCACATGTACTGGCAGTATAACTACTGTCCTGTTATATTTCATTTTAGATTTAAAAAAAAAACCAGAGAATAGAATTTTTCAATCTGTTGAAATTTAAATGCTGCTTTGAGGAAGTGTTTCTCAATCTTTTTGCCACGTGGAATCACTTTAATTTCCACTTTTATCCTGGAACCCCTAGTTTGCTGCAATAGTATGGTTTTAATGCAGCGTTCTGTAAATGTATTATTTGCAACAAAAATGACAATGATTCTAATCATATTTATTTACTTCAAAATGTATTTTCAAGATGAACTCAAAAATTCTTAAAGTATCGTGATCAAATAGTGCTTTTAAATTCTAATGATATGAATGGTACTGCTTTTTATTGCTGCGGACGTACTTAGTATTAAGCTGTATGGATGAAAGTTGAATTATCGTATCAGGCTCGCATCAAGTCCGTTTCGGTATTTACTTTTTGTAGACACATATGCTGGGACCCTAATTTCGTACATATATGAAGCTGCAAATAGTAAAAGGGCCAATATGTCCTTTCGTGACAATTGAGGATGTTCATCTTTTAAACTACACGAGAATTCCACCAATAGCATTAATTTAAATTTTTCGCATATTATTTCAATAAAAGTTCCATATTCTACTGCTGATATAGCCGAAGGTCGTGTATGACAATAAATGGGTTTTTAATGCACAATTCATTTTCATAGATAATCTGCTGTTCATTTTGAAAATACCGATTAAAATGCTCCACTGAAACCTTTGGGTGCTGAATAATTTCTGCAATAAATGTCTGCCCTATTTCAAGCAATTTCTTTTCGAAAAATCTTTTTATTGTTGGAAGAAATCAAAGTCATTAAAGCGCACACAAATTCTCAAAAGTTCTATCTTTTTCTTGAAAGCTAGAAATTTATCATAAGCAATAAATACATTTACTTGTGTTCTGTGGCAATTGTCACGTCACCAAATGTTGTGGTACCAAATGTTAAATACTAACTGTTACGATAATTAGCCTACAATAATATCAAAAACCAAATTCTAATTTGCGTTGTGTATTACTAACCCGAACAACCCCTAAGACCAAGCAGGAGTACTGGTGTTAAAAACATTCACACAAGTCATCATAAGAAAAACTCTGAATCAAATATATATATATAACACCAAGGATATTTATTGCAGCATTAAAGGAAGACACTCAATCTTTCAACTTAAATTTCTAGATCTATGGAGTGTTCAAGTGACAACTATTTAAAATAATGCATTTAGAATTATAATATATATATTGCTAATTTCAAATATGCACCGATATGAATTAATCAAAACTTTACACCGTAAAAATTAATATTAAATTTTCATATGCAGTTATCAAACTCTGCTGGCCAGCATAAAAATACACAGGAATTTAATGAATCACCGAGCATGGTGTCTTTACCAATATTGATAGAGATTACTTAGTTCAAGAAATTTCTTAATTTACTCAGGTAAAAATTACATACATAAATTTAGCAAATCCCTTAGGCAGTTAGAAAATATTACATATTCAAGTAGACCCGTTGGAGAAAAATGATTACATTTATTCCTACATTCAATTACTCAATTAAAGGTAAAGTAGAATTTAAATTTTTAATCGTTCCTTAATTTGCAAAAGTTAAAGTTAATTCTCAACCAAAAATAGTAACAACTTAAAGTAAAAAGGTAAAATTTAGATAAGTTAACAAATTTAATATCCTGTCTTAATCCATTATATATAAATTTTAATTACATTCCAAGTTAAAGTTAAAAGTCCTAAATAGATTAATAGTGCAGCAGTTGCTTAAATACACAGCCTGGATTTAAGATCCAGCAGAAAAACCTTTGACTAAAAGTTAAATAGAATTTAATTGGAAATTAAATACATATACAATTACTCCTTACTTTAAGAATTCATTACTGGAAAATTTTTCTTCAATTAATCAAATCTCTTAAAAAAAATTTTAATTTACCATATTACTTAGGAAACATGTTCACGGAATTTAAGTCGCAAGCTGTACTAAATTTCAGGTGAAATTAACAATCAAAAGGTTGAACTCACTTGAAGGGAAGAATTGAAAATTTAATTAAGCATTAACTCATCTTATAGATTTTTTTTTCCGGATGTCCCATTCATAACAGGTGTTGAACAAGGCTCTGCCGACGACCAGTTCTTCGCAGATGTTGAACGAGGGAGTCCGGCGAGAAATCTGGACACTTGGATCAGACACTATGAAGATGGTAAAGTGCATTCGTGCAGCAAAACAAGAGCTCCTAAAGGTTCCTCCCTTTTCCGTCTATTCTCATCCAGGCGAGTTGATGGTAGTACTCGGATCTAAGTGACCGATCATGCAGGATCCGGATAACGGGATTCAAGTTGCATCCACTAGACTGCGAGAAGTCTCTTCAACGTATTAATTCGATGGGAAAAAACAACATTCTCGACTCCAACACGGGGATGGTAAAGTGCGGAGGAGTAAACTTCAAGTTTTTTTTTAGATGTTCATCTTTATCTTATTTCCCATCTCCGGCTCTTCCAGAGGAAGAAAAAATAACGTGCTTCTACAGCTGCGAATCCAAGGCAAAAAGGGCTGAGCATGGCCTTGCATGACGATTTTAATCGTCCAGAATCCAGAATTTTCGAAAATCACCAAATTTGGTGAATTAGTATGCAAATCTCGCCAAACACAAAACAGTGCTGCGAAAACTTAGTTTTTCCTTCTTCACACCAAAAAAAATTCCACCCTCGCCACCCCCTTCGCCAACAAGGAGGGGTGAGGGAAAGAATGCGACAAACCTACCACGCAACCGGACGCAGTACATGACCTTGACGAGAAAGTGCTCAAAAACGACGCTTATAGCAGAATAAATTTCTAGACACGAAATTCAACAATTTTAGCAATTAAATGGGCATAATTCTCCAACGGGGCAACGTACAGTCATGAAAGTAGGTTCATAAGAAGGGTAAATTTTTTCTCTTTAAGAGGTATAAATTTCATCCATGTGAATAAAAAGGAAGTATTTTTAAATTTCAAATATTACGCAGAAAGCAACCGATTTCCCATTGTCTCCTTTCCCGAAAGCTAATACTGTCGAACGCGTAACGTAAGAATGAGAACTCTGTTTAACTCGCATAAGAATAATTGATTCAATAACATAAGCAATACAATTCGTGAAGAAAAATTTAGAATAAGCATAAATTAATGTATATAATTTACTCACTCAATAATTAATTAACAAATAACTGCAATTAACTACACATTAATCCATAATTCTAAACTAACCAAAAATCACTACATAACATCCCTCCCCCAACCGGGAAAAAAAATTTTTGGCGAGCCAAAAATTTTTAATAAAGGAGACAAGGGCAAAGGGTTTACAAACGAGTTATATATTGCAAGAATACCAGAATGTCAGTGAATCCCAATTGTCAATAGTAGACGAGAAAAAAAAAAAAACACCCCTAACAGCGTTCAATATGCTTGAGCCTCAGGGGGTCTGTCTGACAATCGTCAAAGAACCAAAATTGAAAAGCGTTGACAAACAGCCATGACACACCCCCCAAAAAATAAAGTGTAATATGTTATAATGTTAGATAACATCCCCCCATACAATGCTAAAATAAGGGTATACAATGCAAATAAGAGTACATATAAATACAATAAACACCTAAACGTTATATACTGGTGC
>KK121891.1:301319-336831 GCA_000611955.2 Stegodyphus mimosarum | reverse complement strand
AATCTAATTACAATTCTAAATAAATAGCCAAATAAATGTGAAATTCGTAACAATATGTAGAAATAGCCAGTTAAATTTAATTTTAAGTTTTTCCTAGAAGCCTTTATTCCCCTAAATGTCAAAGCCAGAATATTTAAATTTGGTAGCGCGTGTAAAGGAATGCAAATTCTACCAGTGGGGGAGAAACCGTTTAAATATCGAGTTCTAGAAGGGAAAGCTAGAGAGCCTGGAAAAACTTTGTGCGTGTCGTAGCTCGAGCTTCGGCTTAGCGGTTATTACTAGTTACATGTGGCGTAACGGCTATTATTTTGGAGCCACTAAAACTCATCAACGCGCTGTTAGGGTACAGGATTGGCTGAGCCCTGTAGTTTAATTCTACTACTTAATATCTTCAAATTTTAAGTTTGGTTCTATTGTTTCAGTTTCCACCCAAGCAGAGGCGTAGTGTGTTAGCGTCGAGTTGACGCATTGTAAATAATTTAAAGAATGTAATAAAGGGTAGTTTTAACCCTTTTGTGCAGTCAGTACTCTTCAGATTTCACACAAAAGATAGACAGTAGACCTTGTAATTTATCAAACTGTAACCACCAAATATTATATTTAAAGACAATAAATAATGAATCTGCCTGAATGCATTGTTTCTCGCACTGTGAAAAAACAGCGGTACCTAAAGCCGTCCAATTTTGAATAACTTAGTCCTCCAATCGAACATGGACACTTGGAAGCCCTAATTTTGAATTTCGAATTCGTTTTATTATCTATTTCAAATCTTTTAAAATTTAAACGAATTTTTGATTAACAAACTCAACGATTTCAAAGCGAGAAATGGCAACACTGTACGGGAAAAAAAATGTTTATCTCCAGCGGGCGAGACTGTGTATCGGGAATTCTAAAGATATGCTCTTTCTAAATTATTTTGTGATATTGCTGTTGAATTGAATTTTATGTGGCTTAAGTGCGAAGACTATGATATTTAATTAATAAAGGTAAAATCACTTGCTTAAAAAAATTGCACAAAACGTTAAAAAAAAACTTTTGGGCGTATTAGAAAATCGGAAAGCTTTTAGGCTTTCATTTTTTCAGATTTTATTTAATAACTTTTGTCTATTAAAGAATGCCTTTGTTATAAATTCAGAAACTTATCTGGAAAATACGTCTGATTAGAAATTTTTTAAGTTGTATTGCCTTTTTATTTCTTAGCAAGAGCATCCTTCTGTATAAATATTATTTTTATTTTGTGTGTTGATCTCTTGAAATACTTTCACAAAACATTTTCTGTTACTTATTTCCAAAATGAAACAAAAAAAAAACGAGAAAGAGAGCGAGAACGTAATTATGAAGTCTGAAAGCTGCTATTATAAGAAAAAAATATAGCGGTGCTTTCTGCTTAAATTTACATCAAGTTCACAAAAATACGTCGGTCTTGTTAAAAAACATTCTCTCGCTTATCACTACCAATGCATTTAAATGCCCTCTTTAAGTTCGTGAAGCAACAAAGGGCTATTTAGATTTCGTTCGTTTAGCATTTACGAATTTTGAATTTATTTGAGAATTTGTTTAGATGGAATATGTTTTTATGTACATAACCTTCTTTAAAAACGCCATGTCAAGCGAAATATTTCTACGTTAAAAATATTATGATTATGAAGCTAGTTACTTTGTAGAAACTAGCATAATGAGGTAAATTCAAGTGTTTGGTGAATAATAAAATCAAAGAATGCGTTTCGAATTATTAATTAGTTGTAGTTATGAAAAGTTTAAATACAGCTTTGGGCATCGGTTGCAACATTAACTTGGTGAGCATGTTTTTATTACTATTATTATTATTTATTATCCTTTAATATTGATGACCGGTGTATTTCTGTAAACATTTCAAATATGAGGAATTAGTGTTTAAAAATGCATTTTTCTATGTTTATTTCAGCAAGAGCAGCGCAGTAAAAAACTCGAACAAAATCTGAAAATGTTGGATGAATGGAAACAGAAGGGTGATGATTTGCTTTATTCTATGATTCCTAAAGCTGTAGCTGTCAGGCTGAGGAACGGGGAGGATCCAATTGGAACGTGCGAGGTAAGAATTCTTCATATATCCCGGCTTGACTATTCCTTTTTTGTTTCCTGCTTCATTACTTCCAATCCTTTATTGGCCTAATTTCGTTTCCCACTCTATCGACGGGAAGATTTCCGTTAATGATAAATCTCTTTACACGTGGGACTGTGGATCGATAGCATTAAGAGTTGCAGAGACTGAAAGATTTATTAGTCAATTTTATGCATATTACTCCATTACTTAGCATTCTTGGGAAGCGTAATAACTTGTTGAACACTGGTAGTTCGTCTCTGGTTTCTTCAGAGCGAACCCGAAACGAGCCTGGTGAATGTTAAGCATGTTTTTCCTCATGTTTAAAGCTGGCGTCACACTTACGAACGCGAAACGCAACAGGTAAATTTTTTGGAATTTTTTTTTAATTTGAACCGTTGGTTTTTGTTTCAGTATTTTTTGTTCTTTTGCGCACAAGTCAAGCAACCAAAAGACAATAATTACGTATTTAAGTAAAATTTCTCAGGACTGAGTGTTCGGGGCATATTCTTGACAAACATCTTCGTGAACGTAACTAAGTCTTAAGTCCTGATCTTGAACAGGGAGCTGAATGCAGCTATGTTCTGTGGTAGAATACTTGTGAATAAGTAGTAGAAGAACTACACTTCATAGGGATTTAAAATCCTCTTTTATTAAACCACAATTATGTACAGCCACTTCCCAACTCGGGAGGGATACAGAAAATAATGACCGCCACTTGGGTCTAAACTGAACAATCAGGTAATTTAAACTAAAACTAATTAGAAATTAAGCAGTCGTTGCTCACAAAGCTATAACGCGAGGTTGGCCTCTAAACTAAATGGTGCGTAGCAAGATTTAACTAATACTGACGCACTTGGAATTACTTCAATAAGTAATCACGTACAGCGCTACGGCTTAGAATTTAAATGCTAGCTAGTCAGGCGAACGTTGAATAGAGTAACAGTGGTCTGAGACTAAAAGCTCTCTCACACTGGGAGGTTCCTACCTCTCGCTTAAACATAACTTGGCTTAAACATAAAAGCTGAAACGCGCGCTTATTCTAACGGGAAGTTGAAATGAGAACAGATAGAAAAGAGAAAATTAAAATAAAACTTTGTTAGTTTAACTAAAACCTTACAAACTGTTCTAACCCTGCTTCATCAAAAAATATATAGAAATTCCATAAGATGGATTTCGCAAATGGATTTTGAAGGCAAAAGCTTAGAAATTCAAATCCGTAATGCAAAGAATTGCATTCTATCATCGAACTGATCATTAAATACCTATTTCTAATTTTGAGTCGAAATACTTAAAGACTAAAATAATTTTAAAGGGAAGAAAATGAAGTGGAATTCATAGGCATTTAATAACAAAATTTTGAGAAAACTTTTGGTGGCAAAATTCGTTGATCCATGATTTCAATGGCGTAAAAACATGTGAAGGAAATTGCTAATTCCATAGTATACGTTTCAAACATGGCCCACTAGCGGGAAGTGGCTGAACACTGGTACTTCGATCCAAGGTTCGAAACCCAGTGAACCGTTTTCGTGGTTTTTCCACGTCTAACATGTACACGAGCTAGTTTGCTTTAGAAAGTTCTCCACGAAAGCATTCCTATCCTTAGGCAGATAGCCCTCGAGTAATCAAATAAATCCATCTAACCAAACCGTAATCAAATAAATCCATCTAACCAAACCGTAATCAAATAAACCAACCTAACCAAACCGTTTCAAAAAAAATAGCAGCTAGAATTCGGGAGACTGCCGGAAGTCCGATCAGAAGGAAAGAACGTTCAGAGGACCTATGTAAACTATGTAAAATTGCTGGAAAAGGTTATTATATTAAGTAAATATTAAGTTTATCGACGTCCTGCCCAAACACTTGTCAGATCTGACTAATAATTTTTTTAAAATTTTTTTCAGAGTTTTCGTCTGAAACATCCATAAAGACAGCGCACCCTTTTAGCAAATAAATCTTGCATGTTTTGCCACGTCAGTTGAGCAATCGATCTTTCACATTTTGTGAATTTTGAGAGTGAACTATAAAGTAAACAGAACTATAACAATTTATAGGGCGCGTTTGTGTTTAATGTCTTGCTGAAGTATATTTTATTAAATTTCCTTTGTTGAAATTTCTGAAGTTTTTTTAGTTACAGTAATTCATCTTCTTTTAAAATTTAAGATCGTTTGCAACTTAAGCTTTCTATTAAATGTGCAGATTTAGTTAGTATAAACAGATGTAACGAGCGTCATATTATAACAGCTATTAGGGCTCTGTTTTGGAAGGTTACAACGCAGATGACAAGTTAAAATGTTTTATTTTTTTATATTTAGAACCAACAAAAGCTTTTTGATTAAAATTTAGTCAATCTTTTTCATTGAATTATAAATCTTAAATAGTACGTTAGTTATCTGTCATTGAAATTGTACTTAATGATACGGAGCGTGAAAGCAGCAGATGACATTTTAATTATTAATAAATTTTTACCTGAAAAAAACACAGAAAAACACGCCAAGTGAAGCATATAATTAGTAACGTTCCCGATTCTTTCCTCCTGACGAAGAGGGACCAATACCTGTTTGCCTTGGAAATCGATTGAAGTCTTAACTAAATTTACGCGAAACCCAAGGCTGCTGCGTGAGTAATTTTAAATATTTGCTTCATATGAGCTGCAGATTTTAATAATTTAATTATTTTTAAGTTTATTTCATTTGGATTATTTTTTCACATTAAACTTTTAAGTTCGTTAGCCTTGAACTTTAAATAGATTTTTTAAAAAAATATGCATAGATCTACCCATCTAAAGATGAACAGTAATAAAAATTTACTGCTAAAACTCCGTGGAATAATAAATAAGGAAGAAATATAAGATTTAAAAACTGCAGCCAATATTCTGTGGACATTTTGAAAATCATCTTATACATCACCCTGTAAACATAGTTACAGCTAACATTGTGGTCAGTTACATTTATTCAATTTCAAAATGTATTACAGTGATGCAGGCACCGGACGCATATAAGCATTCTGTACCGCGCCACGCGCATAAGGAAAAATCCGTACTTATGACTAGACATACTTTCCGATGACATCATTTTCTCTTAACGTAATGACGCTTAGACGGGATTCTTACGGTTTTAGTTTCGATGAACGACGCGCGTGAATGAACGGAAGAGTGAAAATATCGTTTGTTTTCTCTGAGAAGAAAAAATTTAGGTGCAGCGTTTTGAAGATGGCTTCCTGTTTCACGGAATTATAAAATAAGATGCTGTTAATATCAGAAGCAACCTTAAGTGATTAGATTATATAAATAATTGAATTCATGAGTTTAGTGCAAAAACCAAAACACGACAATCTCGATCCAGCTATAAAGGCATTGTGTGCTGGTAAGTATATTATTATTATTGCAGTTTTCTTGCATTCTGTTATCACATTCCAGAAAATACTTCCTTTGCAAATGTTATGTTACTTCCATGTCCATGTCATTTCAAATATATTGTTGCCTTAAATGAAAGAAAAACGTTCATTGAGTATTGTCCCTGAATTTAATACACGTGTATAAAAGAAACTTCCTTCTCTAACAAACACTATATTTATGCAAAAATACAAAAGATATTACACCTTAAAAGATGGGCAATATTCATAATGTAATATTATTCAATTTATAATACATATCTCTATGTCTCTGTTCCAAATCTATATTAGTCTAACTTCAAAAATAAATTTTACTTTTTCAGATTGGTTATAAATATTGTGAGTTTACTGGTGTACTATGTAAGGTTCGAACGTCGTTTTTGCTATTTCGGAAAACTGACTTGTCATGCTTTCGGAGATTGCCTCTGCAGAGAATGGATATATAATGAACATGAAATTAATAACCACAATACTTTTAATATGAAAAGTTTTAAATTAAGAACACATTTATTAAAAATCTTGATATTAATACACATTTACGGAGTTAGCACAAGAAGAAATAAGATTTTTAATTGTAGGGGGGAACATTACATTTTTTATATTAAATTCACCACTCTACAGTGTTGTAAGAAGTGTAATCTCATAACAAAAATGAAACGCACATAATAATCTTTTCGGTACTGCTATCAAAATGTAAACAAACGGTATGAAGGTGTACTCCCGAGACCAAGCAAAGTCAAGGCGTTCCTAAGCGTAGAGAAAATGATGTCATCGGAAGCCATTATCCAATCACTAGGACGGATTTTCCCTATGTGTGTGCCGCGGTACAGAATGCTTATATGCGCACCGGACCCAACTACAGTAGACGCTCGTTTTTACGAACTCGTAGGGACTACGAAACAGTTCGTTAAATCGAGAGTTCGTAATTTAGAAAAGCATCGGAAATTGTTAGTATTTCATATTTTAATGTTTTCGAGACAGGTTAGTGATACTATTCCATGCTTTTATTTATGTATTAGGAATTATTTTTAATAGTAAAATATTTGTAAAACGTACCTTTATTAAGTCATTGAGCAACAAAATAATCACTTATCTTTGTCTATTTTAAAACAACAGATTGTACAATGCAAGACTCCATCTTCTCTATATTTGTTAGCATTTCACAATTATCACTGGCCTTAAAAAATCGTCTAAGTTCTGACGAGTATTCAGCAGCTTGTTTTAAAGTCGGTCTTGGTGTTACTTCATTTTCTTCTTCTTCTTCTTCTGGATCTGAAAGTCTCTCATTCTCGTTGATTATGCTGCGAATAATATCGTGATCCGATATTTCCTCCGTGCAGATGACATTAGAATCCACATTTAAAAAATCCTCGAATGAAAGTTCTGGCAATTGTGGATTTCTACGGCGAAGTTCATGCATGAGAACCTCATCTTCGTCGTGAGATCTGTTGTCATGGATTTCTTCAGTTACGTCTGTTTCTTTAATAAAACCTGCATGTCGAAAGGCTTTAGAAATTGTTTCATCTAAAACATCATTCCATGCACTGGTTGATAAATGCATAGCACCAAGAATATCAATCTAAGGTTGTTCCCTTTCCAAGTCAAGGATTACTCTTTGCAAGAGCACTTTCTTATATTTTCGCTTGAAACTAATGATTATCCCCTGATCCATTGGCTGTAAAACTGCAGTTGCATTTGGTGGGAGATATTCCACACAGATTGCCTGAAGCCCAGTGACTTCCATGTGTGCAGTACAATTGTCCACGATTAGGAGAACTTTGCGCTTCTCTGCTGAAAAACGGTTATCTAAATCTCTCAACCATTTTTCGTAGATGTTGCCAGTCATCCAGGCCTTATTATTAGCATAATATGCAGCAGGAATCTTCTGAACATTTTTTAAACACCTTGGTTTCAGATATTCTCCAATAAAGAACAGAGGCAATTTTTGTGACCCAGTCATGTTGGCTGCAATCAAAACTGTAAGTCTCTCTTTAGCTTTATTACCTCCAACACATTTATCTCCTTTGTAAGCTAATGTTCTTTCTGGCAAAATCTTAAAAAACAAAGCCGTTTCGTCCGCATTAAAAACGTCATCTGCAGCGTATTCAGAAAGAAGCAATTTCAACTTTTCTTCTTTCCATTCATTTGCTGATGACGTGTCTACTGCTGCACTTTCACCACACACTTTCCGGAAACTCAAACCATTCCGAAATTTAAATTTCTGTAACCAACCATCCGATGCTTTAAAATCTTTGATGTTTAATTTGGAAGCAAAAAAGTGTGCTTGTTCTTTAAGTACATTTCCATCAATTGGAATGTTTAAGCTTCTCATCTTTCGAAACCAAACAAGCAAAGCCCTTTCCAAATTTGGGTGTTTTGATTCTCGAAAATATTTTCGAGAGGAGGGTCCACATTCATCGTTTCCGTTTTTAGCTCCAAAGATCTTCTCTCTTGCCTTTAAAATCGTCGATAAACTATTTTTAGGAATTCCATATTTCTGAGCAATTTGTGTCTTGCTTAATATTTTTTCGTCAACTTCTTTTAAAATCTTCTTCTTTATTTCAACCGCTAAACAAATTCGTTTCTTCATTTGCGACATAGCTCTAAGAATCTTACTTAACAAAAACTGGCCCAATCTCCCTCTCGACTAACGAGACTTCACTGATTGAGTTGTCCAGATCAAATGACTATGACATTACAAAAAGCAACAACTCTGTTTTAGAAGCAACCCAAACCCCTTTAACACGAATGGTCTCACCCCCACCCAACAACATCAGGCCGATGCTCTTCTGAGAGCCTCCCACAACAAACAACACCATAAATTTGTCCTAATTCCCCCTCTTCTCCGCCCCCTCCTTCCTTACTGTACTTCTTCGAATGTTTCTCACTTGCTGCCTCAAAATAGTTGGAGATTTTATTTGACCTTCACACTTCGTCCCAATGAAACACGCAGAAGTATGAAAACTAAGTTCGCAAAAAAGAGATTTTCCTGATTTGTAGTTCGTAAATAAGAGCGCAAAATTACATTACATCTATGGGAGTGTATTTGGGACCATTCGCTAGTTCGTTAAATCGAGAGTGTTCGTAAAAAAGAGGTTCGTAAAAACGAACGTCTACTGTATTCGCCAAATTTGCGACTTTTAGCGATTTTTCGCCAAATTTGGAGACAATAATTCTCCAAAACCGTTGTCAACTTGGCGATATCTCGTCAAATTACTAAGATACCTATTTACTCAATGTTAAATGCACTTGCTTCTGTATTCTTACTTTTCACGCATAGCTCGCTCTTAAAATTTGTTTCGCGTTACATTACACAGAATACAATTTCATTTATACACTCACGTTTGTGAAAATTGCAACACCATGAAGGACTTACGCGAGTGAGCTGAAATTTTCAGGAAATGCAAAGTAGCGCATGATATGCAAATGATTAGAATTGCAAATCCGTAGCGCATGCGTATGCTGAGCAGCGCCCTCTGAACGGCTGATGGATCCGAATAAATAGACGGCTGTAGCGAGGCGTGTATGGTTATCGGTGGTTATCTGCTAGTGGTAAACGTTAACTCAATCTGTACTTATGCCTCGTCGACGAAAGAGAGCGAGATTTGAACAACTTACAGAGTTTGAACGAGGGAGAATCATCGGCCTTCGTGAAGCTGGATTGTCGTATCGTGCAGTAGCCTCTCGTGTGCAGCGTAACAGCAGCACAGTGATGCGCGTTTGGAAGCAGTGGACGGACGAGTGTCGGACAACTCGGAAATCCGGGAGTGGACCCCGAAATGTGACGTCAGCTCGCGATGATAGACACCTGGTCCGCATGGCGCGGACGGACCGTACAGCTTCCTCTAGACAATTGGCAGCACTGTGGTCAATAGCTACAGGTGTTTCATTGTGTGCTTCATCAATTCGTAGACGTCTGCTGCAGTGTGGACTGCGCGCACGGACTCCTTTATACAGGATCCCCCTAACGCACGACCATCGCCGCCTGCGGCTACAATGGGCCAATCAGCATAGAGACTGGCGTGCTGATTGGCAGCATGTCGTGTTTTCTGACGAATCCCGCTTTAATTTGTGGTACCATGATGGCCGCATTCGTGTCAGACGCTATGCCGGTGAACGCCACCTTCCGGAGTGCATTATCGAACGCCACAGTGGACGAACACCCGGAGTTATGGTCTGGGGCGCCATAGCATATCATAGACGATCTCAATTGCTACGAATTGTGGGCAATCTGAACAGCAACCGGTATATCCGTGAAGTTCTACAGCCCGAAGCTGTTCCCTTCCTTCAAAGCTTGCCAGGCGCTGTATTTCAACAGGACAATGCCCGCCCTCATACTGCTCGGATTGTTAAATCCTTCTTTGCAGCGCAGCAGGTACAGCTTCTTCCTTGGCCTGCGTGTTCCCCGGATATGTCGCCAATTGAACATGTGTGGGATGTCATTGGTCGGCGTCTTGCTCGTGATCCTCGTCCTGTTGCGTCTGCAGACGAACTTTGGGTACGCGTACAAACGATATGGAATGCTCTTCCTCAGTCAGACATTCAAACTTTGTTTGACTCCATGCCACGTCGTGTAGCAGCACTTATTGCGGCGCGTGGTGGCCACACAAAATACTGATTCTGATCTCTTGTTCTTGTTTGTTTGCTTTGAACATTTAATCATTTATTTGTACCACTACCACTCAACTGTGTATTAAATTGCATTCGATTATGACGATTCCTTCTTGGTGTTGCAATTTTCACAAACGTGAGTGTAATTCTACTAAAATTACCCATCTAAGTACAAAATTGTTAACAATACACTCCCTTGTTTAGGTAGTTCCCATTTATGTAATTTTCCTTTCAAATGCAAGTACACTTTTTTTTAGGAGTTAAGTTAGTCCAGTTAAATTCAAATATTTTTCTTGCGCTAGAATGCGTAATACTTGAAAATCAGTTTTGCTACATCAAATATTTAAAATTTCAGAAAGAATTTTAAAAAACAATTAGGGGAAACAATTGTCCGTGCTAACATTGTACATATCTAACATTTTGCTTTCATTTCAGTCATTCGATGAAGTTACTGTGCTTTTCAGCGAAGTAGTGGAATTCTCCGAGCTTTGTGCCAGACTGACAGCCATGGAAGCTGTTACTTGCATCAACGATGTTTTCTCTCTGTTTGATAAAGTAACGGACGCATACAACGTATTTAAGGTAAAGAACTACTGATTTTACACGTAATAAACGTTTCCAAAACACAACATGAAATCTTGCTTGTTCAAGCTTTTTTTATACTTAATTTATGATAGTTCACCTTATTGATAGAGGGAATGTGTTTATTTGTGTATTAATAGGAACCGCCGATACACTCCCAACAATCAACCGACGTCTTTTGGCAATGAAATAGTTTCAGTGTCAGCAGATGGATGGAAAATGTTTTTCCATCTCCTGCGGATATTTCTTGTTAATCACATACAAAATCCCACTGCGTAACTATTATCCACAGCTTGCTATTGCCTCCATGTAGTTTGTTTTATGCGAAAAAACAAATGACTTCTCTTGAAATATTTACCAATTCTTATCCTGACACTTTTTAGTTCTAGTCAATATTGTACACTGATGGGGGGGGGAATTTCCAACAGCGAGAATATATTATTGTAGGGCAAGGAAATTTCGTCAATACTTTTGTCCATGTAATATGTTTAATTGGTTAAATTTTCAAGATCATGGGTGAATGCAAGTGCAAGAAGAGCCATTTCAAATGTGAAATGCTGGTACATTAATAACCATTGTAACGAAGAGAGTTTTGAATGCAAACCTGCATACATTGTGTCATACAGGTGGCATATATCAGTTTGTGGTATAGAGTTCCATGCCTGTTGCACTTATTCGGACAGTACAGAGACAGTTAAAGCTGGTTATGGATGATGCTTTTTGTCCAGTGATGTCCTATGGGGGATCGATTGGAGAAAGATCTGGTGTCCTAGCAGGCAGCAACGTAAGATCATCCATGATGGATGAATAAACAGACCAGCGGTCTTTTAAATATTTATTTTAAAAGTTAATAAATAGTGCTTAAGTATTAAAAGTAAAACATCCATTATAGTACGGCCATAACATGCAAACTTTCAGCTTGAGGCGGCTCTGAAAATGGTTTCTTTTAATATTAGTTCATATTTTTTATTTAATTAAAAAATTCATTCTTTGATACAGGTAGAGACCGTAGGTCAAGTGTACATGTTAGTAAGTGGAGCACCAGAGAGGAGGCCAGATCACGCCCAGAATGTCGCAAAGGCAGCTTTGGATATGGTTGCTCAAGTCGATCAACTGACTACTACTTACGGCGGCGAGAAAGTTATGGTTAGAATTGGTGAGCTTAAATTCGTTTTAATTCTTACAGCTTTAATTTAATAACCTTTTATCTTATTGTTCAGAATATTAAAATAAAAAGCTTGGTTTTTCCTATCAGTTTGTGGTGGCAAAATCATTTCTCTTTTTTGCAAATAAGTTATTTTTTTTTAATTACTAGGTTTCATAATATGTTTTCCATAATGAATATTGAATAATGAACATATTCTTTTGATAACAAGTGCTTTACTTTTCTTTACTGCTTATTTTTACTATCCAGTAATGATTCTTTGGTGCATATTCTACTATCGTGATTTATTTTCTGAAATTTTCCATTTTTCATCTGATAGCTGTAAAAGTTCAGATGATATTCCCTACATAAGCATGAGAAACATTTTAAACCTATCGAAATAAGACGGATAGAAAAGAACTGTTCCGGAATAGAACCAAAGTCACTGTCTTATATTAGGCAGGAGGATTTTATTTGGTCTCTGAATCAAGATAGTACTTTCGGTTCAAGGTGTCAACTACTAATGAGTTTTAACCTATATATCAAGTAAGGCCGGAGGCCGCTCACTTTTGTTTAGATAAATCAGAGGTGCTTAGCACCGCGCCGTCAGGCGAAAGAATGGTCTATGTGGCAGTCATACAGGAAGGCAGTCATGAAATTATAAATTGATATACTTTTGTAGATGTAGAAACATTCGAAAAATGGTCTCCGAATGGGCATGACGTTCGGATTTATACCCTAACTGCAATACAGCGAACACAAAGGTAGCGCCATCTGTCGGTAAAATTAGGAACGAAAATTGAAAATTTAAGTTAACGGAATTTTAAATGTGTTAGGAAGGACTGGATTGAACTTAAAATCATTAACTAAACAAGCCAAATATTAGTGAATGTGAAAAGTTTCAAGAAAATCTAATCGACTAATGGAAGAATCTTTTTGGATAATTTTTGCAGACTTTCAAAAAGCATCCTAATCTGCTTCTTTCCTTAAATAGGACAGTTACGCCCACTTCTTTCTGGAAGTAAATTTTTCAGACCTTTAAAAAGCTTCTTCCATTGGTGAATTAGATATTTTAAGTCCAATCCAGTCCTCCCTAACGCTTTTAAAATTCTATTAACTTAATTTTTCAATTTTCGTCAGCAGCAAAGAAATTTCTCAATTATTTGAGATCTGTTGCCATTGACCATGGACTTTTTCCCATAGTCATTGATGAAGCATTAAAATTTCAACTTGTCTAGAAATAACACTTGCGTAAATAATCTTGTCGTACTTCCATGTCATCCTTCTATTACTTGAAATTACTTCTATTACTTCTATTATTAAAATTGAACATATTCTCTAGAAATTCAATTTTCAAGTCACTTTCTCGTCAATCAATAAAATTCATGTTCGTTTCTTAAAGATGCCATTTCTGACTTTTAATTCTTCGAAAGTTTATAGCATATTACGAATGTGTGTTTTGAGATACATTAGCCAAATTAACGTTGAAATTTTGTAAGTACCGTGAACCTTATGTCTGAAAAGGCGAAATTAACGAGTCTTCGACAAATAATCATAGTTGGAAATTTAATTATACTTTGATTTTGGATCTGCAAAAATTGTCCAACAAGCTTCTACCATTGGTGATTTAGATTTTCTTGAAGCTTTTCACATTCACAAATATTTAGCTTGTTTAATTAATGAATTTAAATTCAAACAGTCCTTCCTAATGCACTCAATTTTTCAATTTTTTCGTTAGTTATTAATAATGCTCGGAGATGGCACTACCTTCCTGTTTGCTTTACTGCAGCAGGGTATAAACAGTACCGTCACGCTCCTGCTATCCAGTCTTGCATATTTCTTTGCTTCTGATGAAGAGGGACCTGTTTGCGTTCAAAATCGATTGAGGGTTTTTTTTTTTCCTAAATCTACGCCAAATATAAGGTTATTTCTTTGGTAATTTTACAGTTTCACTTTGACATGTTTCTCTTCTGATTTCATTTTATAAATTCATTGAGACATATCAATTTTGGTGCCGCATTTCAGGCTAGGATTTCGGAGAACCAGTCTTAGGGTTAGCTACTTGAATCAGCACTAATTACATTAATATTTACAGAAGAAACAGGAAAATGTTGTGTTAATTCTTTGCAGGTATGCATTCTGGTCCCGTTGCAGCAGGTGTGGTTGGCCTGAAAATGCCAAGGTATTGTCTGTTCGGAGACACTGTCAACACTGCAGCTAGAATGCAGACGCATGGAGAGGTAAGGAAATTCTGAATTTTTCTTCAAAATGCAATTGTTTCGTAAAGATAAATCATGCGTTAGATTTCTTAACTGCGCTCGACGCCTTCCCAATAACAGAAACGTAAAGCAGTTTTATTTTTAATTTTTTTATCAATAAATTTGCAAAACACTGTTACGAAATGTGCAGCTGCAGAAAGATAGCTTCCCTGCAAAGCAGGTTTAAGGTTTTCAGAAAATGAGAAGGGAAAGTAGGGTTGTCATATTTGGCGAGAAATCGCCTATTCGGCCACAAAACTGGCGATATGCCATAGACGGATGGAGAACTTTCTGGAAATAAATTCCTACCAGTTTGGCCCATGATGTTCTCGAACGCAAGCCAAAAGCTATATAAACCCTGCTGGTACGAGGAGAGTCAGTCAGTTATTAGACAGTCAGTAAGTGAGAGTCCAGCGAATCAATCAGTCAATGTCTCGTCTATCAAGTTGATCGTGAGTTAGTGCCTCGTGGAGTTTTATCTTGAGTGTGTTGAGCTCTCTAAGAACGACCGAAGCGAGTCAGGAGCCGTACTCTAGTGCTTATTGTGTAGTACATCACCAGTTGTAGCGTCGAGAGTCTCGGAAGTACGTAGACTAAGAGTAGGGTATACGTTGAGAACGACTGAACCGAGTCGGGAGCTGTACTCTGGTGCTTTCTCATGAAGCTGTCTCCACCGAGATAGCGTGAAGGCTGTATCGCTCATTGTTTCAACGTGTTTGTCGGAGTTTTTGATGACTAAACGTGTTTTTGAAGCGGTCCTGAAAAATACTGGCTAATAAATTGTTTTGATATTTCATCAAGTGTTGTCGTCAATCACTCCAAATCCACGAACCCGTACAGAACGCAACAACTCTGTTAACGCATCACCTTTTAAATAATACAATGTGTTTCCAAATTCATGGTACAAAATTGGATACATATATATACTTCACGAAACTTTAACAATACATTTACACTATAAAACTTACTCGATTTTACGTTGCATGTGCGAAATTTGCTTTAAATTATTCTACGATTATAGCAAACTTTCTCAAAATAGTCTTTTGGATAAAAATCAAGTCTTATTTTTAGCCTTTAATACAACAATTTTAAATTCAGTATATTTAAAATAAAAGCTTCTTGCAATATAACAAAACTGAAATATGCTTACTTGAGGCAAAACTTAAAATAAGTAGCAACTGATGCACGTTAGACAAAGTAAAAGCTGAATACTTGAAGAAATTAAATTTCATTTATCTTTTGCTTCCTGAAGTCGCTTATCCATTTAGCGAGAAATTCTCCCAGTATAGGCGTTTGCTTGCTGAAGTTTTATCCGTCTCCACAGGCGTGGATCATTGTCTATGTGACCTGGAAACATGCGCCTCTACTCTTGTTCCTGGAACGTCTTGGATTTCGCCTGGCGTTGGGATACATGTAAAACTGCGAAACCGCTTCCTCGTTTCCAGACTATCGGTCAGCAATCATGGCTTTTTCTGGACTCATTTGCCGCTTAGTCCCCATTTCTTATAAAGTTTCTTCCTCATTTCACAGCTTTCAGCGTAGATATTGTGCAACATCGCTAAATGTGGCAAGAAAAAAAGTAGTGATTTTTTTTTTCCGCCTAGAGAGAAAAGTATTTTTTCTTGTGTTAACTCTGTAAATGTGTGCTGAGATTTTTAATAAATGCATTCTTAATTTAAAACCATTCCTATTAAAGGTGTTGTGATTATTAATTTATTATTTCATGCCCATTATGTATCAGTTCTCTGCTGATGTTATCTGTGAAATCATGAGACAAGGCAGTTTTTGGAAATAGCAAAAACGACGTTGCGAACTAACATAGTACAGAATAAATTCGCAATCAGAGAAATAGAGATAGGTTTTTTAAATTGAGTAATATTACTTTGTGAATATTGCGCAATTTTTAATGAGTAAGATCTTTTGTACCTTTCCATAGAAACAGTGTTTGTCAGAGAGGGAAAATTGTTATGCACGTGTATTAAAATTTAGCGACAGTACTGCATGTCATTTTTTCTTTTATTTAAGGCAACAGAATATTTGAATGACAAGGACATTAACATGGAAATAATATAATATTTGCAAAGGAAATATTTTCTGCAATGTGAAAGAAACAGAATGCAAGAAAATTGCAATATTAATAATATACTTATTAGCGCATAGTGCCTTTACAGTTGGATCGAAATCATCATATTTTAGTTTAGTTTTTGCACTACATGCATGAACTCAGCTATTTTCATAATCTAAGTGCTTAAGATTGTGTCTGATATTAACAGCATCTTTGAGGGATTTTATACTTTTGTTATTCCATGAAACAGGAAGCCATCTGAGAAGTGCTGCAACTAAACGTTTTCGTTTCAAAAAAAAAAAAAAAAGATAATTTTCCCGCTTCCATGTCACTCATGTGCATCATTCAACGAAAACAAAACCTTAAGAATCCCGCCTAAACGTTATTACAGCAAAGATAAAATGATGTCATCTGAAGTATGTCCAATCACGAGTACAGCTTTCCCCCTACACGCGCTGCGCGGTACAGAATGCTTATATGCTTCCGGATAGTATAATGTTTAACTGCCCTCAAGGCAAATGCCAACTCATTGACATCATAGTCCGAGCGTGTATGATACTACTAAGAATCTTAAATATACTAGCGGGGAAGCTCGCCAGATGAGCATACTTTTCGAGTAAACGACCAATTCGTACATAAATTTTTTGTTGACAAATTAGCGTTTTCAGAGTTTTTAATTAATATCTAGGCTGATTAAAGTCTTAAGAAGATGAGCATGGTTGAAATGGCTTCAAATGAGTTTTGGGGATCTGGGGGTACCTCTTTAGAAACTCAACTGCCTGCCGCTCCGGAGGAGATAATTCCACAGACAGATAGATGTGGACAAATTTTTAAAGTACAGATTTTTATTTACTCACTCTGCGATATTCTGCGGCAGATAGGGAATCATTTTTAGATGTCATATGCTAAGTCCTGAACATAATTCCTAAAAAATTCGTATAAGAAACTGCTTTCCGTTATCTGAAATGATTTTTAATGGGGCACCATATTTTAAAAGAAATTTATTTAGCAAAGAATTTAGACATAGTTTTAGTGAAAGATCTTTTGAGAGGAATTATTTCCACCCACTTTGAAAATGATCCGCGATAGCAAGTAAATACCTATTCTTGTTAACTTCACTACGTTAGTATGGCCTTAAGAAACCAAATCCTCTTAATTCATTTGGAAGTGTAACTTTTATGCTCTTCAGATAGCCGTCCCGGTTAAAGTTAACATCGTTAAGCTCTTTAGATATCCGGCCGTGTTATAGTTAACATCGTTAAATAATTGGCAAATAGGGCAAGACCTGACATATTCGGTAGCTGTGGAAAATAAACAGCTTCGCGAACTCGACGTACCTTTTTACTTATGGCGACACGGCCTGAAATTCCCGAATCATGCAATTCCTGCAAAATATTAAATCTTAAAATATCTGGGATAACCGCTATTAATTTGTTATTTTCATTTGTTGCTTTTATGTAAAACGAGACTGTCTGCTTTATGTAAGGTTCATAATGATCTCATAATTTGCGACTCTGTTTCTGACAGCTGTTATATCCTTGTGTTCGAAATCGTCGAAATCTTTTAAATAAGCATAAATATTCTAATTCTGATTTTTTTTTAAAATTTTAACAGCTCAAAATACGCAAAATTTCTTGTAAATTGGATTTTAAATATTGTTGATACAAAAAGAATATTTTTCTCGTCATTTAAACAAAAGAAAATGAGGATCTGTGACAATATGGACGAAGAAGGAATTAGTAGACTGAAAATAATAATTACATTTCGGAGGATTCAGAGGACTTTACACACGCAATTATCTTACCAGAAATGCATCAGGCTGTCAAAAATCAATTATGACAGAACACCAAAACTCACAGGTTGTTAGGTATTGTACGAGAATATTATTGCATTTTAAATGTGAAGTGATAAGGTCTCTTTCATCCAAATCTGTTACGTATTTGATACGCAGACAGAAATTTAACAGCATTGATTTCTGCATCACAACATCATCGCGTAAATAATGCATCCATTTTTGAAACTATCGGAAACAATATGGCTGATAATAGCCTCAAATGTAATTCTAATTTAAAGCTGTACGTGTTATCTTTAGTTTTGCTATTTAGTTTTTGTACAGTTTTTAGAAGTACATACGAAATTCACAAACATTCGTCGCGATTGAATCTTGTTTTTCAGCTTTCAATTGCTTTTCTGTGAATTTTTAAAATATGGTGCATTCACGCCGTTCACAGGGTGACAATCACCTGTGCCGCCATCTAGGAACGGAGGTCTGAACGAATTAACTGCGGACGAAATATGATAAGTTGCAAGAGAAAATATTTTAAGCATTGAATCTGTACAAAATGTCCTAAATTATTGCAGAGAAAACACCTCGAGTGACTATGCAAATTTTAAGGTGAATTGAAAAACTACTTCCGAGGCTTGAACTCCAAGTTATTGTCGTAGGACATATAACTTCTATCCATTGAATGGCGATAGCTACGTTTCTATTTTTTTACTTTAAAACATCGCAGCGATTGAACAGTTGTTTTAAGTTTTAACAGTAATTTTAACTTTTTTTTGAATTGCTTTTAAAATAACACACTAATTTAACCGATCAATTATACCATCACGTTATACCATCACGTTTTTAATTAACTTTGATTTTTTTCTGTAGAAATCATCTGATTTTTTTCTGTAGAAATCATCTGATTTTTTCCCCTTCACAAAGTCTCATTATAATGGTTTTAATAAGACTTATAAAACCTGTTTCAAGCAATAGTCATGATTTCTGGTAATTTATTTCAGAATAGGTTTCTCAGCATTTAGATTGTTTATGAAATGTAACTCATAATTGTATAACTGGGCGACTTGCCGTTTTTCAGAGAAACGAATCCTGCCGATGCTATATTCATAGGTTCTCGGAGATAGTTTAAATCTCTTATTAACAGATATTGAAGACTCTAGATATCTGGAAAATGATCTAATTTGAATCGCACACACACAAGATTCGTGACACGGAAATTATATTTAGATGCTAATAGAATACCATCTAGACAATGAAAATTAGTAAATACTCATATTCATTAACTGAGTATTAATTATGAAACCCATGTCTATTAATGGAGTATTAATTGCCTTGTGCATTAATTGAATATCATGTATTTACATTTTTCCACTTTTAGGCTGGAAAAATTCACATAAGCGAACCTTGCAAAAACCATCTGAAATCAGATTCTTTCATCACAGAACCAAGAGGTCCTATGAAAATAAAGGTAAGTATAAGTGTACTGAAATATACTTCAGTATATACGAAAAATCCATTTTATAATAAACATTAAGATGTATTTTTGTAATGAATGTGCCATTTACAGACATGAAAATTTATTTTGTCGTTTTTTTTATATATAAAATAATTTTGTAACCTGTTTTACTATCACCGATGAGACCACCATTATCCAACTGAATAAAACACTAAAATGCCCTCATATCATTTTACTTCCGTGTTACTGAAGTTTGGTTATGTGGCGTTTTCATGGTTTTCCCAATCGAATATCAATAACTCATTCAAAAATTAACCAATCCATATAAAATTTGAAAATGTTGTCAAAGATTTGCTGAGTAAAACTGAAGAATGCAAATTAGTGGTGCTGCAATCGGAATACCTTATTCATGAGAAGCGTAAAACTACATTTTGGAGAGCTAGATGCTGCATTTTTGTAAGGAAGACTTATAGCTGCTCTCAATCCTCACCTTCAGACCCTTGCAAGAGCAATAGCTCTGACTTCCTATGGATTTGAGGAGACATTCTACTCTGTATTGAAGTGAGTTTTGCTATATGAAACTAACACATCCAATTTGTTGATTTTATTCATATGTTAATTTCTAGAACACCATAATTATTTGGTAATTTCTCTTCATATTATTTTATACCTTTCTATCTGTTGTATACTGTTGATTACTTTAATTAGATTTTACATGTAGATTTTTGAGTAATCATCATTTTTGTTATTTTTTACTTAATGATAACTAGTGTATTTTATTTTTAAATATGAAAGATAGAAATTGGTCTACCACTAATGTTCATAATGTGTTGTGCTATATCTATATTGTTCTCATGAAATTTTGTTATTTCCAGGGTAAAGGACAAATGAATACTTTCTGGTTAATAGGTGAAAAAGAAGATATTTGTTGACAATAAATAGCAGATGAAATATCAGACAGAATATGTATAACAATATCTTCAGAGAAGATCCTACTCTGTTGTTACCGCGCAATGCTATTATTGTCTACCAAATAAGAAGAGATTAATTGGTGCTTTATTTGCTGGCACAAATTGACTTTTGCTGCATTCTTCTATTATCACAGGTAACGGCTAATACATTGCTTGTTAAAATACATTGACTATAAACCCAAAACTGATAAAAGGTGAGAAGCTGGTATAGTTTGAAAATGTATCTATTTGATTTGAATCTGTTGTAATTGGTGTCAAAATCATAACAAAGCATATTTGTCATGGACATTATTTAATTCTATGTAATATTTTTGCTCCAAGAGCTTACTTTAATTGGTAACTCCCAATGCTCACCAACTAAGTGAAACAATTTTGCGTTTTAATGATATTAATGTGGCATTGCGGGAAAATGACGGTACCTTTACGACGACAAATTTTGAATACACAGTTGCCTCCCCCCTCCTGAACATTTGCTCCTGAAACCTACAATTTTGAATCTGTTTAATATCTATTTCATATTTTGTACAAACATGATGAATTTTTACTTCCTTGTACGATGTAAAAGAAGTATTACAAGTGCATAAAATTTTGGGTAGCGTATTTCGACAAACCTTTTTGACCGCTTCTGAATGTGGATGTTAAACTACCAATAGAGTAACCACAAATATTCTCAATCTTAGTGATAATTAAGCGTCAAATACCATAACCAGAATGCTAAAAATTCTGTAAAACGTGTTTTTATTCCCTTTAAATTTTCAAAAAAAGACACATAAATTTATGTATATTTAGTCAATATTACTTTTTCTTCAAGTCAGTACGATGTGTAAATTATGATTAAGATATGTAATAACTGAATTCGGAAGTGTAAAAAATTATACTCAACTGTAAAATGTTAAATTACATTTGAAAAACTGCTTTTGCTATATATTGTCTTATAAGTAATCTGAAATGCTTAATTATTCAGAATTATCCCCAACTTGTGAGATTTGTCAGAATTTTATTGTACATTGAAATAATAAACAGAGCATGTTATCAAAAACAAAATTTATTAAAATTTTTATTACTAAAATCATGAATAGCAGTAGCATCTAGCTAGAGAAAACAAAATTTCCTTTGCATCCAAGAAGATAGAGCATTACAATAATCATGTTTCTGTTACACTTAAAGCATTCTATATTACTATACAAAATACCTACACTATTTACAGCAAATGAAGTCTTATAGGGAAGCACACATTCAAACCACAGAAAATGAGTTTCTCCCCTAATGAAAGTATTGATAGTTCAGACCAAACACAATACTGCTTTAAGATATAACCAATATTTTGCATATATAAAAAGGATTTGGTCCAAATTTTATTTTTGCCACTTATCTGAATACTGCCAACTACAAAGTTAAACACTGTGCTATGTTATAAATGAAATTATAATATAACAACCTAATATGAAATTAATAAAATCCTGAGATATATTGCATAATTACTGAAGCATCAGTATTAGAACTTGGCTGAAATACTACTATCGGTACTTGCACAGATGTACTGTGCTTCTGTGATAATATATATCAGAATTGAATGTATTTAGAACTGAATATGCAGCTGATTGACAGTGAATTTATAATCTGATAAAACTACAGAACTTAAAATTCAGAAATACGTTATAGTGTTTCAAGAATAAGATGCCCCGGGAAAAGGAAAGCTATTCTGCTGAACTTAAAATAAGAAAAGAGGAAAGAAACAAAAAGACAATTTAGTTTGATGTAAAAATTTCTATCAGTCATTGCAATAAAGTGAAGAAAACATTTTTAAAAATACGAGTAAAAACGATGGCAATGAATATTTTATAATATAGAATTACAGCAGTTTAAAATAACAGCCTATTTGTCCCCCCCCCCCAAAAAAAAACAGTAATGAGAAATAAAAAAACCATTGCTTTTTTAGATTAGACTAACTGCATTAAAACGTTATGTACATTAATATAAATATCAGTTTTTGTTATTTGCATAATAGGAGGTTTGTCCCATTTAAAGATTTCAGCAACATACATTTATATTCTTTATATAAGTCATGATAATATTTTAACTACTTACATTGCTTGACATTTAAAAAGGCTTTTGTTCAACATGAAAAATATTACAATAAATATATACAAATATGAACATTATCATGTGTGCTAAAACTCCAATGCGAGGATATGTTTAAAAAAATTTAAAAGTTAAGAGAGTTGTGAAACATCTAACTTTAAAGCAAACACCCTAACTCATGTAAAAGGAAACTACTACCAAACAGCATAAGTTTAAAATTAATTAAAACACACATTTGCTGTTCATTTTAATGACCTTAGTAGTGGCAGATTATAGCACAAATGGTACAATGGTAATTGGTTATCACTTTATAGAACACAAAATAATTACTTTTCGTAATTTACTATTTTTTAATATATTAAAATGTTAGAAAAAGTCCCCAAAATTAGTTTGCACCTACAATTTTTCAAATGTGATATCTGCCACTACTGTTTATGTGTAATGAAAGACTAATTTTTATTCGATTCTCGTACCATACAGAAAGACACTACACTATGATTTTGTTAGCCCAAACTTGGGAAGAGTAAACTCTTTCTCATATACATTTTGTGAACAGGAATCCCACAGAACAGACAATATAGCAATTGCATATTAAAAAGGAAGTGTCTTTTTAAAGGCCCCATGTAGAGAATAATTCTTAAGATCACACAAACGAGCCATTTTTACATTATACATGATATGAAGGAAGGACACAGCAGACAGTAAAAAATAAAGCATAGCACCATTCTTCATTTTTTGTGCGACTTTGTGTGCGTGATTATTATTGTGCTTTTGTTTCGATGAAGCAGAAACAGTATGTTTATTTTTGAATAAAATTTTTAAATAAATCTGTGCATTCGTAAACAGAACAATTATCTGTTACTTTCTAATTATATGAAGTTTAAAGTAACTCATTAAAAAATGAATGTCAAATTTATGAATGGTATGTTAGATTCACATAAGGTATAATAGAGAAAACTGATTTTAAATATTATTTACGTTATTATTATTCCCTTCAAAGAAATTTATAACTCAGCACTTAGATAAGTGGCAAAAATTAAAATATTAATTTGCTTAGTTATAGCAAAAAGCCCTTGCATTTACATAGCCATGTAGAGACTTTGCAAATGTTTTAATTACAGCACAAAGATTGTCAAAATTAAGTATACTGCAATTTGTTCACATTTATATCACTTTGAAATCAACATACTGTGTGCAAGGTTGAAAACGGCAGAAAGCATAAGAACCACTGCTATAATTTTTTTATGTATAATCTGAGATTAATGGAACATGTGACAATTTAGTATCTCAACTGAGAATTAAAATTTAAAATAGAATTTCACATAATGGTTTCCCTTTATAACTTATTGCATGAAAGGTAATTTTAAAGTTACTGGCACTTAATATATATATATAAAATAGAAATAAATACATTTCAGTAAAATTCAAAATATCATTAAAATATAGTTAATGTAAGTTTGATCCTAAAATACAGTATTAAAAATACGTGGAAAATCAATCAAATTGGTAATGTCATTTACCAGCTAAAAATTTGACCCAATATTTTTTCATTTATCATTTCTGCTGCACAGCAAATAAAACAGTTTCGAGTGCTTTTGCTACGATAAAGTGCAAATACCGTAAAACGCAAAGGACATAAGGGCATACTCAGAACCCAAAATTTTGATTCTGTGTTAAAGATTTACACACAATAAATATCGACAAGAAGAAGAAAAGATTCAAGAATATTACATCGCAGTAAACATATATGTATAAAGAACATTTCAAAATACACCTAAGTTCTCACCTAAACTCAGAGTATTTACAATATATGAATGTTGACATCTGCATACTAATCAGCAATATTTTCTACAAGCCAAACAAAAAAGCAGCCTACCATCTCCAAATCACCTGTGAAAGGAAGGTTCATACTGAAATATGTTTTCACATCCTATACACAATTCAAAGTAAAATGAAGAATGAAATTTCCTCTATGCTGGCCAGTTTTAAAGATATAAAGTTAAATGACATCGATTCGATGAAAATGATAGTAATACCTGTCATTTACATAGGTTCCTTCATTTTTTCCAACTTTTTTTTGACAAGAACCGCAGCTAAGTCATGAACACACATCCTTGTAATACTTTCATGAAAAAGAATACTGTTGCAATCAGCTTTATGGAGAATGAATTTACAAGTCATGTAGAATATTCTTTGTTTTGTTTTTTTTATTCCTATAATACACAAATCATATACTCGATGAATCCATGAATGAGTTAAAACACAAGCCATAACAGCTTCATTGTGAAAACTGGCCTTATATAAGCAAGCAGTTCAATATATCCCTGTACAGTTTTAACATTTTTAATTTTATTTTTTTTTTTTTTCGTTTTTTCTCTTTTTGTATAAGCAAAAAAATTTCAGTCAGTCTTTAAGTTTCAAACAGGGCAAGAAGATCGTCACTATTATTGTTTGAAGAAGAGGTAGTGACACTACTTGTGGCAGTGGTTAAAGTTGAACTGACTGCAGTTGTACCGCAATTACTGTTTCCTGTAGCTGAGCCCAGATCAGGAGGATCAAGATATGAAAGTAACTCCATGGGATCCACACTTTCAGGCAGCAACTGCGATAAAAAAATGTGTTATAAGGAATAAACTGGATACTTTTAAATTAAATATTCATATAAATGCGTTATATTTAATGACTGTATTAATCAAGGCCAATAATTGTTTACATTTTCATTGACACACTAACACAGCTATATAATGAAAAATATTAGACTGTTTTTAATGATAATGAATAAACATGCTTCTTTGAATAAATCTGAAGAATATGAAGGAACTTAACATAAATTATGTATTAACTGAAAAGAACAGAGAATATAATTTCAAGTATCCAGAAATTACATGCTCAGAATAAAGCTACGTTGCAAATAAATAAGAATTTTTCAGACTTAAGAACTTTTAACTAGAAATTTACAGTATTCTGAGGGTATTGAAATTTCCTTGAAGAATTCTATACTTGTAATTTAAAAAAATGAAGCTATATTTGCTGTAAAGTTTGAAAATGGGAAAAAGGTAGAGATTTTAAAAGTGTTTAATGAATTCCTTGAGGAAATAATAATCTACAACTTGTAAGCACAGTTGTAAATTAATTATAGTTATTAGACAGAATATCTACTGAGAAATGGCAACAGCCAATTTCTGGATGTTGTTCTATTTTATTTTTATTATTCAGATGAAGTACGATTGAAATGGTACGACGAATTAAGAACGTCTGTTATGATAAGAATATATTACACGTAGGTTATTAAGTTAAGAGTACGATTTATCTTTAAATAAATGTTTGTTTGTCTCTTTTAACATCGTCTTGTGAGTGATTAATTTAACTACTAAAGGAAGCTAACAGAAATCAGAAGTGGGATAATTCTAAAACCTAAGCCTAAAACTACAAAGATTTGCTATCTGTAAATAAGTTAAAACGAATTTGAATTTCAAGATATGTGCATTGATTGATATAATAGATTTATTATAAAATTTTATTTTGTTATTTTGGTAAGAGTTTAATTTTTTTTCTCATTTATTTAAATTTTGATATATATTCAGAACGTCAAACAAACTTATAAAATACCAATAACTGTGTTCTACTAAGTTATCTAATTGGAAGTTAATAATAATAGCATATATATATATATATTTGCATTTTAATAAGTAAGAAAATGTCTATTTTCGGTAAGGCAAAGAAATGTGATTTAAGAATATTAGCTGAAGAATTGGGAGAAGATGTAAATAAATGAGAGTTATAAAATGAGCGATTTGAAAAAGATAATTTTAGCTAGTAAAGAGTACGATGACGAATGCACCAAAGAGTGGTTGAACATTATAATAAATGAAAAAAGAAAAAAGAAGAAATTGAATGTAGACGAAAAGAAGAAATTGAAGAACGAAAACGTCAAGAAGAATATGAGGAACGAAAACGAAAGTATGAAATGGAATTTGAACTGCAAAAATTATGTATTGAAGCAGAAAGTAGATCTACAGATTCTGGCACTAATCAAAATGCTAGTGGTAGGCAGATGAATCCAAAGTTAGAGCTTCATCGTTTGATGCAAAAATTTAAACCTGAAGAAAATAAGTTTATATTTCATTATGTTTGAGTGTTTGGCCAAAGAATTAGAAATACTAGAAAATACATGTGTTACTCATTTGCTTGGCTTATTGCGGTATGACATTGCTCAGTTAATCGCCAGAGAAACGGATGAGATTGCAAACGATTATAAAGAAGTTAAAAAGATCTTATTAAAAGGATACAAGATGACACCTGAAAAATTTCGTGAAAAATTTTTTATGCAGAGTAAGAGTGTAGGAAATGCATGGAAGAATTTTGTGCATCAATTAAGAAATTTTTTTAATGAATGGGTAAGTGGAATTGAAGTAGATACTTTTGAAAAATTAAGTAATCTTAAAAGAACATTTTATTGATGTTTGGTCTAAGCTGATTTCACCAACTGATTAAGTTGAAAAACTAGATGATTATGATACCTTAAAGACAACTTTCAACAATAAAAAACTGCGTAAAGAAGGGCCTTCCCACAAACGAAACTCCTTTAAGGATGGTCCAGTTGCTACAAGCAATGAAAGAGAAAAAAATTCTACGGTATTACAAATGAAAAAGGTGAACCAAAATGCTTCAGTTGTAATAATTTTGGACGAAGAGAAGAGAAGAGAACTACTCTACTCTACTCTACTCACCCCTAGAGTCGGGGACTACTCTACTCACCCCTAGAGTCGGGGACTACTCTACTCTACCCACCCCTAGAGTCGGGGACTACTCTACTCTACCCACCCCTAGAGTTGGGGACTACTCTACTACTGAAGCAGATAAATACAATAACACCACTTAGAGTAATAAAAGTGGTCCCCTTCTTATTAAAGGTAAACCATCTGTAATCAGCATTAATCACTTAAAAACAGCATTGTTTAGTTTTGTATACTATAGCATCAGTTCCTCTTCCTGAGAAGACTTCTACAGTCAAACTGAATGGCGTCTTACCTCCAGTTTAGACTACTACTTCTAGCAGAAGAATCAAATTTCCTACACAGTCCAGTCACATTAATGTGACCACCACGTACTTTCCATGTCAGAGTTAAATAACCAATCACAGAAGGCAGGTGGCAGCACAGTGCATTTGAGCGTATATAAAGGGTGTGTGAGGGCTTCGGAAAACATTTCAATCGTTGGCGTAATGCAGAAACGAAGCGATTTATCCAACTTCCAAAAGGGCATGATCATTGGCTTTCGGGCCAAGGGTGGAAGCATTTCCGAAACGGCTGAGTTTGTGAACTGTTCGCGTGCCGCCGTGGTAAAAGTGTACCGTGCATGGCAAAATGGGACTGTCCAAAATCAGCGACGTGGCAAATGTGGTGCACCACGGGCCATAGATGACAGAGGCGAACGACGGTTGCGGAGATGCGTTCGGGCAGATAGACGGGCTACCGTTGAGCAACTGACCACCAAAATGAACCAAGGGGCTACCAAAAGTGTCTCCCAAAGTACTATTCAGCGAACATTGCTGCGTCTGGGCCTCCGAAGCAGACGCCTGGTTCGTGCACCTATGCTGACTGCTGTTCATCGACGGCGAAGGCTAGAATTTGCACGCCAGTACAGCAGCTGGACGTCCACTGAGTGGCGACAGGTTGCGTTTTCGGATGAATCGCGTTTTATGCTCCATCGGACAGATGGACGTTGGCGTATAAGGCGTGAAACCTCTGAAAGGAACCACCCTGCAACCATTGCCGGAACGGTCCAAGCTGGAGGCGGGAGCATTATGGTCTGGGGAATGTTTTCCTGGCATTCTCTAGGTTCACTGATCATTGTGGAAGGCACAATGGATCAATACAAGTACGCATCTGTCCTTGCGGACCATGTTCACCCCTACATGCGCATTGTTTTTCCTCAGGATGATGGCATCTTCCAGCAGGACAATGCGAGGTGCCATACAGCTGCCAGTGTACGTGCGTGGTTCGAAGAGCACCAGGATGAGTTTACCGTCCTCCCCTGGCCAGCAAACTCACCTGACTTAAACCCAATCGAGCATCTGTGGGACCATCTCGATCGAGTTGTTCGCGCCATGGATCCTCAACCGCGTAATCTAGCGCAGCTGGCCACGGCATTAGAGTCGGCATGGCTCAACATCCCAGAGAACACCTTCAGGGACCTATGTGACTCTCTTCCTGCACGTCTCGCAGCAGTCCGCTCTGCGAAAGGTGGTTATTCTGGCTTTTGACAGATGGTCACATTAATGTGACTGGACTGTGTATTTATTTCTAAGCCCCTGAGAAAGTACTCCAGCAGAATATTCACATTTGCAAACATGATTACTCTGTTGTACCTGTGCACACTGACTATAAAGATGAACCTTTTTACTCAGATTCTATTTCAACTGTACTTTACTGTTCCTGGTCAACATTACACATCAACTTGTTACCATGTATTTAGTTTCGTATTTTACCTTTTAATTTTAAATAAAGTTAATTTTTATGTTTTACCAAAGTTTGTTTACCTTCTGATAAGTTTGAAATCTTGACATAAACCATCAACACAAGCTTTTCATTACTTCAGAATTAAATATTTATTAATTAATTTATTACTTTGTCTCTACGAAAACAGGAAGACAGTTATGCTTCACCAAGTATAGACCATAGCCAAACAATATAGTTTTTATTAAATCTAAACAAAATGATAATCTTTCTCAATAAAATTTGAAACATTTACCATTAATGTTATTTCATAATGAGAACACATACAAGCTTTGAAAACACATAAAATTTATTCTTGTTTAAATTTGATAATTCTAAGTAATAAGATAACATTACACAGAAGTTGCTTTTCCTAAAAATCCTCGTTAAAATGAAAAACCGCCTTTTTAGAGTAATCAAACACTCCACAAAACAAATCAAAGTGCATAAAGTAAATAAGTCACTCTGAAAGATTAATGGAATTTCTGATTACTTAATCTAATTAATATTACTACTCACATTAAGACCTTCTTGTCCTTGTCCTTCTCCATTTATAACAGCTGCAGGATCAAAATTGAGATCACTGAGATCTGGTGCATGTGTGAGAGTTGTGTGTTCCCCATTTGATGAAGAATGTGATGTATTTTGGCTGTTGCTTTCATTCCCACTTTGAGACGGTGGGGGCACACTTGGAGGACCTCCACTTGGTGTATGCGGAGTATGAGGAGTATGTGGAGTGTGAGGTCCATGTTGAATGATTGATTGGCTCTGAGATGAAGGTGTGGCAGGCTGAGCCTGATGAGGTGTGCTTGTCCTCGGGGCAGAGGTTGGAGGATGGCGAAGAGATGAATTTGTTTGGTCGTGAAGATTTGGAGGTCCCATTTGCTGTAAAAAACCACAGATGGTCATAAATACATTCAATACATACTACTGAAATATTTCTTACATTTCAAACATAAACAAGTGCAAATCAGACTACTTATACTCAGAATTAATATTATATAATTTCACACTTTTTACCTTCCCGACTGGTCAGTGCATAAACACTGCACAATTTAATATCTCATGGCATACAATGATTATATAATACATTTTTCTGCTCCCACTCTGTTTTTCTTAAATATACATATCTAATGAATAGAGAACGCTCCACACTATAAAAATATTTAATAATTTCATATTTTCTGATTCATGATTTGATTAATTTAAGATTTCTCGATTACTCTATCTAAAAATTTCTCTTATGGACAGTTCTTCCACAATCAAATTATTGCTTATACACATTAGTTAACTATGTAAATAGTAAACATCTTTGCAAGCACCATTAATTTTAAAAAATATATCAAAGAATTTCACCTTGCTAGTTATACAACATACAAAATAATAAAAATGAAAACTGTAAAGGAAAAAACTGACTAAAAATTTCCTAAAACAGCACCATCTCAAGACGTAAATAACTCAATTTTAGGCAACATAATGGTAATATTTATGTGAATTACTTCCTTCACAACATATTTAGAAGTTACGAATTAGATATTAAAATTTAATAATTTTAATGAAATAATGGGAATTTAATAAAATTTTTAAATACTGTAATAACAACAAGTTTCTTTTTCTCAAATTTTTTTAGAATGCAATGTTAAGAATATTGCTCTTAAATCACTAACAGAAAGCATATTGTTTTTTCATTAAATAGTTTTATTAAACTATCAATACATATTTTACAAACACTACTCATTTGATAGTCCCATATGAATAAGACACACATTCTTAATTTAATATTATAAATTAAACTAATACTATATTACAACAGTATTATTAGTTTGATAGATAGTTTGATTAGTTTGAATTCAATTACCTGCTCATGGTGAATTAAGGACTTTTCCATTGCAGCAAGAGGATCTAATGATGAAACACTTTCATTTAAATGAGAAAGAGGACTACTGAAATCTGAAGCCGAAGAATGGAAATCAAAACCACTTGATGCACTTCCATAATTTACTCCATTTGATAACATTGGTCCATTAGACATGGGACCATTTGACAATGCTAAAAGAAAGGGAAAAAATTTATTACAACATACAGTTTTGCACTTACCATTAAATCCATAATAAAATTTTAAATGTATTCTACATATTTTTACTTATTCTTTCCAGAGGTAAAAAACACACACAGACACACACCTCACAAAAAGGCAGTAAGAAGAAGGTCATAATGAAGAACACACTCACATTGCGATACGGATAAATGGAAATGTGGTTAAAGATGTTCACAGCCATTCAAATTCTTTAACATGAAATTTTTAAATAGTTCTCAGATGAATTTGTGACTCACCTGCAAAGTCCTGTCAGGGCTTAATGAAATATATTTCAGCTTTATTTCTAAGCAACATTGATTTGGTTAAAATTATAGCAATGTATCTACAGTCAAGGCTGGAAGCAGCTAAAAAAGTTAAAACTTGCTGAATAAATTTCAAATTCTACTCTGTTTCTCAATTAGCTTCATTTCTTAGTTAATTAACTTGACCTATGAAAGGCCTACTGTATTACAAGTTACTTTTAAAATTATACAAGATGCACTCATGAAACATGAAATCATTGACAATGAAACATTCTTAATGAAAAAAATTCAATTCTTTTTAAAAAATTTAAATGCATATTTAATTAAAACATACTCTGAGCCAAATCAAAAATACATTCCATACAATCAAAGATTCTTTCACTGCATGACCTCCCAAAAGAAAACCTTTGGTAAGCTGATTTACTAATTCCAATTTAAAGAGAAAATTCCCTCCCTTTTTTTAATTCCAAAAAATCAGCAGTCCTTTCCTCATGATTCCCTATTGCTCCAAGATTTATTGAGAATGTTATGGAGAAGAGATATATTGCTTCAAGTGCAATTATATCATCCTTTGTATTCAAATGAATTTAAGACAACTGTTTTGAGAAATACACTTACAAGCTGATTAAAAAAAATAGATGATCAATAGTAAAAATTTTAGTGGATAGTAAATTCTTTTTTTTTAACCTTTAAACCCTAATGGCTAAATTTCTTTTGTCAGTGACATTAAAATAATTAAAATGAGACCCTAATTTTGATCTAGAAATATTTCAATTAATTTCACACATTGAACCCATAGAACGGTTAGAAGAAATATTAATCATTACATAAAACCTGTAGCCACCTGAAAATAATTATCAATGATTATTACGCCAGAAAATGTATACAAAGTATGCGTTTGTCATCGATGCAAAGCTTTGTCATATGTGACACTAACAGAACTTTGCCCCAAAAGTTAAGTAATCTAACTTTTGATCCGGAAAATAGTAAGGGGATGGAATCTTAAGGATCTTATATTTCTCTTTACCTACTCCACTTTCCGACAGATTTTTTTTAATTCCCGTGATTCTGCAAAGACAGTCACAAACAACCATGCCTTATTCGGGATTCGAACCCGAGCCCAAAGGCATGGCAGTTAGCTCTCACTAACTGCAATACCATCTTGGGTGGCAAGATAATATAATTATGCTTACTCTGCATATCAGGGGGTGGCAGAGCTGAGTAAGGTGAAAGACCTTGACCCATCTCCCATGTGCTGGTTGTTGGCATTGTCATACTGTTTGGAGACATGGCTTTGAAGCGCTTTGCTGCAGAGCACATATCTAAATAGTGAAAATAATGAAAGGATTTGAATTTTTCACTTTTTGAAGTAAAAAACTAAATTGAATTCTCCTTAAAATGCTAAAGAAATGAAACAGTTAAGTAGACTGTTAAAACTTTCAACATTTTGACATATACTGAACTTCAGTTCATACATTTCTAGTAAAATGCATTAAAATCACATACGGAAATGTAGATTTAACAAGTTAAGGATTCCTATATTAACATATAATCATGCTTTAATTGGAATAGTATTATTTCTAGATACGTATCTAAATTTAACAATTACTCCTTCACAACGCAAGCATTTTACGACACCTATTTAACAGGGTTCGTACACATTTCTGCACATGAAAATTAAGTACTATTAAGGACTTTTAAGAACCATTAAAGAAAAAAATTAAGGACCTCTCAGCAAATCGAAACTGCATAAATTCAATTAAACTCTATGCCTAAACTTCACTTTCGTTATACCAACCTAATAAAAAATAGATCCGTAAGTAGGATGCAGTATTTATTACGCATAATTATAAAATAAATTCAGGAATAAAATCATTTTTGTAAAATTTGTCAAATAAGTATTAAACATTTTACATTTATAATAGTTGGACATATTTTTAAGAAAATTAGAAACATTTTATTAACGTTTTATTAGTGGTTAGCTTTATGCTGATTATTTTCTTTTATGTTTCATTTCATTAAGTATTTGCTCAGTCTAGAGATTTTGTAAACAGCAGGCCGATTTTATATGAAACGGCATAGGTTAAAATGAGAAGTAAAATCCACAACAGAAGGCTGGCTATTGTCACTGCTGTTGCTTGCCTAGACAGAGACTTGCCAATCAGAACAGACCTGATTGCCTGTTGGCAGGGTTTTTGAAAGTTATGCTTTGTCTGTCTGATGCAGTTAGCGTCGTAGCTTTGTGCAGAGTTCCTGCAGTTGTAATACAGTTAACATACTTCAAGGTTCTAATACGCAACTAAAGCACCAGAGGTGATAAGTTGTTTTGTATTATTTTAAATCTTACTAACTGTAAGGAATATGTTTTTATATTTTTGCTTTGTATCTTGTGACCATGGTAAGGATAAATGAAAGACTCGATGTAGAGATAAGTTTTAAAGGTGAGCAATTAGTTACCAATAATTGCATTAGATAGTTAGGTAGGTAGTAGATATTATAGAATTAGGTAGTACATATTGGATACCTGGCCATAGATTTACCTGGCCACTGTTAAATTTTATATATTTTTTTTAAGTATTTGATGAAAATCACAGTCTAATAATATACTTATAAATATTTTACAGTTTAAAATACATGTAATTTATGACATTGATACTTAAACGACATCAGGATAATAATACATTAAAAGCTACAACACGTTTATGTTTTGCAGCAACAATACTCAACAAAATATTTATGCGTCCTTTTAATTTGAAACCTTCCCAGACATTATGGCTAATTTATATCAATTTCCTTCTCTTTAAGCATCTTTTCTAACAATAAGAAATTTATTTCAACAAGCAAACCAATGTTTGCATTAGTTTCTGCTTCATCTCCTAACTTATCAATGTCTCGACATTATACCTATGAGGTTTTATATGATCTGGGAAAAGTTAAATAGTCCAAAACTCTTGATAGGCAAATTATCAATTAATAAGCAAATTATCGTCATGTCTGAAAGTAGGTATAAAGTCAGATAAAATTTAGAATAAACCTCTTTATTTAAACAGAACTTATATAATACAAGTGAGTGTTCTTATGCTAGCAGAATGAACTACAGCTCATGGCAATGTAACTAAACAGGAAATGTCAAATTCAAATTAAAATTGTGGACTAGTAGTCAAAGACAGCACAATTTAATTTTAATCTAAGCTGGCTTAGTAACTCATAATCGACCCAGATTCAAATATCGGTAGCGATAACGCAAAGCTGAATAATTACAAATTATCACCAGCTGGCAGGAACTAATGCAGCGTGCAAGCAGAAGCTAAAAACACTCTCTGTTTTACAATACAAAAACCTCAGTTTAAATACTGTCTACACAATTTGCAATCTGGTGAGGAAAAGAAGCTATAGTACAGGCTGAAATTATAAATAACAGGCTAATTTACGTAATACTAACTGCCCATATATTTAAAGAACAATTTTCTTTCTCTTTATGCCAATAAAGTTCATCTGTATTTCAGAATTTTTGGATTTATTTAAGATTTCTGTTATTCTAAAAACTACATGTATTTAAAATATATAGAAGAAGCTGCTAATTTTATTCCTTGAATAATATGAACACTAAGAGTAAATGAAATAATATATGGTCAAAGCCGGTGTGGCAGAATTTTTAGAATTTTAGTGATGCACAGAGCAATAAAATATAGAAATAGCAAAACTTGCAGAATTTAGGACCCATAGAGACTGCATCAAGTACGAAAATGCCTAATGCCAGCCCTGTGTGTCATGCATTGAGATATATAAGATACATATGATAATCTTCTAAGTTGTTAGTTTTCAATTCTTTTTTAAAAGAAAATTCCTTTCAGTAGATACGTGTCCATTTGCCAACATTAGAAGCATTTATTGGCATTTTCAATGCTTCTGCTTCGGAAAAGAACAAAAAGGGAGGGAATAATCATGTTAAGGAAAAGATTTCTAGGATCAGAAGTAAAACATTCAAATATTAGGTTTTCATTGTTCTCCCAAAAATTCTCCAAAGAGTAAGCAATTTATCACAGACATTCTGTAAAATACATCCATTATAAGTTAATACTATGAAAACATTTTTCATTTTGTCACATTTTTCTGGAATCTTCTAGAATCTTAGATCTATAAATCTTGCATTCAAATCCTTCTAAACTTTCCAAGGTGCAATGTCTAAAATCCGAAAGAAAGACTACCACTACCAATTCTGCAACAGCGAAAAGTCAGAAGTATTT
>KK121891.1:277275-301259 GCA_000611955.2 Stegodyphus mimosarum | reverse complement strand
AAATAAAAATAAATGAACTTTATAGAGAAAACGGATGCACATTCTGAAAGTTCTGAATATTCTGAGACAATTACATGGGGAAAAACTCTTACGATGAAAAAATAAAAAAGAAGACATTTTAAAATAATTACACAGCTATTTTGCTTTTGTAAATTATGCTTTGCAAATTAATTTGTTTTATAAATTATGCTTTTTAGCATTTATTAGCTTGTTTATTTTCGGATTCAAAATATTGTAGAAATAAGTTGCCAAAATGAAAAGAAATATCACTTTATAATTTAACAGGGAAAAATAAAAACGTTTTATTTCAATGTTAGTTCTTAAATATAATTTTGATATATTACCATTATTTTAACTAAATTTATTAATGTTACAATGTTCTAAACAAAAGTGTTAAAAAATTCACAGATCTCCGAATTAAAAATTTTGCATAGAAATTTATCTTAAAATCGCGAAAATGTTGATAAGTAGCCAAACTTAGAACCGTTTAATAAAAGAATTCACATCCCCCCAAAAAGAAAAGTTGTTTAAGTGCTTTTCATTAGAAAAAAGAAACAATTTCGAAATGCCTATGTTTCATTTCTCACCTAGAAACTCGAGTACTGCACCGTTGGTAGGAAGCAAAATAGGAAGAAATTCAAACAATAACCATATTTGTCAGTGAATCACCAAAAATATTCTTCGAAAATGCTAATTTGCACTTGAAATGACAGTTCTAAAAATGGACCGAAATTTTAGATGATTAAAGTTAAGGACCTTCTACTGATTTTGGGCGAAATTAAGGACTTTTAAGGACCAAAAATCGATTCTAAAAAACCTAAGGACTTTTAAGGACTCTGAAGGACCGTACGAACCCTGTTTAATCAATCCCCTTAAACATCTTTACATACAGCCACAGAAAGCACAATAAATTTACTTTACTCATCATTTATACAGTCTATAAAACATTATGAACTCACTGCACTTATTCACTTCATAGCATTCTGATTACAGAACTACTTTAAGATATTTGTAAATCAAATTTGCAATACAGTATCTTTCTAATAATCTCTTTAACTAACCTCCTCCGTCATGTTCTTCTTTGATTGCTTTCATCGACACTGGTTTCCAGCTAGCAGTAGCATCTATTGTAACCTCCTCTACATCAGTACTGCTGAGGTTTGTCAAAATACCCCATATGTACTGATCCACCTCAAGACCTTCTAGCAGTGCTGATTTACTACAAAGATTAAAGACAAAAATATTAGAGCCTTAACTATTACATTCTAAAATCAACACTTTATATTAACAATCATAAGCGATAAATAAATTACAATGTTAAATAAATTAACTTTTACATTATTATTCAGATATTTATATGAATATTCTATGCATTAGAAACACAAAAATAAGCAGAACTTTCAGTAAATTTTTTACATCGTCCCTCGTGGTGATTCTACTTAAAATTCCAGATAACTTACATCATAAATATTAATTTTATTGACAATACTTCCAAAACACTGGTAATCAGTATGCTACTTTGCTATATTACACACATGGCCAAAATGCGGCTCCCGAACTACTTGTGATCTTTTGCCATCTGAAATGCGGCTTGTTTTGAATAAATATAGTTTAATTTTTTAATACAAATGGAATTTGAAATATGAATCATGCAATGCCACTTTTCTTTACTAATCGCTAATTTAATTTCTGATATTATGTATGTAAAAATTTGATAAATTTCAAACTGTTCACTGCTGCCTTAACGTCAGAGCAACTAATACGTGAAATCACAAATAATTCCATTTCTGGTAATTACTATTCCAATTATATCACTTTTTCAACTGAAAATGGTCATAGGAATACACTAATATGAATTCAACCTCAAATGCAACTGTAATATTTTTTTAATTATTCAACTTGATATTTTTTCTCTCCAGTTAGATTTACTTCAGGCAGTATCTGCTTACATTCTTGTGAGATCCCATTCACAACAATTGTGATCCACCTAGAACACTTGCTATTCCTTGCAGGAAACTACTTTTATTCAGTCCTTGAATGTCATGACTAACTGCGGAAGAAACTTGTTTCGCCTTGCTATGCATATAGAGCTCTTTTAATCTGTGGACAAATTTGACAGAGATTTAATTTTTGATGGAGTGGTTGATCGTTTGATCATGTTTCTGGTGGTGATTTGGCGAGCCTTTAGCCTCTTGGTTAAAGAATTCACTGCTTCAAACTTATCTCAATTTTTTGCGGAACTGCTTCAAAATTAATTTCCTATCTCTAAGCAAGTCACGCATTTTTATGCAATTGCTTCACAGATTTCACAACCCTTCATAATAATATGCTCAATGAACACTTTTCCCACAGGAAACTATCTTTTGTTATAATTTCTTGGCAATCCTAGGCAGAGATCATAATTTATTTCACCAATTGTTGTGCATGCTGAAATACTATTTGGAATCGTGGGAAAAATCACTGGTTTGACAATGATTTAAATTCTAGTCGAAATGTTGAATTCCCATTTATCAAATATTGTTATTCCAGAGAGACATCTTTCACCTTAATCATCAAATCTTCACATCAATAACGTTGTAATGTAATCATGTTAATCACATATTCATTAATTTGCTTCAAAAGCTTCTTCATATTCAAAACCTCTCTCATTATTTTTGAAACGATTAAATTCGGACTTGCGGCTCTCGAACATTCATGAAACCTATCATATGGCTCCCATCGTTTTGATGTTTGGCCATCTCTGCTATATTATATTATTGACAAAAAAAAAAAAAAAAATTCTCTACAGAAAAACAAAAATTACACTTTTTTTTAAACTAATTCACAGTTTCTTAAAAGCAACTAGCTCTTTTATGTGTTAATGTTTGTTCCGATAATACTGCCAATGATTTCACACACACAAAGAAAACCTAGAATAAAAACTGCTGTTACATTATTGAATTTTATGAAAGTTAAATTTTGTTTATTTACATTCATTTACATTTGAAGAGAGAAGATTATTTGGAGAATAAGACATATGACAGATGCTAGTACTAGTTACATTAAACAGCAACGGCAATTTCATATTCATTGATCTGCAAAGATAAGAATCAAAACTCACTTGCAAACAGGACATCTCCAGGCACCTCTTTCACTATTCAGCTGCAGGTAAGACTCCAGATCGAAACCCTAAAATTATATATATGAACACACTGATTATTTGAAAACACATCACAAAAACATCATAAACTATCAACATTATTGAATGAAAACAAATTTTATCACATTGCAATCATTTTACAAAGTGATTCAATAGGTCTAAAAATTAAAATTAAGGACATCCTTAAACTGTAATTATTACCTGTATGTGCTGGTTTTTTTTCAGGTAATGTGATCCTCTTAAACGTGATGGGACATTTGAGTGAAACTTTAATTGCTGTTTGTTCAACACCATCTTCACCATTTAAAGCACTACTGGCAGATGCAGCCACACTTGTGAAGTTCCTCTTTATTTTCGTTATGCAGTGGTCTGCCGGCAGAAGCCTTTTCCTGAGAAGGCCTTGGAGAACAGATCGGACTGTAGGTCTATGGACAAGTTGTAGCAGGAACAGGTGGGACTGCAAATAAAAACAATATATTAAGAAAAATTTTATAAAAGTCATGAATAAAAATATATATAAAAATTCAATCCTTATTATATTTTCGAAAAATTAAATTTGTCTATCATACAAAAAGCAAAACAGTTAAAGAAAACTTCATTTTAAAAAGTGAGAATTACAAAAATTCAAATGAACCTAAACAACTAGCCTTTTAAAACTAGCCATTTTGGCAAACTATGTGTCAACCCAACAAAAACATTAGAAACTTTCAAATGATATCCTTAGTTTTTATGAAAGTCTTTTGAAACCTGTGAGGGTACTGAAATAGTGATATTATTTTGTAAACTAATTAAAAAACAAAATCACATAAGAATCCTAAGGTAAAGATGTACACCTGTCTATTTCAGATATTAACCAAAGCCGGTAACTTTTGAGCGATTTCCAACCAATTACCCACAATGGAGTTGCACAGTTTAGGAAAACAGAATTACAAGCCTCCAGCTGGCTGTTGGTTATTTACATGACAAACTGTTACAATCACTGCTAGAGTCATTAAAAGGTTCAACAGGTACAGACTTAACATATATTATTTCAATTACAAATAAAGATTACTATGCTTAATTAACTAAAACAATATCAGATATGTTACTATTATTAAAATTATTTCTTCTTGTTAAAAAAGTCACATTAAAGTCAGTCTGATGTCTAAATAAATATTTTTTTTAATCCAAAAAACAAGATATAAATATTCAATAACTGATGATTTTTCCTGCACTCGGGTGATTAAGTTTTCCCTTAAATAATTTGTCAACTCTGAATATCCAGCACATTGAAAAATTTATAACAAATCCTGAATGTCAGACATGAATCATCAGAATAAAATTTGAATTCAAATGTTCAAAATTTTAATGAAATAATACTAATAATTGTTTCTCTATCAAACGTACATCAAATGAAAGATAATTATTATTTAAACTTTACAGCAAAAATTTTCAGTTTATAAAATCGAAAATTACTTTTATTTATACATTTGATATCCAATAAATACCTACCAGTAATGTAATAACCAAAAGGTAATCATTTAATCTTTAGATTATAAACTTACAGTTTTGGAAAATAAAACTTTAATTTTCACTGTTAATAAATATAAATGTCACAGGTCATCAAATCTGTCATATAATTATTGTAAATAACATTTTCATTGTAAATAACATTATACATTAACGTATAATGGAACATTTTTGCAGGGTTTTGTTTTCTAAAATAATGAAACATTTTTCCAGGTGGTTATTTCTACATCCCACTAATTTTCAATTTCATAATCATTAAACATCATTTTCTGAGGAATGTGTTCTATCAGCAATTGGACAACATACATGCTTTCCAGCGATTATAACAAACTATATTGAATTTACCATGGGTTAATTTCTAAATAGGACAGAGTTTCTTTCAGCAATGTTGTTTAGTTAAATGAACACTTTATATTTCATGATTTAATTGCAGATAAATTTTATAACAGCTTTTATTTTCCTGTTTTTATCCTATTTTATTTATTTATATATTTTGCAATTTAGTTACAAAACTATACACTTTCAGTTGATGGTAATATACATATGTGTATACTCAAAAGCAGACAGCATTCAAGTGTTTGGCATAATTAAAGAACCAAATCTGAACATTTTTCTGCAGTTGCACGTGCATAGGATACAATGAAAATTAGTATTTATAACTTGAGCGTACTTATTTCAAAATACACAGGTAAAAACATGAACATAAATAGATACAGTATTCATCACTTCTATCTGTATGCTAGAATATGCACTTTCAAACTTAAAAATTTTTAAAGAAAATAACATTTAAAAATTAAACGGTCCTTATGTACTTCATGGACCATGCTACAAAATATAAATATGGTAAAATCATCTAAATACACATATTACTTCAAAGAAAAGCGGACTGCATAAACTAATAATCAAAACTTACACAACAACATGCCGTGACAGTGATTTGAATGGTATTTCGACCCGGCTGGCACACTTCTTTTAAATACAGTGGTTTGTGTGATGTTTTGTTTTCACCCCTGTCAATGCAAAGAGGAGTTGCATTCACAGATACTTGTACAGATGCAGGCCAGTTAGTGTTCATCTGTCTGTCTTCATGATGGAAACATTTTAACTGTAGCTCTAAATCCGTACGCCACATTAATGTTTGATGTACAGAAGGTTTGAGATGAAAGACGTGGTTGCTCACAGCAAGATTATGCTCAAGACGGAAAGGATTCAGGATGACACCATCACGAACAGGGAAGGTAAGACGTAATTCATCATCTTCTGGAACAAAACACAGATAATTTAATTTTAATTGCAGGCTTTTATATTCTAATATATACAATTAAAAAGACAACAAAATTGTTTCACAACAATAATCTCTGAAATAATACAGTGCATTTAAGTAATGAAGAATTTTAACACACAAATGACTCATCACACTGTCTCAAACTTAAATTAGCAATAAATTTAAATATTGGCATATTTTCAAAAAAAAAATTACATGACCATATTAATGGTACTGAATAAAATTTCTCATTAAACTGGTAGTTTTCAAAAAAAAACCCATCAAGCAAAATTTAATTTCTAACAATGTCATAAAAAATCCACACTGAACATTGTCTAGCATATTTCGTATTTATTAGTTACTACGTTGTTGAAAAGTATTTTTTTGTAACCTACAAAGAGATTAATTCTATTTTCAACCGCCATCTTCATTCTAAACTGTATTGGCATTATATACTTTAACACTTGATATTTCAAGCTTTTTTGTAAAAAAAATTGTTTGACTATCTGCATTCCGTCTCCCCTCCAGTCTTCCTTTCAAACATAGAAATCAAAAGCAACATCTATACTTATTTTCTAACTCAAAGGGTAAAAATGTTGTTCAAGCAAGAAAAAAAAAATTATACTGATTTTTTTGGGGGGAGGGGAATTATTTTCTCATTTACCAGAAAAATTTTAAAACAAAATTTAAAAAAATCATAAAATGATACAGAAAAATTCATATCTTTAGAATCTCTAAGAATTTGCCTCATAACCAAAACAACAGAAACTGTTTGCTGCAAACTTCTTTTTTAAAATTTAATTTAAACAGTTAATGTCAAAATTATACTTCAGGAGATCATCTGTAGTTTAAATTATATGAGTTATAACTTAAAAATTACACAATATAACAAAATTAAAAGCATTTAAATCAGAATTCTAGAAGAATGCTTACTTTGGGCAGGCAAGGATGGCTTCATTTCTGGAAACGTAGGCTTCAGATCAGGATTTGGAGATAAGTAGGGCGGTATTCCTGAGGCAGGAGTTAAAGGAGGAGTAGGATTTCCAGGAATCGAGGGCGGCTGATAGTTTAAATTTCGCTAAAAACAAAAATGCACACATCATTAATATAAAATAATAAAGAATGGTAATAATGAAAGAGTAAATTATTCTCAATAATAATGGTGACACTACTGATGCCTACTTATTAGATACCATATGAAGAATAAATGGAAAGTTTCTGAAATTAAGAAAAAATAAATTACATAATTTATTCAATTTTGGTTGCCATCTCCTTCAAAATAATTTCCTTTTGAACTGTATGGTGAAAACAGAGTTTTTTACTGCTTCAAAAGCACTGAACACTTCTTTTAACTACAGAATATTTCCTAGAAATGAGAAATGTCTTCTAACTGAAAACACAGATGGAGCTAATTATTTGTGTTTATGTAAACTGTCAAGTTACTTATATTTATATAAACGCTGCTCAGGCAAAAAAAGTGGTTGTGACTCTGAATTTCGTACCGAAAGAATGACAACAGAAGAAGGGTACCTAAAGAAAGCATGGATGTCAATGGTCTGTTCCTTCATAGAGTTAACAATTGCCACCTATTCAGTGCCTATCTGTCTGATCCATTCCTATTAAGTATTATTAACAAAAGAATTTATTCTCCCTGCAGATGTTTAAATATTTTTGCCCGAAAACTCTGTATACACAATGAAAAGCCAAAAAAACTGGTACACATTCCTAATAACGTGTACGACCCTAATAAGCACGCAGAAGTGCCGCAACAAAATGTCGCATGGACCTTGACTAATATCTGAACATGTGCTGAAGGCATTTCACACTGTGAATCCTACAGAGCAATCCGCAAATCCATAGCAGTGCAAGCTGGTGGATATCTGAACAGCACACTGCAAGACGTCCCAGATATACTCAATAATGTTCAAGTCTGGAGTCTAGGTGGCCAATGTGTGTGTGTTAAGTCAGAAGAGTGTTTCTCGAGTCACTCGGTAACAACTCTCGACATGTGGGGTGTTGCATTATCCTACTGGAAATGTCCAAATCCATCAGAATACACAATGGACATGAATGGATGCAGGAGGTTGGACAAGATGCTTACCTATCTGTCACCTGACAGAGTGGTATCTAGACATATCTGGGTTCGCGTATCATCCCAACTGCACACACCCACACCATGACAGAGCCTCCACCAGTTGCAACAGTTCCCTGTTGAAATGCACGGCTCATGAATTCATGAGGTTGTCTCCATACCCATACACGTCCATCCGAAATGACACTCGTCAGACAAGGCAACATGTTTCCAGTCATCAACAGGATCAAATGCAGTAAGTGTTGGTGGATCCAAGCCTATATTATCAATAATGGTCTGTTGAGCAGGTTGCACACTGGTACTTGTTAATGACCCAGCACCTAAATCTGCAGAAATTTGAGGAAACATTGCATGTCTGTCACGTTTAATGATTCTCGTCAGTTGTCATTAGTCCCGTTCTTTAATAAGCCAGATACTTCATGTTTTACCGGATTCCCAATATTCATGGTACACTCATGAAATGGTCATACAGGAAAATCCAAATTTTATCGCCACTTACGAAATGCTATGTCCCATCTCTCGTGAGCCTATAACACCAGATTCAGATTCACTAAAATCTTGATAACCTGTCACTGTAGCAGCAGTAACCAATCTAACAACTTCAGACACTTGTCTTAATAAGCACTATCAACCCCTGAGCTTTACTGCGATTGCTTCCGTACCTCTGTTATTTACATACATATGCCTCTACCAGTTTTTTTTTTTCATTCTTCAGTGTATAAATGCCATACATTCCTTTACATTAAAATCATATTAAATTTGCCAGTATTTGAATTTTAAAAACTCATATTTAAGACTAGATTAGCACATAACAAATACCCAATACATTAAGCTCCCTTCAAAGCAGAAATGTTTCTTAGTTTAGACTCAAATATTTCCAACAATTATAGTGTTCGTATTGTGGGACTTATTCAGCTTATTCTATTTTAAATAATTTAAGCAGAAAAACAAACCAGTCTGAATTCATTAAGCACTTAGCATAAAGATAAAAAATTAGCTCGTATGTTAAAAGCATAAGTTTTAGATTAATATTAAATCATAGATTTAAATGAAATTTATTATTTCCAGCTAATATATCTATTTTAAATTATTACATACTTGCATGTTTTGTTGAGGATACTGAGGACCACCATATTGCTGGTCATATGCAGGAGCCTGATGTGGGGGTGTTCCATTCATCTGCCCCTGAGAATAGTACTGTCCTCCCTGATTGACATATGGATTTGATTGAGGTCTCATGCTTGGCCGCATCTGCTGCTGGGTGAGGTAGCTGGGGTTTGTCATTGCTTGTTGCTGTACATTTGGATTGTATTGCTGCTGCTTTACAAACTGGTTAGCAGGTCCACCAGGATACTGTGAACAATGCAAGCAACAGTAAGCAAAGACAACAAAATGAGGTAAACATGTACACATTTACACAGCATTAAAATGCATTTTCTACAAACTCAACTATACTGTTATTTATTTAGGAAGATCTTTCACTTCAGAATAATTCATATATACAAGTATCATCTTAAAACACAACAGCTCCTACAATACAATTTTTCTGTAGAAGTTCAAATGAAAAGGAGAGACATAGGAATGTTTAGTAGTGCTCGACTTAGGAATTTTGTTATGGAAAAGCCCACGAGGTATACAAACTTAAGGGAAGGGATATCTTTGTGGAAGTTTTCTACAAGAAACTGGCTCTTATTCATGTAACATATGGGGAAAACTATGAAAACTTTCTTGCAGCCAGCCTGTTCACAAAGATCTGAACCTGAGTGAAACTGTCAGTATTCAGTTAATTGAATGTTCCAGCACTGGTAGGTCCATCAATTGGAGAAAATTCCTCTTATAACACAACATTCCTAAACACTATTTCGTTCTTCAACAGTTTTAATCAAGGAAACTGTCACATCCAAATATTTATGGCAAAGATACTGATACCTCAGTAATCACAGTATATTAAAACAAACATAATTAGAGAAATCATTACCAGAAAATTTACTTTTCTATTCATTCAGCTTCCAACATAAATGTCGGCACAAATTCTTTCTACATAGTGGCAACCTTTATGACATGAAAAGCTTCATGAGAGGAAGGGGGGAAGTTTTTGTACTACCAGCAACATAACATTTAAAGCCAAAACCATACAATGGTCAATACGTGTAAAAACATATACACAACAATTTATTTTCACTTTAAAAAAATTTTTTAATTGCACAATCCTTAGCACTGTGCACATTAATCACTGCACAACTATCCCTGATGTGATATAAATACGTAATCACATTTGCCACTTTAATGTGCATTTGGTGACTAATGCTCCATTAATACAAAAGTGCTGCAAAAATTAAAATGACCAGAAGAGGAATTAATTGATTTTGCCCCTCTTTGCTGACCAAATGGTGATACATTTTCTAAATGAGGATACTTCCAGTAAAAGAAGCTCAACCAAACAATTACAAATAACATTCCCCCCCCCTTTTCAAAAAGTAGAATAAAGGTGTTGCTGAAAAAAAGTTTAAATGCGAATATTCGTTAAAAAGAAAATACCTTTCCTTAATGATGATTAACAGTGATATGAAGGAAAAATTATGTAATATTAATATATCTTTATCATACTTTTTATTTTAACTCTTTATTTTGGATGGCTACCCTCAGAAGCAACATGTATTTTCACCATTTGTCAATTATAGGGTTAATAAATGCATTTCTTTCAGCAAAATGAAGATATCAAATCCTGTTCCTTTACATTAATTCTCTATTCAATATAACATAGCATTTTTTAGGAACTTAACTATCACATTACACAACATAACAAAGATATCTATGGTTATATAAACCATACAACACTGAGTTTTAAACTTATTTATTTAAACAATAGTGCACATTTCAATCATAATTACAATACTTAATAAATTAAATTGGATATCAAAAAATTTTCCAGCCAGGCCATAACAATAAATAATACTAACATTTAAAAACCAGATTGTCTAGTTTGTCTTATGTCATACATATCAGTTTTCTAAAACCATCATATACTCCTGCTACACACAGATAAAATCGCAAAAACCCTATGTAACCTGATTCTTTGGTCACTAAGAGCACAACTCACAAATGTACACTGATTTATATAGCAGCTAACCATGAATTTAAAAAAAAAAAAAAAAAAAAACAGTGGAATTTTCTGAAGGTCTTCAAGCCGTTTTAAATGAACTGTAACTGCCTAAAATTCACTTTACAATTACCGACAAAGATTATTTGTAATATTATTTTGATGTAAAATATATTAATATTTAATTAGATATTCTAAATTTTATGTTCTTTGGTATTTTGTAATTTTCTTATACATTTATAGCAAGAAAAATCCTAAATAGAGAAGGAAAGTTCTTATAAAACAAACTTATGTTCTATACAATGATGTAAAACAAAATTGAATACAAATATTACCTTACTAAATACTAATTGAATCTTCATAAAAAGTTCTATGAATATAGAACTAGAACTTTTTATGAAGAAAATTCATGTGCTTTCATGAAGAAAATTCATGTGCTTTTATCACATTTTCTACAGTAGATTAAGATAATTCTACAGTTCAATGGCAGTGTTGAATTATCTCAGTGGCGTAGCTAAGGTTTCCAGCGGCCCAGGACAACTGAAGAATCTGTGCCCCTTTCTGTGTGCCAAGAATGGAAAATATTGCATTAAAAATTTCATAGCATCAATTTGGTGCCTCTTGGATACTGCGCCCGGGAACAGATGTCTCCTGCCCCACCCTAGCTAGGCCACTGAATTATCTTAATCTACTGTGGACAATACTACCATAGCCACCTGAACCATAACTAAAAGCTATATATCACATAAAATTCAATGAGAAAAATGCTAAAATCACTTGTGACAGACAAATGGAAATTGCACACTTCAAATTTTACCATTTTAATAAATTTCATTCATTTCTGGAAAATATTTTTCTTAGTAAAAGTTAAAAATTAAAGAGCAGGAGATTCCATCATACATCAAAAGATCAAGAGCTAAGTAAAAGTCTTTAAGTCAAACCAAAAGCGTTGGCGGCTATGCATTCGCCACAACTAAAAGCTATATATAAAAAACTTAACATAAAAAATTCTATGGAATCATCCATAACATTAATAATGATACTGACGTGCACTATGATTAATTTACTTGGCTAGATACCTTAATTCCCATGCAAAATATATCAGAAATGCAGGTGAATGCTCAGAAATCCTACTTACAATACTTAATAAATCGAACTCTTACTTGAACAGTACTTTATGTAGCACCATTAACTTTTTCACCAAGACATTTCAATTATTATAAATTTTAAAAAGTTGAACTTCCTATGAAATAATATTTAAAATATGAAATTAAAATACCTGTGTAGCATTAAAACTATGCTGGGTATTGGCTCCATAATGCTGCATGCCAGCTGGTCCATATTGCTGCACCATAGGATTGTACTGTGTAGGCCTCTTTTGGGCCATGTGTTGCTGAGGTGAGGGATATGGTGTCACTCTATTCCTTGTTTGTGACATCATACCCGGCGAGCTGCTGCCATACATAGATGCATGCGGAGGCTGAACAGCACCACCAACACCTGCCATGGATTTATTCATGGCAGTAGAGTTCATGGCCATAGGCCCATTCATGGACATCGGAGACACAGAGTTTGACATATTCATCATAGAATTGTTCATATGATTAGTCATTGTATTTAATGAGGCCCCCATTGGGTTACCCATATTTGCACTCATACCATTATTCATTGGCTGATTAGTTGGCATTCGTTGAGGACCAGGCACATAACCCGCTTGATACGGTGAAGGTTGCATAGTTGGTACCTGGAAAATGAATTTAGAATTTCTTGTTTAACAACAGACATCAAATTTTAGAAATTTAATTAAATTTAAACCATTTCATATTTAAAAAAATACAGATAAAGGATTTTAAAAATAGGGAACCATTGAAAAATAGGGAACTTAATATCAGCTAATACCTAAATACCAAGATTTGAGTTTATTACTCTATTTCGCTACAGGGGGGGGACCAGGTTAAATCTCGGGTTTCGTGTACAAAGAACATTTATATTCCTATAGTTATACATCACATCTGACTATCCATGTTGAAAAGTATGCATAACTTCAACAATAACATTCTACAATATTTGTTCTAATACCTCTGAAGAAAGCAAATGCACATTTTCAATATAAAGAATTAATGCAGTATATCAGAAAAAAATCCAGTGCAAAGTGGCAGATTAATTTGTACCTATAATGAAGAAAATTTACTTCATTCTCATAAAATTTTGGAAAATTTCAGGTTTTCCACTCAAAATCCTTGGGTATTTGGAGATTTAAATAATAGCAAAACTAAAATAAAACACACATGATATTTACTTATTAAAAATTGAAATATTCTAGATTTGATTTCTAAGAGTTTAGTATTTAAAACTCATGTTGCATAAAATAACATCTTCATTCAATCTTAAGCTTAATATAAAACTTACAATAGAGACTTCAGAACTTCTCATACTTTTCCATAATTGAACAACTTCTGTGTTTATATTACTTTAAGAGGTAAATATTATTTATTGGAATTTAGCTGTGTATTTACCACAATTATTTTGATTTTTGTCCCCTTTTTTTAATCATTTTAAACAACAATCCTTTTTAGAGAACTTAAGTAATATTAGTGTTCAGATGCAATTCATTAGATAAAATTTTTTCACTTGTATGAAAGAAATGCAATACTTTTAAATTTCAAAGAGTTTTAAACCAAAGAACTGGTAATAAAAAAAAGTTTTTTTGTTAAGAGTTATAAAATAAGAAAACTTATCATATAATTCAGATTTATAAATTGATTTATCATGTTTTAGGGAGCCATAAAAGATCACAAACTAGGTCTTGTAGTCAGCCAGATTATTTACAAAAAAGCGCATTCAAAAATATTTTGTGCATCGTCATTTGTGTGATAATAAATTCATTTCTCAGCATTCAGCATTTTAAAAAGGAAGGGAAGGAAAAAATTTAAATGGTCTAATGATTCAAACATAACTTTTTAGAACGGAGAAACTATTCAATTACAGTGTAAGATGAAATATATTCTATTCTATTACATAAGCACAATGACATATCTGCATAGCACTCACAGAAAAAAAAATAGAAATACATATATCAATCAATTTACACTTAATTAGTTTATTTGTATTTCTATTTTAATATCTATTGTGTGCCTTACTTGGAGAAGGTGACATGATTCAGTTTTAACTACTACATTTTACAGGGCCTAGAATCATCTTACAGTTTTTCATAAACATATTTTTCCTTCAAAAAAAAATAGATAAATAGTGCAGCCTCTGATCGAGTGTCGTACCTAAGACTCCAGCCTGACTTTCACATAGAAAGTGATAAATGGCTAGAAAATAGGATTACGATTGAATAGAAATGGGTTGCATACATGAGCTTCCATATAGTTGTAGTAAAGAGCAATAAGGAAGATTTCCAAAGACTCAGCTGAACTATTAGAAAAAACACAGAAACCATTCATTGAGAAAACAAATCTATCTGTAAAAATCCGGTTATAAAATTATAACAAAATAAAGTCAATATTGCTAAAACACAACAGAAAAGAAATTAGGAGTTGCTTACAATATCATTTTTTCAGAACATACATTCTGATTTTTTAACATTATTACCTTAATATTACACAATTTTGAGCACCATTATTTGATAAACTAATTACATATACCGAATTTCTGAAATCGAGTCTTTGCAATAACATCTAAAATATAAAGTTCTTTTACTATACAATAATTACTTTAAAATAAGCATTCAAAGGTAGTAAAGAACATTCCCTCATTTGCAATCGTAACATATCCTCCACCAAGGCAATTTTAGGAAATTAGAGGACTTGACCATCTTCTGAAGCAGTTGTTATCATGGTTACAACCAGAAGGGAAAATGGCTTGGAAATGTCTATTCCAAAGTAACAAACCATAGGTGAGATATATGCTTTACACACTGCGTAACTTCTATGAAATTTTAATAAAAGAAAATCATGGGTGTGAGGAACAATATGTGATACTTCTGCACATATTGACAAAAGTAAGCAGTAAAAGGTTAAACTGCTTCATATTATGCTGCATAAGAATCTAAGCCATGCATGCTGCCTGTACTCCATACTGTCAAAAATTCATAATAATTTAAAATTAACACTAAAATTACAAGATTATGAATTATACTAACCTGCCCATACTGATTATTAACATTAGAGCCTTGCTGACGCTCCTGAAGTGCTACGACACTGGCTGTAGCTGTAGCAGTTGCTGTAGCAGCAGCAGCTACAAGTGCAGCAGCACTTAATGCAGAATGGGAGGTCTGAAAATCATTCCCAGTATTGTGGCCAGTATTAGGCATAGCTCCTGGCATACCAGCAGACATTTGAGGGGGATTTGGTGCATAGCTAAAGAAAGAGAAAGGTTTAAATTATGAAAAGCGAATTTTTTTTTAATCATACATGTGGAAAATAACATTTAAGGCTACTGTTTCATGAAGTCATAAAAAAGTCAGTACAGTATATTACACAGGAATCGAACTGTACTATAATATATAAAAATGTATAGATACATAAACCACATTTTCCTTTCTTTGATTCTTAGAATGTGGCTTAGCACGTAAAAAATTAACAGATGTTAGTAATGACAAAAGTTTATTTCACTTTTTCATTAATATAACTTCTATTTAAAAATGAATGCAAAGGAATTTCTACATTTTCTAACATTTCAATTTTGTTAATAAAATATAAAACAATATTTTTAATTCAATTTTTTAAAAAAAATTTCTTATTTGAATTTAACAACAAAAATAAATTCAGTTTAAAAACAGTTTATTTGAATTTCATGATGAACATAAATTCAACAATAATCAAAAGAAAGAAATCCATTTCTTATCTGAATATGACAGTGAACATTGTGTAACATCATACAAAATAAGCATTCAAATGTACTGATTTAAACTGTAATCTCACAGCTTCGAGAAGTAATGCATATATCAGATCATTTCTCCAAATACAAAGAGCAGTTAATTAAAATCAAACTCAGATTGAATTTTACTTAATTTAAAAATATATTACAAATTTTAAACTTGACAATAATAATAAAAGAATGGTTATGCGATTATGGCAAAGCACATGATGGCTATCAACCTAGGAGAAGAGTTGACTTTCTAAGGGAAATTGACTCACAAAAATGCCCATGCAGCTAGCCTGTTCACCTGGAATCAAACCCAGGTCAAACTACCAGTGTTTAGCTACTTTACTGCTCAGCCACTGGCCAGCCAAAAGTTCGGAACACAATGGAAAAAATCAACAAAAGTGGAAAAGCAAAGCTTTGATTACACCAAATTGCAGATGAAGGTAGCAAATGTGTTTATGCATAGAAGAAACCAAGCATTATGCACGAAGATATAAACAACATTTAATTCTCCCAAATTATATGTCTTATTTCAGTCATTAACAAACTTATATTTAAAGCTAAAAACAAACAAACAAACATACACTAATGACATATGGGACCAACCTCGACCTTCACACAAACTTTACAGGGATTACCCATGCTTTTACTGAGGTGAACACCCATTACAGATGCTAGCAATGGCCATTCCTCCAACAGAGCAAATTTCCAATTGTCTGAGGCTGGAGGAAGTAAACGTGCAAAGACAGCATGCTCAAGGACAACCCAAAGACTTTCAATGGGATTATAATGAGAGGAATATGAGGACTGCTCCATAAGATAAACGTCCTCCTTGCTCTCCAGGTACTTGTTATCGATGATAGCTATTTAGCATCCAAAAATAGGAAATCAGAACCAACTACTGCAGTATAAAATTTCACGATTAGATATAGGGCTTCCTCCTGATAGCACGCAGTCATCATAAAACCATCTTTAAAAATATGCAGCTGGGAACAATATATCCACACACTGATACAGCCTCCTCTGAATGTGTGATGTTCGATGATATTATAGGACTGATTCTGTGTGTCTTGTTTTCTTCAGACCCTTAAACTCTTATCCTCAGGGCAAATTTAGACTTGTCCATGAATAAGACACACTAATCTGACACAGTCCATGTAAGATGTTCATTGCATCACTTTAGTCTTACCCATGTGGATTAGGCAGATAGTGGAACACAAACATAAAAGTCCCTTCATGTGAAATCTTCAGTAATGCTGCACCAAAGGATGTAACAGCTGTAGAGGACACTATCCAATTTCACTTGGCTACTTTAGCAATATAGTAATCTTTAATCCTTGGTCAACCGAACACAGGTCTCTAGACAGCTGTTTGACTCATCTGGAAAGGTTTCAACATTCAAAAAACATTACCACATAATCAATGCCATAAAAAAGACATCTCTGGTTGAGTGTCTTTCTTCAGTTCACATCTTCCCTCACTACCTGCTATTTGTCTTCTTTTAGTCATAGACACATTAGTATGATTAAAAACTATCTTATAAAAGTTAGAAATACTCCTATCGGCATTTATATGAGCTTTATCAATGGTGGCATTTTTATTAACTGCCTAAACAGGATATGTTTTAACAGACAGGCACAATCGGTTGTAACATATGCTATCTGCATACTGTTATCTGTATGTGCAATAATTTTCAGCCATTCAAATTCAACTTGCCTTTGAAAATTATCAATTTGTATTACATGCTTAACTTTTGGAAGCCACTGTAAAAGGATGAAGTCAACAATTTTTTCCAATAAAAAAGAAAATTTTAATAGTAAAAGAAATCAAATATAATATAAATAGTTGCTAATTTATGTATTATTCATATCATCAGTAGCATTTCAATATACAGTTCCAAATATTATTCCATAAATTACAGAACATGTACACTTTATAAAATTATGAGGGTACACTTTTAGCTTTTAGAAATAATTTATTTACAATCTTAGAATGTATAATCACAGAGAACTGCTATACCAGCATAGTTCTATTTTTTATCCCCGTATCCAAAGTGTTGCCAATTACAAGTTACTAAATATTACATGTTACCATTTACAAATTATTAAATATTACATCTTCCGTTTTTTAAAGAGTTCAAAAGTTTTAACAGTCTTAAATCAATCCAAATATCTGGCCGGCTTTCTAATCACTCTCCCACTTCTAGTTCTTAGCTCACCGTTCCTTGTTTCTGAGTTAGCAGAGTTTGGTAGTTGATCTTTTAAACTTTGCCCTTGAGAATATCTGGAATCATATCCTTTTACATCTGTTTTCTGTGTATTAACTCCTTGTTCTGTTCCTCTGATATTCTCTTCAACAGCTGAACTGTTTTCTCTAATATCTTTTCTATTTCTTCTCAATACTAATCCACCTGTTCTAAGTATATATGATCTAGGCGTCTTATGCACTTCTTCTACAACTGCTGGTTTCCAGCGATTATCTTGATATACCCGAACACAATCTCCTTTATTTAGCGATGGTAATGTTTTTGTATGACGATCATAATATGACTTCTGTTTAGTTCTTTCTTGGTTGATTTTTTCTTTTACATTTTTCACAACTTGAGGTTTAAGTAATTCTTCAGATGTAGGAAGAACCGTTCTTGTTCTTCTACTCATAAGTCGTTGAGCTGGTGATCCTAGCATCTCATTAGTTGGAGTGTTCCTATGAGCTAACAATGCTAAATAAGGATCAGCATGATCTGCTTGAGCTTTCTTTAACAATTTCTTCGCCGTTTGTACTGAACGCTCTGCTAATCCGTTCGACTGTGGATGGTATGGACTGCTTGTTATATGTTTAAATTGGTATTTCTTTGCAAATTCTGCAAATTCTTTACTTGCAAACTGAGGTCCATTATCAGATATCACTATCAATGGTATACCGTATCTTGCAAAATGAGATTTCATGTAACTGATCACTGTCTGACTTCGAGTATCCGGTAGTTTAGAGATTTCAAAAAAGTTGGAATAGTAATCTACAATTAATAAATATACATCTTTGTTAATCTCAAATAAATCTGTCGCAACTTTATACCAAGGTAAATTGGGAATTTCATGTGGTATCATAGGCTCTCTTATGTTTTTGTTCTGGTATTCATTACATATAAAACATTTTGAAATTGTATCTTCTATCTGCTTGTTCATAAGTGGCCAAAACAAAACATCTCTAGCTCTTTTCTTACATTTTTCTATACCAAAATGACCCTCATGAATTAAATTTAACATTTCCTTTTGCATAGATAAAGGAATAATTACCCTTCCTCCTTTGAAAAATAAGTCATTTTCCATTGTCAACTCATCTCTGTAGTCCCAAAATACTTTGACTTGAGGTTCTACCTGATGTTTCCTTTCTGGCCAGCCTCTCAGAATATATTTCTTTAAGCACTGTAGTGTAGCATCACATTCACTTTCTTTCTTCAATTCATAAATTTTTTCATCAGATGCTGGAATCAGTGTACAAATTTCTGTATCTTCATCATTATCTTCTGCTGTTGTATTCAAATATGCTCTACTCAAAGTGTCTGCTATTAATAAGTCTTTCCCCTTTTTGTACCGTACATCTAGATCATATTTTTGTAAATTTAACAGCATTCTTTGCAATCGCTGTGGTGCTTTAAAAAGAGGTTTCTTAGTTATGCTTTCTAATGGTCGATGATCAGTTTCAACTGTAATACGTTTGCCATATATATATTGATGAAATTTAGAACATCCAAAAGTAATAGCTAAAAGCTCTTTTTCTATTTGAGCATAATTTTTCTGACTTTTTGTTAGAGCTCTGGAAGCATAAGCAATTGGTTGGTTTTCTTGTAGTAAAACAGCACCTAATCCTTCAGAACTTGCATCTACTGAAAGAGTTACATCCTTATTAACATCATAGAATTTTAATACGGGTGCTTTTGCAATCAATTCTTTAAGTGTTTCGAAAGCTTTTTGATGCTTTTCAGTCCAGTGCCAGAGAACATTTTTCTCAAGTAACTGTCTTAATGGTGCAGTAATAGTAGTTAAGTTAGGAATAAATTTGGCTAAATAATTAATCATTCCCAAAAATCTTTGTAGCGAAGGCACATCTGTAGGTTCTGGCATTTTAACAATTGCTTCCACTTTAGAAAAATCAGGTTTTAGTCCATTTTCACTTAACTCGTGCCCTATATAATTCACACGATTAACTTTTATTTTACATTTAGCCTTATTGAACTTCAAATTATTTTTTCGTGCTCTCTGGAGTACTTTTTTAAGTCGTAACTCATGTTCCTTTTCATTAGATCCCCATATTAAGATATCATCTATAATACATTCAACGCCTTCTAGACCTTCTATTATTTGGCTTAATTTTCTTTGGCAAATTTCTGGAGCTGAACATATGCCAAAAGGTAATCTTTTGAATTTGTATCTGCCAAAAGGTGTATTGAATGTACACAAATTACTACTTTCTTCGTCAAGCTGGATTTGCCAAAAAGCACTATTAGCATCTAAAACAGAAAATAGTTTTGCGTTAGGCATTCTAGTGACAACTTCGTCAATGGTTAACATCGGATAATGTTCTCGTTTTATAGCTTTATTTAAATCTCTAGGATCTAAACATATTCTTATTTTGTTCGGTTTGACAACTGTGACCATTGAATTTACCCATTCAGTTGGTTCTCTTACTTTCTCAATAACATTTAAATTTTCCATTCTTTGTAATTCTTTCTTAACTTTATCACGTATAGCTATGGGTATTTTCCTTGGAGGATGAATGACTGGTGTTACATCTTGTTTTAACTGGATTTTATATTCTCCATTCAAACAACCTAAGCCTTCAAATACATCTTTGTATTCCTCCAGTAAGTCTTCAGTGTAAACAGACATTACTTTTTGAATCAAACCTAGTTGCAAACATGATTTTAATCCTAATATAGAAGGTACTTCTTTGTCAATAACTTGGAATTCCACAACAAAATTATTTTTTCCATATTGGCAGTTAAGTACTACTTTTCCTAAAGTATCTATTTTATTCCCAGAGAATGTAACTAATCTTTTAATTTCAGACTTCTGTATCGGAACATTCAGCAATTTCACTTTGCTTTTAGAAATAACATTGCACATTGCTCCAGTATCTATCTGCAAATTTACTTTACTTTTATTTACATTAACGTCAACAGTCCATTTCTCTTCCTTGTTATCTGAATTAAGGTTTAATGTGCCAACATAAAATTCTAACTCTTCCTCAGAGTCGTGATTTATTAATTTAATTTGTCTATCTTTTTTGTTTACCTTCACTGCTTCATTTTTTATTATATAGCTTTTACACTGATTCGCGAAATGATTTGACTTTTTACATTTATGACAGATTTTTCCATATGCTGGACACATTCGATAGTCATGAGATGTTCCACATTTAGAACAAACTTTTGTCTTTTGTTTATCGGTATTTACCTCTTTGTAGGTATTCTTATTATGTTTACTTAGTTTCTTTTTCACTAAGTTTACAGCAGTTTCCTCATCTTTTATGATTTTCATTTGATGTGCACTTATTTCAGCAGATCTGCATATATCAAGAGCTTTTTCTAATGTTAATTCTGCTTCATGTAACAATCTTGCTCTCACTACATCATCTTTAATACCACAAACAATTTTATCTTTTATTAAACTATCCGTTAACTGCGCAAACTCGCATGTTCTAGCTTTATTTCGAAGGTCAGTTACATATTCATCTATGGTTTCTGACGCGGTTTGATTTCTAGTAAAGAATAAATGTCTTTCATATGTAATATTTTTCTTAGGAATACAATATTCCGTAAATTTTGTTTTAATTTCACTTAATTTAATTTCTTTACCCTCTTCTATAGGAAATGTATTATATATTTCAAGACCACGAATTCCTATTACATGAAGAAAAGTATTAACTCTTACCTTCTCTTCTTTACTATGTAATCCACTAGCTACTTCATATATATTTCAAATGACTGCAGCCATCTCTGCCAATTCGAAGCTAGATTTCTATCAAATTTCATCGGCTCTGGTGGTTTTAAACTTTCCATTTTGAAAGCAAAACACTCCTGACACCATATAAAATTATGAGGGTACACTTTTAGCTTTTAGAAATAATTTATTTACAATCTTAGAATGTATAATCACAGAGAACTGCTATACCAGCATAGTTCTATTTTTTATCCCCGTATCCAAAGTGTTGCCAATTACAAGTTACTAAATATTACATGTTACCATTTACAAATTATTAAATATTACACACTTCACAAAACTCAGAGACTTCAAGTTTAGTTGATTCTCATCTGCATATTTCAATGAAAAGAGGGGGAAAGAAAGATCAGATTTTAAAGAAAAACATATCTTACATAACACTTTATATAAGGATATTTGCTGAATGAACTAAAAATAAAATATTTATGCAACATGTAATTTCTACATTCACTTGTTTACTGAATACTGTTTTTACAGTATTTAAATTTCAGCATTTTAGAGATGGAAATTTTTATCTTTTTTTCTACATTCACTTGTTTACTGAGTATCTTTTTTACAGTATTCAAATTTGAGCACTTTAGAGATGGAAAATTTCATCTTTAATTCTATATTCACTTGTTTACTGAATATCTTTTTTACAGTATTCAAATTTGAGCACTTTAGAGATGGAAAATTTCATCTTTAATTCTACATTCACTTGTTTAATGAATATTGTTTTTACAGTGTTCAAATTTCACCATTTTAAAGATGGAAAATTTCAATTCTACATTCACTTGTTTACTGAATATTGTTTTTACAGTATCCAAATTTCAGCATTATTGAGATGAAAGATTTAGTCTTCTTTTAAAAGCCTCTTCTCTCATTCTAAAATTTGAAAAAAGCTTTTATTAGAGAAAAATATCTTTAAACTTCTTAATCAATTTCTAATTTTCTTAATTTTGCATTTAATTTTAAATCTGCCTTTTCTTCTTAGTTTCACGTTCAATTTCAAAATGATCAGCTAATATGAAAAATCACAATAAGTATCCGAGCATGCTGAAAGTCTGGACTTTCACTCTGTATTAGGAGTATCTTTACAAAGCCAGTTCCAGTTAATTAGACATACGAAGTATTTTTAAAACGAATTAAAATTTGAGTATGATTTTTATTTAAAACAAAAAGCAAAATAAATTCTGCCCCGTCTCCGAGATATTTCTCTTATAAAGGAAAGAGAAAACAGTCGCAGGCCTGGACTCAATAATAGTTCCTCATTTTTGCTCCGCTGGGGAAAAGGGGGTTCTTTTCGCACACATAAAGAAATTGAGGAAATACAGCTGCGATGAATGACACACGAACTTTGACTAGTGAACTGAGGGATTTAGAAGAAAAAGCAAGGAAAAGAAACATGAAACAGTTGAAGCTCTGCACAGAAATCGTAAACAAGGCCGAAGTACTGTGTTGCAACATGTGCTTACGGCTCAGCCATTTCGTCTAGACTGCTTAATACAAACAGACACACTTGCCAGAAACAAACTATCTAGGGGAAATACACTAATTACATACGAGAGGTGTTACTTTAAAAAAAAAAACACTTCAACGGTTCTAGTACAACACATAAAACTGCATAGTTGAACACTTTTGTAATTCGTGCCTACTTTTTACCAATTACATATTACAAAACGAAATTGTTTATTCCACTATTTTCACGGTAGAACGAAACTATTGGTTATATATTACTGGCTATGTTTAGAAGACCTTAGTACCTTACATTTTATACGCTGTAAATAATTATTTATAGCTCTAGTAGGTGATTCGATCTATTTTCTACATATTCTCACAAATAAAGAAATAAAAACGATAGTTTTCATCTCCAGGTCTCGAAAGGAGCTACACAGGCTGTTCGCACATTCTCTAGACGATTTTGCTTTGCCATTCTATATATATGAAAGGAAGGAAGAAAAACAAAAAGAAGGGAAAGGTTAATTTTATGAAAACTCTTTTATTTTTACACAAAAAAAAAAAAAAAAAAA
>KK121891.1:250430-275771 GCA_000611955.2 Stegodyphus mimosarum | reverse complement strand
AGGAAAGGTTTTATTGTCTTGGAAATTGTAGCGTAGAAAAATGGTGAAGAATAAAGGTTACCCTATAGAAAATTTAATGCAGAAAACTTTAAGGAAAAATATCTAAAAAATGTGCAAACAGCCTCTGTACAATTTTTATTTGTCACATTGGAGAAATATTAAAAAAGGATGCAGAAGTTGTATCTCCATTTTATTAAACAGTTAATTATTATACAAAGGGTTAAATTGCTTATAATAAATGCTTTCGTGGTAGTATATGTAACGAAATTTGGCTCACATTTATACTATACGTGGCTGAAAACAACGCAAAAATTCCATTCAACCAATCAAACCTTTCGGTCATCAACTTGAAAAGAACGAACTACCAGAGTTTTAACAATTCTAGCTGCCTTCCACAACTGCGAGAGCTTTAATTAAGCTAATAGAAAAGCCAAATTTTGCATATTACAAAGTAATCCAAAGCTTTCTCTGCTCTCTGCCTACGTTAAAGAGACGATTTCGGCGGAAAAATTCAAATTTTTTTTACTCCCCGGCTTGAAGAAGCAATCTTCTACGATTCTAAAAAAATAGTTTGTGATAATTATAAGCTATAGCTTCATACAGAATATGCGCCGTGAAATTGGCCAACATTCACATTTTATGTGATCAAAAATAACGAAAACCGCATGCTACTAACCCATTCAGCCGCTTAAATAAAATCTGGAATTTACTATAATACTCAAGATCGCTTTAGTCTAATTTTAAATTAAAAAGCTCAAGTGATTACAAGACCTCATTTTTCAAGTTAAAATTATAAATGATTGGAATATTCTCTATGAAAGAAGCTCTTATTGCAGTATTTCTCAACCTCTCTTCCCCCATGCATCCTTTTCATCATTGCCAGACGATCCTTGCTTCCCCCTCCTCTTTTCAAAAACTCCAAAAACACATACAGGGTGCGTCAGCAAAATGCATACAAACTTTGAACTGTTATAGAAAATTTATTTCCCAATCTACAAGATTAAATTTCTGGGAAAAGTAAGGGCCTGTCCAGTATGAAAAAAAGTATACTTTCTCATTAAACCGAACGTTCCAAACGGTGTTTAAAGTAATTGTTCAATATGGTGGCCTTCCGCATCGACAATTCTGAGTACGGATCACGACTGATTCCGTACTTCGCACCAAAGCGCCCAATGGGATTTTTGCGCACAATGCTTGAACCTCAATTTAAGGTTACGTGGTTTACGACAGTACACCTTATCTTTTATTGCGCACCATAAAAAAATCGTGCAGTTAAGGTCTGGAAAGCGTACAGGAAACTCGATTGGTTCCCTGCATCTTATCCAATGACCAGTACATTTTGTTCCAAATATGTTCACACATCCCTATGATAGTGCGGAGGAATGCCATTTCGTTGGTAATAAAACTTGGCATTACCGTACATTGCAGAATGGCAGGGAAAATAGAATCAGCAAGCACTGTTAGGTACTTACTTTTCTCCAATTACAATACCTTCAAAGTAGAAGGGCCCAATGAGTACCTTAAGAGACAAACCACACCACATGACACATTCACACCACGCAAACTCACAGCCTTTTCAACTGTAATATGGGGATCATTTTCAACCCAGTATACACAATTATGCCTGTTGACAGCTCCGTAAGTTTAAATTGTGCTGCATCCGACCAAATAATGCTACCTATAAATCCTGGTTCGCGTGTAAACATCTTCTGAACCCATTCACAAAATTCTACCCGACACCCCTCAAGACCTTACGCCACTCGATTTTTTTTTTTTTTTAATGGGGCACAGTAAAAGATGAAGTGCACTTTCGTCAGCCACGTAACCCTGATACGCTTTCCAGCGCAGTGTGAGCAGAAATCATTTGACACTTGGCTGCGGAGTATGGAATCAGTCGTGACTCGTACTCAGAAATGTAGAAGGCCACCATTTTGAACAATTACTTTTGTAAGATCTCGCTAGCCCAACTTGTCAGAAACTGGGGTAGTGTTTGTAGCTATGTGTAAGTATACACAGAAACGTAAGAAGGGGTTAGAACCCTTTTTATTTTTGATCTCTGAAATGACAGATACGTCTACTTGACGTTCACAAACTGCGCCAACCCGGCGGTTCAACTAAAAGCAAGGTAAAACTGAAAATAAGAAACTAGATGAACAAATATCAAACATTATCGACGAGGCTCTGAGATCCTAACTAACCGCGTTTTTAATTATCGCTGATATTCAGCAAGATTACTGATTTAACGGTTTAAATCTAGCACTTCTGCAAAGCTAGGCACACAGGCCGATACGCGGTGATCTAAATTCTACCAAACAATATCTTCAGCGTAGCTGGAAAGCAACACTCTCACACTCTGGTTTCGTCTACTATTTAATTCAACTATCTTTCGCTAAATTTGAATAAACTGCGCGTGCTACTACAATTTACATACTCTGACACGGGCACTTCTAGGGGAAAATGAAGGTTAAACAGGAAAGGAATATTAACTTAAAATAAATGTTAGTTAAAATAAATATAAACCCTACAACTTTAAACACCATTTGTAACATTCAGTCTGACCAGACTTTTTTTCCCTTTCAAAACTGGACTACAGTGTAACTTTTCCTAGAAACTGAACCTTGTCGGTTGGAAAATGAATTTTCTACGACACTTCAAAGTGTGTATATATTTTCTAACACACCCTGTATACATATATTTAAATTTAGAATATTTTAAAGGAAATGATCGTATCTAAACAGTTCTTTTATAATCATAAACTAAAATAAATACTTAACAGGTAAATGATAGTAATTGACTTAACAAGTATTTAAATTAAATACTTAAAAGGATGACCATATTCGCCTCTGAAGCTATGAAATTCTCTGACAGAGAACTCCCGTCTCATCCCACTCAAAAAAAAAAAACTTAACCAATGTTTCAATTTAAATAATGTAATACAATGAATGGTAATACTGCATTGAAATATAGTAATTAGCAAAATGTAATTTTTATTTTAAATTTAGCTCTACAGATGAAATCGCAGTACATTTCAAAAGATAACGGCATGGGTTCACTTTCTTCAAACGGTTTATTGGAACAAATTACTTTTAAAGCACGAACATTAGAACGTCTGTCGCTTGAATTCGTAGCAAATTGTTAAATCCCAAATGGGTTGAATTGTTTACGTAAAATTCTTCCTTGGAACTATTCGCCTACAAACGAATAGCAGTTAAATAAATCTAGGAAATCCAGAGGAATATCTTCAAAACTTCCATCGCACTTCTGACCGACAGCATACAAGATAAGAAATCGAAAATCTCGCACTCTTCTCAGCGGAATATCTAGAGAAAGTGGTACCGCTAACAGAATTCAAGGGCCCAATAAAATTTTTTAGAATTCAATTCATGAATGTTACGCACGACTATTCTACAGACTTCTGTTAGGCAATAAACATTAAGCAAAATATGTCATCTCGACGACGAGAATGTCTGCGAAATTATTGGTCATCTTCAAACCCAACTAACTCTTTATATTTGAAAAGAAACGCTGATTGTTATATTATGTTAATTTGCAAATGAAACACAATGACGCTGTTGTAATATAACAGTTATTCCGCAGTTTCAAAAACAGTTCTACAGCAAACGGTTTATTGAAACAAATTACTTTTAAAGCACGTACATTAGAATGTTTATTACTTGAATTCGCAGCAAACTGTTAAATCTCAAATGCGTTGAGTTGGTTACGTAAAATTCTTCCTCAAAACTATTCGCCTAGAAAGAATAGCAGTTAAATAAATCTAGGAAATTCAGAGGAATATCTTCAAAGTTCCAACGCACTTTTGATCGACAGCATACAAGATAAGAAATCAAAAATCTTGCACCCTTCTCCTCTGAAGAGGGTTTTCAAATTGACAAATTTTAAGCCTTACTATTCAGCAATGAACTACATTTCTCGTCCATGTCATTTACGGGACTTGAAAATTTGTATTTTAAAACGGTGGCTCATAGCAACTAACAGTTATTCGTTTCATTCAAAACTTCATAATGAGATTATTATTCAATAAAATGAGATCAACACTCCAAAAAATTAGAAAAAAAAATTACGTTACTACAAAATCCAGATTATGATATCTTGGATGTAGTACTTCGAAATTTTCGAGAAAGAAAAGTAACATGGAAAATTTTAACGTTAAAATAACGCATATAAGATATAAATTATTCATAGTGAGCCAGAGTAAAATTGATAAAAAAAATGTTTGGAATTTATTCCGATAATTTTCCACTAATTACATACAAGTTACGTGATCAACTACTGTAATGATTACATGCTACCAAATGTTAAGAACTTTTAATAAAATTAATTAGATTTTAAAACTTCGAAGGCAGAAATTCTCAGCAACTTTATGATTCAAAATCCCAAAAATAGAAATCGAAATGGAAAATACAGAAGTAATTTTACGTAAAATATTTATCTAGCATGGACGGCTAGATAAGGAAAAATAATAAATATATAAATAAAAATATCATTCAGACTTGACACAATTTGGAATCCTAAAAGCTACGAAGAACTCGGTTTTTATCAAAAAGCAAGAAATTGAAAACAATTCTGTTACAATCCCCCCCTTTCCTCTACTGAACAAGTTTAAACAAAGCTATGTAACAAGCATTTCTGATATTACAGACGAACAAAAACCAGGACATACAACCCATGAATGGCAACAACCAATAAGAAAGTAGAACGCAGTGACATATCTTCAGTAATGCACGCAAATGGTTCTTTCTACTGCAAAAACGCAGAGACGACGCGATAAGGGAACAGACAGAAATTTAATCACGACGTTCCTTTTATACTGTCAGCACATAAGCATCACAAAATATTATAAAATTATAAAATAATAAAATAACAATAAAATCTGATCTTCGAATTAAAGAAATGTTTTTCAGAATGTAAAATAATCTACTGAAATCTATATATTTCAAATTATTTTAATGAACGTAAATTCTGCAACAACAAACTTGTAACTATTAAAGAGTACTTTCTAGAATGTAATTAAGAAAAAACTAAATCCATTCCGAAAGGATGAGTTATAACAAGCACTAAACAAACCTGCAATCGAATTCAATTAATAATAAACCTCACAATTTTAACAACATGTAAACATAATAGTTATCTTTAATGTTGGCGCATCGCGCAGCAGCACCAAAGGTCCGGGGTTCGATCCCCGGACTGGGCAATGTTGACGCAGCCTTTCACCACCATTGAAAGGTCGACAAAATGATTACTAATTTCGCTTGGGGACTAACAACAGGGGTCCTGCGATAAGCTGACAACTTGTCCACTTGTATCTTGTTGTATAAGCTGATTGCAACCCCGAGGGTTCACGGAGGGTTTTATTTACAAACTTTTTCATTAAAAAAAAAAATCCTAAAGCTTTAAAAAAAATCCAATGTTATGCTTAGAAATACACTCTATAACAGAAAAAATCGATGCACCAAGAAGGAATCATCCGAGTGCTTTGAAATTTCGTACGCATAAATGTTTTGAACAAATATGCGAATAATTAAAATTTGGTGTGCAATGAATGAATAGTGCGATCTTTAGCGCATCGGAACTGCGCATCCAGCAGATGTATATAAGGAGCTGTTCAAGTTCCTCTGTGCAATAGTTCGGTAATAATACCAGTCTCACTCTTAGTTAAAAATTTCTATTGCACTACGATTTAGGATACCTTTCAACGACTGAAAAAAATGCCTCGCCGAAGGATTCGAGCTCATTACGAAAAACTGCCACAGTTTAAAAGAGGTGGTATTATTGGATTGAAAGACCAAGTTGGGGAAATCTTAGAATCGCTCGTCATACGAGTCGAAGCAATGCGGCGATTAGAAGATGCTGACAAGAATGGGTGGACAATGACAGATTTCAGCGTTATGATCGTAGCGGTCGACCTGAGGCCACAACAGATTGGGAGGACAGAGTGGTTGTCAGATCAGCTGTCGCAGCTCCTGATTCATCGCTATCAACCATCAGACGTGCGACCCGCACACAAGTGTCCACCATGTCCATTCACAGACGGCTGATAGAGAGAAATCTACGCTCGTACTGACCATTACGCCACCTGCTATTCATGCTTGCACATTATCGAAACAGTGTGCTTTGCTCGATCAGGTTGGAATGATGCTGACTGAAGACGTATCGTCTTCAACGACGAATCCCGCTTCCAGCTGTGTCGTGACGATCATCGAAGACGTGTTTGGAGACGTCCAGAGCAGCGTGCCGATCGTGCTTTCACTATTGCACGCCACACAAGCCCTCAACGAGGAGTTATGGTTTGGGGTGCCATTTCCCTTGATAGCCGAACCCCTTTGGTCGTCATTAGAGGCACACTTACAGCACAGCGGTACGTCGACGACATTCTGAGACTTGTTTTACTACCGCTCCTCTCTCCCATGTAGCATGTCTCGGATATGACAGGAAGGAATCTACCAGAGAATGTTGATAACCTAGCCCGACAATTGACGCAAATTTGGCAAGAAATACCGCAGCAGACCATCCGGGAGCTTTATCAGTCTATGCCACGCCGTGTAGCTTGCATACAGGCTAGAGAGTCAACACTTTATTGAGCTCGTTACTTTGTAACTATGTAACTCTGAAATAAATCATTTAATTCTTCTGAAATTTTAATCATTTTCTATTCCATACATAAGCTTCCTATCCACCAATTTTTTTCCATCGGACAATTGCTTCTTGGTGCGTCGAATTTTTTATAGAGTGTATAACCTCTTATGATCATCTCTTTCTTAGAAGAGCCATCTCTAGTAAACCTAAAGTTAAATAAACACCAGCATTCAGTATCATTTCTCAAAGATGATTATCTCTACAGAAGACAAACATGTCTGAAAATGTGAACGGTCGCCTTAAGAAAGTCTGTCTTTCCCGTCAGTAAAGAAAGACATTTCTCGTCTTAAATATGCAGAAATTAATTGTCAGGTCATGAATCCTTCCAAGAAAACTTTAAAATATTACGCACTTATCAAAAATAAAACTGCACGCTCATTTTCATATGAACAAAAGACACTGGCGTGACATCAGCGCCAAAGCTAAAGAATAATTAGTTCGACGGTCAGGAGCTGGTTAACCGCGAAACCTCCGCAAATTATAGCTTTCTACTGTTGAAATCCACCCATAAAGAATCGCAGGGATCTTTGAACGGCATAGCTTTTCTTTTCCTTTTGACCTCGTCAAAGCTATATTAATACGAAATAAAATTACAGCAAGTCCGTTTCACGGTTCAGCCACGTTTAGCAGTGAGAACTTCTCGCGCTCTCTCCCCATCAAGTGGCGTACGAATTGCAAAAATTAAAGGGGAAGGAAGGAAGTTGCGACATACAGCACTGCAATTACTTTTATTACTTACAACGGCGAGTATTCAGTAAAAAAAAAGTCTTAGAATTTTAAACAATTGACTGAACAATTAACCTGCTGTTTCTAAATGTCCTAATACTCCAGAATATAACATATTTGCTTCAGTTACAACCGAATTACGCAAACATCTCTTCAGCATTTACAAGTTCTTCTGTTAACAACATGTGGAATATCACTAAATTATAACCGTTTCGGTTTAATCTACGGTACACACGGAATTTGGCGACATTATGATAGGCAGTCAACGAGTCATTTTGGTTTTGCCGACAATTTTTTTAAGCGCCAAGGCCGTAACGCACACTAAGATTTTACCTCAGTTTCTTTAGTTCAAGCACGTTTTCGTGGTTTTCCCTTATTTTCGGCAATAGTTATGATTCTATTTTTGTCGGCTGGTCACTTAAAGCAACTTTAATTATCATGTTCAGCACTTTTTAGAGCTCATGTAAAGAATGTTAATTCAAATCTAACACTTGCACGCTCTTAATAAAATACAAAAGTCTACCCTCCATCCACCCACCCACACCTACATACATACACACACAAACGAGCAGAAATAATAATAAAAGGATATGTTTACATTGAATCATTATATTAAATTAACGATTTAGAACTCGGCATAATAAAAAAGGTATACTATTTGTTCAGCCTGTTGACCAAATTTCGAAAACTGCAGATTTTTACTTTGAAAGTGAACTACGCATTAACCGCAATTCGAAGAAAAGATTCTACCTGTATCGATATTAATTAAGGTATTGCAATCGTTACGAGGTATTCATTTAGGAATGAATGTACGTCTATTCCTTTGTTCCACCTAAGAATAAAACATACTATGCTTTGGCTTTAAAAAGTTTGCTTTTCTTTCATACAGAAAACGAAAATACCACCTAGCTTAATCATTTGTTCCTTTAAATATTACTCGCATTATTATTTTTATATGCACAGAAAAAGTTCTACGAACCTGACGTACTTTTCTCTATCAACGGAGCGCTAACTAGCATTAAAAATAAAACGCTGGCGAAAAATCTAATTAAACGGCGGAAGCTTAACGATATTGTTGCGTGTGTAGAGGTTCGTAATAGATTAAATACACAAACCCGATAATAGGTTAATAAAAATTTCTTTTTATAAAAAGAAATATTTCAGAACTCCACTGAAATTTTCCACAGAAATATTCGTACAAGTGTTCACAGTATCACACAGTACAATCAACAACTGCACTTCAAACTACTAAGAACGTTAAACATAATGCAAAGCCAGAAAGCTAAATCGGATTTATCTCAGTTCACGCGGAATTACAACTCCCAACAAAAAAATATTAAAGCCGCAAGATATTTCTGGTACTTTGTGCTTTTCGAAACTACTGGAAAGAAATAAGAACGTGGGATTACATGTACAGCTAACATTTATTCAGTTGCAATACAAATTACGGTGATACAGAGACAGAACCAAAATGTCGCAAGTTTGGGCGACTGTTCGTAATTTCTTGCCAAACTTGGCGGCGAAATAAATCGCCAAAACTGTCGTCAGCTTGGCGATATCTCGCCAAACGTTGATGGCCTGGCCCGACAATTGAAGATTATTACCTAAATTATCGAGATACCAATTTACTATATGTTTAAATGCACTTGCTCATGTATTCTTACTTTTCCGGCATAGCTTTCTCTCAAAATTTGCCTCGAGCTTCATGAAATGAATCGCTATATTTTTTAATCTGAATTAAAAAAAATTAAAGAAATAAAAATTATAAACACTTTACACTTAAATTATATACTCTTTTTTAATACGCAGTCAGCTGTACAGAGAAAGATTTAATAATTGATTTTCAAAATACAATTCTCACTCAAAATAATAAAGACCGCAAGACATATACGACCGAAAAGGTGTTAATAATAAATGTGAATAAAATACTATTACAAGAAAATGAATAAAAATAATAAAATAAAAATTAATAAAAAAATCTGAAAGGATTCATTAACGATCGCCAGAAAGCGCTAAGTTTTACGGTTTATCAGCAGAGATTATAAAAGATATGGCCTAAGCAGAGTACCGAAATATTTTATAGGATGCTATGCATTTAGACTAACATGGGAACGCTATGCTACAACGTCTGTATATTTAAAAAGTGAAAAAATACGTAATTTAATTCTATAAAAACAATGTTTTTATTTAGATATACCACGAATTTAATGCATTTTTGTTTAAATCAATCAGATTAAAAATTAAAAAAATTAATAATGCTTAAGAATTGCATCTGTCGCTTTTAAAAAATTTAGTTTGTTAATTAATAATACACATTAAATATGAAAGATTAATAGCTTGCGAGTTTCGAGATAACAACCCTGTCGGGCTTAAAAAAACTAAAGGCAAATACAAAAATACACGATGAATTTTACCAGATTAATTTTAGGTTGAGGCCCGGTGGTACAGTGGCTACAGCGTTGAGCAGCAGCACCTCAGATCCGGGGTTCGATCCCTGCGTTGGGCAAAGTTTACTCAGCCTTTCTTGCCTTGAATGGGTCGATAAATTGAGTACCAAGTTCTGTTGGGAATTAAAACACCAGGGGTCCTGTGATAAGCTGACCACTTGTCCATATGCTCATGCACTAAAAGAAGCCCACGGTCAAGAAAACAGATATCAGGGCACTGCAGGCAATGGCCACTGAGTTTAGTTTTAATTTTAGACTACACAAGACTTATTAATGCTACTAATTTCATTTAACGGTACCGAAAAATTTGCGTCTTTTCATGCAACTGCGCCACGTGAATTCCATGATATAAAAATTTAATTTCGCCATATTGCTCATGTTATCTCGTATCAGGATCAATAAAGTTTTATTCGAGGTTAACTTGTTTGTGTTCCTACTATATCTGACTGAGTAATCTGCTAGCAGCTGACAATTCAACAAATTACGCAACTAAAAAACCTAGGGCACAAAATTTCTGGTTCATGCTTTCCGCTTATTTGCAACATCATTGCACAGTTAACTGATATATACAGGCTACCACAACGGGCACTAATTCGCGCTGCCTGGTGACCGTTTCAGAGTAGACGAGATGATATGTAAGTACCAACCTAACCTCCGAGTGTCAATATTCGGCATTCAGATATGAATTTTAGTTGTTCACAGAAATTTCAACGAAAAATATGTTTTACGAGGGGAGGAATCCCCTTGTCGCAAAACTAATTACTTTCTCTTATCCGTTTTGAAATATTAATGTGGGTGATGGCTTGATTTAGATGATTACAACAAAGAGCATGAGAACTACCAGCCGAAGATGAAGCATCCGTCGAGAAGTAATTTTCTAAAGAAACCCGACTCGTATTCTGAGTATATGCGGACAAAACAACACATTCATTCAACAGGTATTAAATTACCAATTCCTGCATACATTCTACTTCAGAAAAACGGTTTTCAGAGATAACCTTTATGTTTATTAAGGAACTTGATTTATAATAGACAACAAGATAAATCCATTTATATGAAGATTCATATCCGTTTATGTGAACATACCGCTGATCTCTTCTACCTTCAAAATCATACAAAATGCAATTTTCGAGATTCTGAATTCATTAAAAAAAACAAAGCAAAAGCATGAGAAAATTAACAGAGAGAAAATGCAAAAAATATTATGTCAATATTAAATTTGATAAAAATCTGCACGTGTACTTGTAACTTTAATCCTTTACTAATTTAATGTAACTTTAATCTGCATTCAGTAAAAATTTTACAAAATGGTCTACAATTTCTGTTTTTTCATTACTTAATGAAAGATGACACAGAGTTACTGATCATGTGAATCTGCCGTAGTTCACATACACAAAAGTTCCGATAAGTGGGCAATGTCAAATTCCTACTTCAGTGTTACTGCGCAACCTTAAGATCTCCTCGGGAAAATAACGCTTCTTCCACCTTATTTAAAATACATAATATTTTTTAAATACAAATATCTGGTCTTAGATATATTTCTTAACTGCCAATGAAAAAACTTGGAACTGTTTACTTCTTCAAACGTTACTGCTACTGAACTATTTAATAGCTGTTTTCAAATATTTAAACCATTTATTTCATAATGCTTAATCGCTTGTGTAAAAATCATTGTCTTCTTCGATATCTTGAATGGATAACACGATATTTCTATCGTTTTCTGATAATCTGATATCCAGCTAACTTGATGGACTCCCTTATTTCCTTAAACTTAAAGACTTTTTCCAAACTCTTAAAAGGTCCACCGGTGGCCGAATGGTTAAGATCGCTAAATACTGGAAGATCGACCTGGGTTCGATGCTGTGCAAAAGGACTGGCTGCACGGTTGACAACTGATTTGTATTTCAACAGTTATCAGGCAGACTATACATAAGTGAATTGTAAGCGAACTAAGTGGAAAACACAAGTGACAAGCAAATATTACACAGGAACTTTGCAAATATGTGAACAGCACATATGATGCACATTAATACCCAGTTCCTATTATTCAGTATAATGCATCTGAATAAAGTATACAAGACAGTTTTCCCTCGAAAGTCCTACTCGAAGGCGTCCCTCACCGTAAGCAGATAGCCCTTGTGTGCTTTGTCATATTCAAACAATTTAATTTTCTATCAACCTGTTAAAACTTCCTACAATTAGTTAAATCAACTGGTCGTTCTTAAGACTAGAACGTTCAGATAATAGGCTTTCTTACCATAATACGAAGGGGTGAAATTCAATCAAAATTTTTGGTATGTTCTTCTTTAGAAGTTGCCTCATACACAGGGCGGTCATAAAAAAAACTTGCCCGGTATATGAACTAGCGGCCTATCCGCACAACCGATCGAAATGACATTTCACATATTGTTATTTGAATGTATGCTCTCCAGACGGTGATGATTTAAAACAACAGAATTCTCACGGTTACGGTTACAGTGAAAATTTTCGAAATTTTCGAACAGCAACATCCACTCCTCCACTGCTCAGCGCAAACGATAATCGACATTGGAATGATACCTGTATGACCGAAACTGCCGGCGTAAACATCTAATAAAGCATTGTAAAGGACCAATGGCAACAGATGAGAGCGAAAACTTTTTTTTGGAATTACAAGTTTTCACCGTGCCCACCTATGCAGCCGATAACGCATTGCTTGCTGAAGATTGTTGACAATAACGACAAACGTTAATATCGCAGGAGGATTCTGTGTAACTTCCAAGTTTTATGGCATCTTTCAACTGCAACAAATCTCATGGATTTGATGTGTACACGTTAGATTTCAGACAACTCCAGAACCAGAAATCCATCCAAGTGCTATCAGAGATCGTGGTGGCCACGAAACATCAAACTTAGGAGAGATGATCATCTACTAAGCGCTGCTGCAACACTTGCCGAACACATGCGGCGATGTGAGAAGGGGCACCATCTTGCATCCATACAGTGTCATTAATAATAAATAATTCGCTGCTACAATTCTGGAATTTCGTAACATTGCTGTAAACCGAGCACATGTGATAGATCACGTTTTTATACATGTGGAAGTAACCTCTTTGAAGATATATGAAGCGAGAAGGAATGTGCTTGCGATGTCGCATCACACAGTCACTTTAGCTTTGTGTAAAGGTGCATCGTGAGAATTTTCGTCAGCTCGGCCAACGTAGTTCTTGGAATTTATGTTCCCAGTGTTAAGGAGAAATGCGCTTCATTCGTCCGTAATATCGCAGCGGCTACCTGCTATTCTCGCATATCAGATAAAGGCAAAAATTCGCAAAGTTAACAGGCTATTGCTTGTCTCCATGTTGCAACATCTGTAAGCGTTGGATTCGATACCAGGAAACCATCCGCAGAACAGAATGCAAAAGACGAGTACATCCAAATGCGGGCACGACTTCTTCCAATATGCAATGGGCCTGCAGCACACTATGCACTTCTGCAACTACTTCAGTAGGAACTATGCAAGGAACACATAGTAGTCCGGATCCCATGTGCACCCAGTTTGTTCATTTTTCAAATTTTTTTACCACATCACGTACAATTTTCATGAAATATGGGCCTCGTCTTAGCCTATGACATCGCCGATAAACTCGCACTGTTTAAGCAGCATTTTACCAGTCCAGATAAAAGAGCTTTATCAATTCACCTCGCTATGTCCTTGTATCATCTTGTTAGCACACTCGAACACCAAATTGAAGAAACAATCTCCTCATACTGTTAATTAAAGGTTTTCCACAAACAATGCTTTGCACACGGTGTTCTGTGATTGATGATTCTTCTGTCCCTGTGAATTATGCAAAATGCGCCAATGCATTTCTTCTCTGCGTTGTCATCGATCCTTTACAATGCTCTTCTTTGCTAATGTTTAAAGCCAGCAATTTTCGTCATACCTGTATCGTTCTAACGCCATTGAGGGTTTTTCAATACACTGATCAATCTGCGCAGGAAAAAAAAATGGGTGCTGGAATTCGAAAATTTCGAAATGTGACTGTGTAAGCTCTGTTGTTAACCCTTTGACTATTAACAAAACATATATGTCCCACTTAAAAGTTTAAAAAATTACTGCTGTGTCGAAGATTGCTAAGAATGTCCTGAATGTTAGGGATCGTTTTCCAATAGTTGGAAAATCCAGCCGCCGCTATGTTCGTTGTACACTGATGTTGGGTTATGCAAAGAATGCTTTAACCTGTAGCATACGATGTAAATCTATTTCATATAATAAAGATTTCCAGAATAAAATAAGTGTTCTTATAGTAAGTCCATCGCTAAAGTGAGCCGTATATATCCCACCACTAACTGCAGCTGGGACAGATTTGACTTGAAAACTGCTAGTCAAAAAAAAAAAAAAATTTGAAAACTGCTAGAAAAAAAAAAAAAAAAAAATCGCAAATGCTAAATATACCTTATTTGATGACATATTTTGTTCACTTGGATAGAAAACGAGATAATTTTTTTAATTTGTTGTCAAAGGATTAAACTATTCCAATCTCACTAGATCTTCATATGCCGGGGACGTCTTTTTTTTTTCACCACCCTGTACATTGTTTCGCTACCAAATTCATCACAATTCTAATGACAGAATACGAAATAAATATCAGTATTTTCAGTTTTAAATATTTTAATTTCTGGTAGTTTCTAAATGAAACGAGTTCTTTTAAAAATCAGTTGTATAGCCAATAGTAACTGAAATAAATGTTATTACATAAATAACAAAAAAAGTACATCGAAATAATTTTTAATAAATATTCACGACTGAATGATTAATGTGAAAAGCAAAAACTAATTTTTTTACGCTTACAGTTTCTTCTAGAAATTATCAAAGAATTCGAAAAACGTTCTATTTTAAGAGATCATATTAAATTATTTCTTAACAACTGCATAATTCCATCTTAATTTATAGCACTTCAAAGGTGAAAAATCCTCATTTTGAAGAAAAAGAACGGCTGAATGTAAATGGAAAGGTGTTCTATTACAAAATTATACAATATAACAATTAGGTTCTCTTTCAATCTCACGGAAGAACGGCCGCAGATGGCCTAGTTTATCGAAACCTACAAACAAGACAGGTTGAAAGAGGGAAAGTCCCTCAATAAGGTTTCGAGTTCAGTAGAACAGCACTCAAACAATAGAAAATGCTTGCTTCACACACAGAAAAAGTAAACATTAGAAATTAAGTTGGCGGAGGGGGTAGGCGATGACGCACCAAAATGATAAACGTCCATCATATTTGGAAGAAAATACTGTTAATATAAACGTATAACGAAACTTAAACGTATGGCAATATTCCACATATTTTTATTTATTAATTTATTTCGACAATATTACTATTTATGCATCAAAACTTAGCCATTAGCTGTCTTGCTTGCTAGCACTTCTTGGTGTTAGATGAAAACTTAAACGCAGAACACGCATTTAATGCTCTTTGTCTATAAGTTGCCCAGTCACGAATATAACACACTGGAGAATTCATGAATTTAATGACATGAGCACTGAGGCAATCGCGTTAAGTCAAAAGACAAAACAACCGGCACAGCTGCAGCACCAGGAGAGTAACGAAATGATATAGCTCTTTTACAGAAGATGTTTCCAGGCCTTTTTCTGAGCATTGATGCAAAAGGAAGGAGTACTATATGATAATTTTAAGAAACAACTACCACTGTGACCACGAAATTCGACCATTTTATAGTTCAGTCTCCTACATTATTCAATTTGAATCCACTGCTAACGGACAGGAATCCCGACATTTAAAATCGTCAACTTTTCTTCATTAAAATTTTCAACTGCGTTTATTAATGTCCAGCTTGTTCTTGCTGTGACGTTTTAGAAGCTGGGGGGGAGGAGAACCTTTCAGTTTGAAATGCGAACAGTAAGTATGTAGAGTCATTAGGTTTTTTGGAAGCAGGAGACATAAAAAATGAGCAACACCTTCGCCGGGAATCGAACCACGGACCTCTCGGTTACGCGTCGAGTGTGCCGACCACTACACCACGAAGGCATGCGAAGAAGGCGGGAGAAATGCCTTATATACTCCTCCTTTTAAAGGGCGACTGGAGTTTGGAGGACCCAATCGCCAGATCCCAGTGGTGGAGATTCATCAGCTTTTTAGTTCCAGCGCCAGCGTAGAGTCATCAGATTTTTTGGAAGCAAGAGACATGAAAAATGAGCAACACATTCGCCAGGAATCGAACCACGGATCTCTCGTTTACGTGTCGAGTGTGCTGACCATTATACCACGAAAGCATGCGAAGAGGGCGGGAGAAATGCCTTATAAGTACAATGGTAAGAAGAAAGACATTTACTACATAAACGTAAAGTAATGGTTAAGAAGAGAGGGGCGTTGACTACATAAACGCGCAAGAGTTCGAATTCAGGCAAAGTTTTGTACGACTTAACAGTGCCTACCTTATTCGGATTCCACTTTCCAGTATGCTGACAATCAGAATTGGGATGCATGACATTAAATCGGTGATGTCTGCACGATGGTACTGGTCCTCTCCAGAGGTTAGTGGTAACAGTAATGCACGAGTTCATTGGATTTAATCTACAAAATGTGCATGGACACACATGTGGCATAATGGTACTATTACCGTGGTGTTTAACAGCTGACAAGCGGAATGCACCGACCAAAGAATACTCATGAAGTTAATCCGGATGTGCAATCCTTAGGCTCGGAATTCATCAGGGCCGTCAGCAATAAAAAACACAAAAATTCTTTTTTTTTAATTAACTAGCTGAAATTAGCAATGAAATATTCGATTTTGTTATGGAACTGAAAGCTACCGAAATAGTACTGCTTATGTAATGAACATACAAATATGAAATGAATAAATGTAACTGCACGAAAATGACGCACAGAACTAGTAGCTGATATACACTAACAACTCAATTAAGATTAAAATCGTGGCTGCAGTGGCATTAGCAGAAATCTACAACACATGTACAGGTTAAAGCAAGATCGGCATCGGTGCATCCCCGTGGGTATATCAGGTATAGCCTGCTAAGCTTTTGCCCCAGTTTTGAAGGAGAACACCCCGGGTTGCGATCGAGGGTCTCTTCTCCTACCACCAGCCTCCGAAGAGCCATTATCTCTCCAACAGCAGACATTCCTCTCAGATACACAGCCTTGCCTAATACAACCTCTCACTTCCACCACAGAAATAATATATATCAAAACAGGCGATTAAGTTAAACTAAACTAAAACTGTATGGGAAAAAAAATTAATTCTATTAAAAATGTTAAGAATGATTAAACACAAGATGCATTTTAGGGGATGTATAATTAATTCGAAACAGCCTTAGGCCCAAAAAAAGAGGGAAGGAACTAATTCTTCAACTAGCCCACATCTGATCATTTTTATATTAACACGATTTCCTTCAAGACGGACAGAAATTGAAGCTAACTATGAAAGATTCCGATACAACTAAACTGCAGATATGATCGAATGTACTCATATAGTTTACGGTACCACTTCAGAACCTGAAAATCGAAACGGACAGAGAGGGGGGGGGGAATATGATTCTGCAAGTAAATCTTTTGAAGGCATTTCAACTACACGAACTTTTGAACAATATAATTTTTTTTTTAATTAAAACGTTATTTTTTAAACAAAGAAATAAAACACACGGAACATATCCACTCATGCCCGTCTCGGCTATTGACACAACATATTCCACTTCGCAGCTTTATATTTTTAAACTAAAACGGGGTCTTCGCGGAGTTCGCTTCTTGTCACCCACAGTTTCGATTCTTCGCAGAACACACCGACTGGCTTGGACGTCGTCACAGCGCAGACAGGAAACAGATCGTCGGAGTTTTTTTGTGAGAGTGGCATTTTTCACGTCACCTCTGAAATAAAGGTTACCACCAATCGTCTGAATCAAGATTTTCAAGGCTGCTTAACCATTTTTAGCAGCTTCAGTGCTTAGTTGCTAGAATATTCGAATGAGTCATTAGGTTTCATCATCTTTCTTGGCCAGTAACGTACAAAGATAAGGTTCAGATGCAGGGCTTTACTCTGATTTCATTTTTAAAGTATTCCCATTTTGTTTTCATGCATCTGAACTTGCTTTAGACACAACTTTTTAAACGTTCTTTCCGCCATGCTTCGCTTAGCTAAATAGAATACAATACTGCAGTTTTAAATCTTTAATATCACACGGAAGAACTTTCTTTGACAAATACGCGCTGCTTCTCTGAACTTTTACTAGAAAACCAAACATTCTTAAAGGACCTCGATCAACAGTCCTTATCTTCCATTTTAATTTGTTAACACTTTTAGACAACAGTTGCTCGGGACTGTGTTGCGCTTAATTTCAAGGATGGGACAGCAAGACAAATACAGAGCTGGCGATTTAGGCTATGTATCACGAAAGAACTGCTTCTGCGGATGATTTCAGAAGTGTCACATTCGGGTTACTACGATGAATGGAAGAGAATTTCCAACTTGCTAGATAATCGAAGCCAGATGAATTCAGAAGCACAAATTCAGAAGTTTGAAACTTCAAATATTCGGACTATACGGAGCCGCAGCCAATCGGGATGTACGAAAAAATTCGTTAAGTTGAATTTTCTTTTCTGCAGATACGCGACTTCTGCAGTTACGTGAAGGCAATTTTATTTATTATTACTTCAAGCGAGGTAATTTAATTTTTTTTAAATCAATCATATTGTTGCGTGCGTACGGGTTCGTAATGGATTGAATTCACAAGTCGTTAAAAAGTTAATGAAATTTATTCTTTTCAGAAGAAATAAAACAAAATACTGAAATATTTCCTCAGCGATATTCGTTTAATATCACAATATCTCAAACATTAAACAGATTTCAATTCAAAACAGAGAAACTAATTCTATCTCACAGCGAATTCGCTACAATCATTAACAGCATTAAGTAAACAAACAGTTCGCTTAAAACAGCTACAACTGAGCTAAGGTGTTTAAATTCGGTTTTTATAAGCTTTCAATTATTCACTAGAATATTCTGGTAAAAGCTATAAATATCTCGATTTTCCTCGATGGCAACAGCAATTACGAGATATTTATTTATTAAACATTAAATGCATGCGCTCTTGTATTTTTACTTTTCTGACGTAGCTAAATCGTCTGCGTTGCAGGAGAAAATAAAACAATTTTAATAACAATTCTAAACAAATAGATAAATGAATACGAAATCCGTAACAATATTATATTTTAACAAGCATTTATGAACAATGTATTTGTTTAAGTAAAGCAAAATACAACAGCCACTTTTTCGGCAAAATTAAATAACGAAATGAATTCATTGACTCGAATACACTATAACACTATTACTTCCAAATAAAAACAATAAGATGAAATTTATTTTCATTCGTGTTCTAGGACAAAAACTCAATTTTACCATTCTTTCGTTTTTCACTCTGATTGCTCAGCAGAAATATCGCCGTAAAACATTAATTCTTTATTCACACAAAAGAATGAAAATTAATAATTTAATACATCGCTTATTTAAAAAAAAGTATACTGTGTTAGATTTTACAATACATAAATCAACAAAACGTTAAAACCTCATAAAAAAATTACCACAAAGTTGGTTAAAACAAATGATCATGAGAGTCCTCATTTATGACAGTAAGTTTTATACAATTCGAAACACCTTTCTTATAGCTGTAAGCTAGCACAAGTTCTAAAAAGTCAATAATAGAAAGGTCAATCTTCAAGAACAAGCCGAATTGATAACTGCTGCAGGGATTCTGAATCTTAATCATACGGCTCCGTTTAGACTTTTGTATTAATATCATAACTGGTTTAAGCCGAGCTTCGCTGCTAAGTAACCAGACCTTGCTACGTCACAAAAACTGGTTTAAGGGTTTTGGCATAAAGTTCGAAGTTTCCAACTTACGTGGATTTGGTATAACAGTCGACCAACCAGACCGAACGCGCGAAACCTAACGATCGGGAAAGCTCCAGACACATCCACGCATGCACAAATTTAGCTTCTCTAATTAGATAACGCTTAGATCTTGTCTCGCAGCCCACCGTCTGAACGTACGTCTCGTTATACCAACATCTGAACGAAGCCTAATGATATTTTTCACATGATTCTAAAAAACGGTCAACGGACAGACATCCAAGCCAGTACGTCCACTTATACGAATCTACTGGCCTACAAAACTAGCCCTTCGCACGTCCTGTACAATCCATGAAAAGGCAGTAATGTTCATTTCTCCCAGAAAGATAACATAACCAGAATGTTCTATTTGGGAAACAAATATATTCCAGCATATCTGTAACCATTAGCAGCAGCATAATGAATTTAGCCTCCCTACAGTTTTTTATACATCGAGTATACTAAATATTTTATTCCTTACTGTTTAAATAAGTCACATATTTTCATTCAACCAAAACACATTTTACAACTATTGATTATTAGAATACATGTTAAATGAAATAGGAAAATTTATACGTGAATGTATATATATGTTCGAAAAGAAAAAGGTTTTCAGCAATAGACAATGAACCAAGTTAACCAGATGCATCCTTTACTTGATATATATCAATAAAAGGTACTGATATAAACGTAATAAAACATTACACTGGGACTTATTTCCCAATATCCTGTTGCTTGATTAAATCAACATACGACCAACGTAATCGTAGACTTTGATTCATGCTTTTCCTGAGGTCGAATTTATAACCATCCTGGGGCATTATACGTAGGGCTAAAGCGATGGAATAACTAGAAATTGGCATACAAAAAGCGCTCAGTTTACAACAGTGATTATCAGGATGCATTCCTAAAAACAGACAAAATAAGTAGATATAATTGGTTCACTTACCCATTGTAACCAGGTCCGTTCTGCCTGGAACTCATGACAGGAGGATAGGACTTGGGCGTCATGGTACCAGGGTAGGAGTTCTGATGACTACCACCTGAATATGGGGTCTGAGCCATGGTCGTGTTGGTGCCTCCGTAGGAGCCGTGCGCCATGGGACCACTCTGGGTACTAGTAGTGACGCCCCAAACCGTTGTCACCACGGAAAGCTGCTGCTGTTGGGGGCCCTGCGACGGAGGGGCCCCTTGCCCCGGTGCCTGTTGCCATCCCAGTGGCGCCATCGAGGAGTCACTGAAACAGGAATAGCTACAAATTCAAGAATCAATTAATTACAATCTGCACCTTCTTTGGGGACGGGTTAGTAAAGGAGTTAGTGGGTTAAAATTAAAGACTGCAGCCAGAAGAATCATTTAATATTAGAAATTAAGATCTTATATTCTAAATATATCATACATGCTTTTTAACACGCGGTGTTAACGTAAGTTTAGTCCAGTAATTGTGTTCTTCAGCCACATGCACAATTCTACATAATCTAAGTTACACAAGTTAGATTTTTAGAGCCAAAAAAGAATGGATTTTGTCTCGTTCCGATTCACAACACCCGTTCTTAGCTACTTAATGGTCTTGCGATCCTAGGATAAACTCTTGTTGTAACGTTTTTGAATTTTGGAAAATGAATGTTGGACAAAACTGCCAACGTTCAATTTTTTTTTACAATTCGATTGCAATAAAGCTAAATTATAATGAATTCTGAAATTTGAAACCCTTCATACAGAATTTAACTTTAAACATGATTTGATACATGCATTATTAGATTTATTATTACCAGCTCATTTTTATAAAACTTAATAAATGTGCAAGACGGTCGCTTTCGGAAATTGTAGTTTTCCTCTTTTACACATCAAGCATATTCTTAGCTTCTGGCTGCAGAAGTGCAATGAAATGTAGTTTGGTGCAGAAGAAAGAACACATGCTTACAAGTAATTTATTTTGGGGTTAAAAGGATAAAAAAGACAAATATCCATGCAAGAAAACTAAAGATACAAGAGACATATATGAGAGGTTTAAGGAAAAAATGAATAAATCGATATTCGTGAGTTTAAGCTCCAGATTGAAAAATATGTGTTACCAGCAAGGTATGAAATGCCGAGCCTGGTGCTTTTAGGCAAAATGTGGAAAATGAGAATTATTACATACTTTACCTAAGTATTGTACATAAAACTTAGGCATTTTATAGAATGACATATGCGATTTAGGCAAAGTATGAAGAAAAGTCATGATAAGCTATTATTTAAAAAACGTTCATTCTTGAAAAATACAAATGTTATTTAAGAAAAAAAAATAAATGAAAACCTGCCATTAAAAAACTTTTATCCTCAATACGTAAAAAAAAAAAAAATTTTAAATAGTGAGACGATCTTGGTACACAATAATAAATCTGTGTTCTTTATCTGACTAAATCAACAATATCTACTTGACAACGGGAATTAAATCCAGAAAAATCACAGGTTTCACAATAATGCCCTTTTTAATACCTTTTTGTCTTTTCTGGCAGGGCTCACAAAGGTGTGTGTACAGTTCATTACCATTCCGTGTAACATTTTTGTATTTGGTTTAAAGTTCCTTCAACGTTTTGTCACGGCCAACAGCCAAACGAATTTCACGAAGTACGTGAAATAACTGACGCCTTCTTTAACAACACAAATGAGTTTCCACACACATCACATCATAACGATTCGGCAACCATAATCTCGTGGGCATAATGGCAAACCGCACATTGAGTTGATCAATGTTAACGAATTTCGCTTACTGCGCATGCTCAATAGTGTACCGTTGGCGTAGGAGAAAATACTGGGGAATAAAAATAAACAATCCTACACAAGCCTGTTCGTCATGTAGGCCTTAGCGACTCTTTACCATTGCAGTATACTGTGGACACTTTTTTTTGTGCTTATTGCACTTGCCTCTGTTTCATTTCATTATGATTTATTTTGTTCATAAACATTACATTTAATATCCGTTATTTGTAATAATTTCTTTGGCTTTAACTCGGTAATTTAAACGAGATATATTCCTTAAGTTGTTAAAGTATTTATGAATGGAACGCATGGTAAATTATCGATTGCTTTTATTCCTCAGAAGTACAATCAATAAACATTCAGCTCGAGTACAATCAATAAACAACATCGTGTAATGTTTCCTGTTTTGTAATCCTTCTTAAACGAAAATTTGGGGAGTTTACAATCGATATTTACACTCTACGCAATGAAACAACGTACAACCTAACAACTTTTAAAACCCCGAACTGTTTACGTCCAGATAACAGAATATCAACCATATACGAGTACCATACTTATCTTCTTTTAAAATTATGCTAAAGTCGTAATTGCGCCACGTTCTCTTCTGGGCATGCGCAGTGTGCGTAATTCGTTTAACATTGTTCAACTGAATGTGCGGTCTGCCATTACGCGTCCTGTGGTTCCTTCTTAGCAATCATTTTGGCTTTTTTATATCATTTATTAACTTCTGGTAAGTAGTTTCGGTTATTCGAAATGAATCGCAGATGTATTTCATACTTTGCCGGTTTGTCATTTGGCATTCTATAAAATGCCTAGGCAATGGTGTGAAATGTTTAATCGTTTCACACGTTGCCGGCCAGTTTTCAGCATTCTACAAAATGCCGGATTTCGTACTTTTCCGGTAACATATATTTCATATACTTGAAAAAGGATTCCAAAGTAATTATACAATTTAGAAAATTATGTATGTAATTATTATTTGTAACTAATACAATACAACTATTATAATACAAGAAGTTATGTTCAATATGGTGAAGTTACAGACTTAGTTCAGTTATTTTCCAAAATCTCCCATATCCACACTTAGAAATGCTTTTAAAATATGTAAAACAAATAAACTTTAAATTATATATTGTGAATCTGGTTCTAAATTTCTTATTTTTTGTCTACAACATATATATGTACACACACATGCATACATACATATCATTACGCCTATGCCAATACTATTAATCTGCGTTCGTAGCTATTTCCAGCTTGATGTACTATGATACTTTTTCGATACTTCCAAAGGAGAAAGAAGCAGAAAACCATAATTTCAGGAGTCATAACTAGATTTTTCTCCAAATCACGGCCATTCTCGAAATCAAACCTTCAAAAGCTGCTTCTCGAAACTGTGACTTTATAAATACGTGGTTTTGGCGTGGCGACGAGGACACGCAATTCTTCATATGACACGCTTATTTTTAATGTATTTAATGTTTTCTCGAGCTCAATATCATGTAATTAATGCAAAATAATGTATTACTAGTGTTGTAACGTAATTTTCTCCCTCCGTACCGCGTACCTTCCTGTTGTCTATGTCTGCCTACCGATCGGGAGGTTAGGAGTTCGAATCAGTCGGCCACTGCTTCAACAATTGGTTGATTTGATTATAGCAAAGCCCTCGAGGGTTACCTGCCTAAAAGAAAGGCTGCATTCGTGGACGGCTTTCTAAAGGGAATAGGCTCGTATACACATTACACATGGAAAAAACTACAAAAAGATGCATGCACCCAGCCCGTTCGACGAGATTCGAACCTCGGACGAAACTACTAGTGCTCAGAGACTTTGCGCTCGCCCGCTGGTGGGCTTTTGCTTCGTTAAAGTCAGTGACTCTACCATGCAAGATAAATCGCTACTCCACAATTTATGAAACTCAATGACTCTACCATGCAAGATAAATCGCTACTCCACAATTTATGAAACTCAATAAATTTTAATTCGTTCCATCACACTCAATAAATTTATACGTATTAGGCACTTGTCACAAAAAATCGATAATCATTTACCGATATTACTAAAATCTGTGACAATCATCTCCTCCCCGAACGGCGGGAGTCGAGTTCCGAGAGAGGTACCTGCGAATTCCAAAAATTCGTTTTCGACCGTTCTTATTTTTCTTTATCAGTCGAGATATTAATTAAAAACTCTTAATCTCGCTAGCTGGAGATAAAAATGCGTTATTTCGAAAAGTGTTGCCACTGTTAGCTTTCAAATCGTAGTGTTTGTGAATAAAAAATTTACAAATTTCACAAAATGAAAGATAAAAATAGAATTGCCAAACATTAAAATATTTCTACTATATAAGGTCATATTCTGACGTTGAAGAAAGCCCGCGACTGCGTATGAATGACGTCACTGTGTGTCGAAAATGTTTCGTTCATGTCAGCACTCTAAATAAACAGCTGCTGTTGGCAATTTTTTTGTTGAAGATATAAGATTTTGTTTAAGGTAAGGCAAGGTATATTATTGCCACCTTAATTTTTTACGATATTGAGAAAAAGGTGTTATATTGCATTAAATTTAAATCATGACCATACGTCTACGTATTAACCTAAAGTGTCAAAAGTTTTCATTTACTGGTTTGGCAACAAAAAATTATTTACGAATTTAGTTGTTGCTTGGAAAGAATAAACTGATTTCATTCATAATGAAATGTTTTTATATATTTTCCTTTCAGGTGATTTTAGAAATTACTCTGGTGGCAACTCGCTAGTTTTATTTAAACATGCAATGTTATTTTATATGATAACGGGTTTTCTTTAGATAACAGAATTTAGCTTCTTGATTTGGAAACCGTCGAGGAAGAAAAGATATAGAAAATGCTG
>KK121891.1:213399-250355 GCA_000611955.2 Stegodyphus mimosarum | reverse complement strand
TTTTATATTTACAGCGACGCACTTCAATTTCAACCTTGCGTCACCGATGATCGACCGTTCAATGTCGATAAAATGTCAGGAAAAGTAGTTTGCTTTACGACTACACTTCAAAAAGGAAAATACTGTAAATACATATAAAGGTGAACGCTAAAAAATTACAATAAACAAAATTTTTTTGCAAAGGTCGTGAATGAGAAATACCTGGCTGTGACATTAACAGCTTAATGCTCTGTCGACAGTGTGGCCTTCTTGAAAACAAGCAAATGATGAAATACGTAAAAGCAAAAGGAAAAAGCGAGAAATTTATGGCAGAAGTAAAACTGAGAATACAACAGCATTTTCCGCTTACATTTTCTCTCAAATATCAAGATGAAAATATTTAAATAGATTCTTATATAAATAAAGTACGATTAGCATTACAGCCGCAAAATTCATTAATGTTAAACATATGCAACAAAAGTAATAGGTAACCTACTCATCAGCACATTTGGTCTCGGAAATGAGCATTATTACCAAAAAAAAATTTATTGTTTTTAAAAAATCCGAAAGCTTTCAGATTTTATATTACGCCCAAAGGGGCGTTTTGTTTATTTACATATACATACACGTTTTGAGAGCATTTCGGCTAAAAGTATTTAAAAACAGCATATCTTTAAAATTAGAATTTCCAATAGACAGTCCCGCGCGTTGGAGATAAAACTATTTTATTCCGTACAGCGCATTGCCACTGCTTGCTTTAAAATGGCTGAGTAAAATATGAATTAGATAATAAAACAAATTCGAAATTCCAAGATTCGTTATTCCAGATGCCCATGTTCGAGTGGAGGATTACGTTATTCAACACTGGATGGCTCTAGGTGTCGTTTTTTCGCAGTGCGAGAAACAAATACATTCATGCAGATTCTTCATAGTTTAATTTCCTTAATACACGGCGATATATACAGGGCGATAATATTTGGTGGCAACCATTTGAAGAATGATACAATACTTTTAGTAATTCAACGCAAAATGAAGTTTCGAGACTAATAGCCCTTATGGGCTAACGCCCCTTTACGCTAAAAAAAGAGTAATCAAAACTACATAACGTTTTGTACTTATTTCCTTCTGCTCTGTCGAATGAATTTTAATCTCGGCGGAAACAGTCGCTTTGAGGATGTGATGCTCAATACCGACGTTATTTACGTCATCAGAAATACTGGTCGCTTTCAGAAGTGGTCGTATGAGAGAGGCGATAGCTGCGAGATTTACTGCACATAGTTTTCCTTTAACATTAATATATCTTACCTTTATTTTCTTCGTTGGCAGCAATGTTAAAAACTATGATTTAACTCTATATGCATACTACACGCAAAAAGCACATTGAACAGATGCTGTAATTAGATAAAATTTTCTATCCTGAATTTGTGTTTTTCTCATGGCGGTCGAAATTTAAACAACGATTTTCTATTATAGTTTTCTTCGCTTCATGATCAATATAACTAATATATAACAAATTTCAACAGAATCCACACTTTATAACCACACGATATGACAATATTTTGCGCACGAAAGCGAACATTTGAACAAGATTTTAAAATAGTTGTACCTTTTGCAGTAAAAGTGATGCAAAATATCAAATGAAAATAATAATAAAAAAAAAAAATCTGAAAGATTTCAGATTTTAAATTACGTCCAAAGGGGCGTTTTTTAAACATTTTGTATGTTACTTTTATTTATTGAATATCACGTTCTTCACATTTAAACCGTAAAATTCAGTTCAAAAGCAATATCGCAAAACAATTTTAAACTGAATAACTAATTTTAGAGGCAAAGTTAAATTTCATCATCTGAAAAAAAATTTTTTTTTTTTTTTTTTTTTTTTTTTTTTTTTTTTTTTTCTGTACAACATCGCCATTGCCAGCTTCGAAATCCTCGAATTTGTTCATCAAAAATTCCTTAAAGTTTTACAAAATACGAAATCGTTAATAAAAAAAATTCCAAACTTCAAATTTGGGCTTCCAGATGCCTATATTCGAGGCAGGATGACGGCATTCAAAATTCGACGCCTCTAGGTACCGTCGTTTTATCACAATGCGAGAAACATACATACATTAATGCACATTCTTCATTATTTAATTTCTTTAAATATAATACAGGGCTGCAATATTTTGTGGCAACAGTTTGAAAAGTGATACAGACTTTTAATGTTTCCGACGCAAAATCGCAAAACGAAAACAATAGTCCTTCAGGGACAAAGCCCTTTGGACTAATAATTACTTATCAAAGAGAAATTAACACAAAATCTTTTTTCCTAACTTATAAGGCTTCAAAGACCCCACTGTGCATTTCCGTTCAACTGATTATTGTTTAAATCGAGGGAGCAAAAAATCAAAAACATAATATTTTCTTATTTCAAAAAACGAAAGATGCCTCTGGCATGAAAAATTTAAAACAATGAAAAACACGACAGAGCTCCTAGATGCTTAAAAGAAAGCTGAAACACACTTCTTCAATGTCATATTTCGCTTTACCAACTTTTTTTAAGGTTAATTTGGTTTATTTAATTACGGCAAAGCACTCGAGGACTATCTGCCTAGGGGGAGGATGCCTTCGTGGAGAATTCCCTGAGAGAATATGGCTCCTGTACACGTTCCACATGGAGTAAACTACGAAAACGCCCATGCAGTCTGCCTGTTCGCTGGGATTCGGACCTCGGACCGAAATACCAGTGCTCAGCGACCTTGCAGTTCGATCGCTGGTGGGGCTCCCAATTTTTTTTAGAGGACTTTCGAAACAAATTTTTAAGCCATCTATTAAATTTCGCAAAGACACAACTATGATTTCCGAGAAAGACGAACTGTTTAAAGTAAAACCATTAAGAATTTCCCAACCTCTGCAAAAGCCCTCCCCCCCCAAAAAAAAACTATTTTGTGAAAATTAATTAGGTTATTTTGAAGCACAAATCATGAAAAATGAGCAATGCCCCTCGCCGGGATTCGAACCTGGACACGCGCCGAGTGTGCTAACCGTTACACCACGAGGGCATGTAGAAAGGAGGGAGAAAATACCCGCTTTTAAAAAGCGACTGGGGGTTAGGAGGACCCAATCGCCAAATTCTGCTGGTGAAGAAGCATCATCCACCATCTTTTAGTTCTTTCGCCACTGTAAAGACATTAGGTTATTTTGAAGCAGAAACCATGAAAAATGAGCAATGCCCTCGCCTTGAACCTGAGACCTCTCGAATACACTCCGAGTCTGCTAACCATTACACTACGAAAGCATACAGAAAGGGGGGGAGAAAATACCTTATAATGTGATTATTAAAAAAAGGAGGGGAGTTAATCTAAGTTTGCTTTAATGGTGTTGATGTTACATGACAGTATTGCTGGTGGAAAAAAAGAACTACCAGGAGAATGAAAGGAAGAGAGTACAAAGAGAATTAAATTATCATAAAATACGATTAACTTTATTCAACTAAGTATCTATTTGCAATCTGAGAGAAATTTTCTCCTTTTCTTTCTTGTCCCCGTTTCGCTGCCGAGCGCGGCCACTGAGTCGTCACTGCATTCGTGTGACCATCTGTCTCTCTACCTTTCGACGAACACGAACCCTCGTAAATCACAAACTTTACTTCCACATATCAGACGCGACACAGATGTGCAAACCGATACCGGGAAATTAATCAGATTCCTTTTATTTTATCTAATTAGGCATGAGTAAGTCGGATAACTTCCTCGGTTATCGATGAATGCCACTTCCGCAGGTAAAAAAAAAACTGCAATACAACCATTTTAATTTATTTCAGAGAGAATTAAGTTTAGCTTAAATTTAAAAATGTATACTATATTATTAAGCTAAAGTCAAAAAATAAATTTCTGTTTCCCATTGGATCTTTTTTTTTGGGGAGGGGGTTATAAACGCGCTGCAATCGAGTTACGATAGTGCTTTGATTGCTGAAACTTCAAATCTTCTTAGAAGTTGAAATTATTGATTGGTTCAAATGGCAACTGAAGCTATTTTCCTTATGGTTCTTCCTCGCTTAGCCAAATTCCCACAGTATTCCCATTCTTGAGAGTACTTAAAAATGCTTCTAAAAGAAACCTATTAGTTGTTTGAAAAGTTCCAATCTATAAATTTATTTGAATACGTCAAAACTAAGAAGCATTTCATACTTAACACTTTAATCTCAGGAATCAAAATGGAGTCTGCTTGCATACGAGGGCTGGAAAGAGAGAACTGCACATGTGTAAAATTCTGTACGCGCGTGCTTTAAAAAGACATTGAGAAACAAACTTACTTTAAAAATAACCAACACATTTGCTTTAAAAAATCGCCTTGGAAATTGTGTTTCTGTTTAAAGTGCGTGTATATTTATGTTTTCAAGCAATATTTCTATTGTTGAAAGTTAAGGTAATATTTCTAAACCAAAGGAGACATATTTTTATTTTCCCTATTTTTAATTTTCATTATCACATTTAAACGGACGTTTTTCGTTTCATTCTCGGATGGAAAAATTCATTCTTCATACACATATTTTTTACATAAATGGACAATTGAAAAAAAAAAAAAAGAATTTTTTTATTATATATCAACATTTATTTTCCAATTGAATACTATAATTTCTAATAATTAATAGAATAATTTTTATCTTGATTTGTTAAATATATATTTTTATTTAAAATATATCTCATAAGCACAACTTATTAAAAAAATTCATGAGTTCCAATTTTTTCCTCACATCTTTCACTTTCAATTAATCGTAAGTCTGACTGAATTCCATCTTAAGAAATGGCAACGAAAGAATCAACAATGGGCTTTGCAACAAACCAGAAAATCCATTCCTACAGGAGGCTCCACCATTGGCGGAGCGGTAAAGTCACTGAACACTGTCAGTTCGGTCGGAGGTTCCAATTTCCTGAAGGGGCTGGCTGCATGGGCGTTTTCATTGTTTTCCCCATGTGCAACATGTATGCGAGCCAGTTTCCCTTAGAAAGACATCCCTCCCCTTAGGCAGATAACCCTAGTGTGCTTTGCCATAATTTTAATAAACCAAACCATTCCTACAGGAACACTCACTAAAACAAAAACCATTTTTCAAACTGAACCAGTGGCCAATCAGATAACACCACTGAAAACTGGTTATTAGATTCGTGTTGGAATCGTGTGAATTGGTGTCTTTGTGTTTTTCTCCATGTGTTACATAAATACCAGCCAATTGCCACGAAGGTCTTAAGGAAACATTCAAGCAAGCTACTAAACACACTATTTTGAATAACATGAACTTTTCTCTACTCTTAACAAAAATTTTCTCCTAGAGATAACATTAAGTCTTGGATGACTCAAGAATTTATATGGCATAAGAATGCATGAAATAAGATATTTCCTTCCCTCTTCTTTTTTCAGGGCAGTTTTTCCAAATTCGGAGAAAATATTTTTAGGTTAATTTGCAAAAAATACAATGCACACGCGACCTATCTAATTCCAAAACAGCTACAGTTGAGATAATTAGTTAAGAACATAAATGTGGATCCAGTACGTGTGTTCTTTTACTACTTGCGTACGTGTATTTCTTACTCTTTAAGTAAGAAAAAACAGTATTTTGAACTCTACTTAGTTTAATTTTTTACTATATTCTCTGACATGAAAATAAGCAACGAAATTATTTTTAAGTCAATTTTCATTTGGAAGCATAACAATGAAACAAGAAGGTCTTGTAAAAGGCAGCTGAACACTGGTTTAGTTTATTTCATTATGGCAAAGCACCCGTAGGCCGACTTCCTAAATGAACCAAAGAAGGCAAAGTACACGAGGGTTATCCGCCTAAGGGAGGGATGTCTTCGTAGAGGACTTTCTAAAAAGAGCTGGCTCGTATACATTCTACACATAGGGAAAATCACGAAAACGCCCATGCGATCACTCCTTCGCCGGGATTCAAATACACCGACCCGAGCCACCAAAGTTCAGCAACTTTAACGGTAGGGCCGCTGGTGGGCCCATCTGCGTAAGGGAAGACACGCCTTCGTTGAGGTTTTTCTCAGTGAATGACTCATATACACATTACACATGGGAAAAACAATGAAAATGTCCATGCAACCATCCTGTTCGCCGAGATTCGAACCCGAACCGATGTACAGGGTGTTCAGTGATTTTACCACTCAGTCGCTCGTGGACAAAAGCAGTTGAAGAGCATGTCCTCTTTAAATTAAAATGAAATACATTTCAGCTAAGGGTCAAGGGCGGCTTAAAAGTAAAGGATGCTGTCTTTCTATTCCGGATTTCTGATTTGGTCTTCGGATAGGATCTGGTAACTTAAAACCATCCAATCAAACAGCCCTTCGCCCGAAATTCACTTTTCTGAAGAAATAAATTACCCATAACCTCTGATAAATGATTATCAGAAATGAAGGTGGTGTTCTGCTATTCAAAATTTCTTCATACTCGGCCGAGGTCCCGTAACTTAGAAGTGATCAAACTATGATCCAAATATACTTCTGTCTGAATATGGCATGGCAATCACACTGCCTCGTTCCCTCTACAGAAGGGGTTTTCAACGGGGTCTATACTGAACACCTGGAGGTCAATAGCCAATAATGATCAAGGGATCGAAAGACGAATTTTTACCCGCAATTCATCGGCATAATCAACATACCACCGTTTACACAAAAGTTTGTTACAAAACTGATGATTAATCGTTTATAGATAAAAAGTTATATATCATAGTAAATCAAAAATCATATGAAATAAATCTTGTAGAGTCATTAGGATTTTTTGGAAGCAGAAGAATAATGAAAAATTAGCAACGCCTTTCCCGGGAATCGAACCACGGACCTCTCGGTTACGCGTCGAGCGAGCTGACCACTACACCACGAAGGCATGCGAAGAAGGCGGGAGAAATACCTTACATACTTCCCCTTTTAAAGGGCGACTGGGGTTTTGGGGACCCAGTCGCCAAATCCCGGAGGCGGAGATTCATCATCCACCACCATTTTAGTTCGGGCGCCAGTGTAGAGTCATTAGGATTTTTTGGAAGCAGAAGAATGATGAAAAATTAGCAAGGCCTTCGCCGGGAATCGAACCACGGACCTCTCGGTTACGCGTCGAGCGTGCTGACTACTACATCACGAAGGTATGCGAAGAAGGAGGGAGAAATATCTTATAATCTAAATTAAAAAATATACTAAAATTACGACGCAAGAAGAGTGGACTGCATTGTAAGACGATGTTCAAGCACAAGCCTTGTTCAAAAATAATGGGTATGTTACATTTTGGAATTTAGAAGTTATTTAAAGAGAACGACGACCTCAAAATAAAAGTTGTCAATGAACCAACACTAGTAACTTTTCTCTATTCTTATTAAGTAAAAGCAGGGTTTAGTCAAATTATTAATTTACTATGGAAAACAAGAAACTGGTTAAATATTTTAGCAATTTTATGCCAAAGATTTAAAAAAATTGCATCCACTTCAGCTGCCACATTAATTAACATCAAACATTTGTGCAACAAGAATCCATGATTTTGTATCTGAAAAATTTACATTCGTAAAATTAAAAATAATAACACAAAAAATAATAATTTAAATCTAATAAACCAATCTTTTTTCAAAATTTTTGTTCATATTCTTAGTTTATAGTTACCTTTAAGTTAATTATGCGGAAAATTACTTGCATTGTGTACTTATTGTGTGTTGCATATTGCAGAGAAAACTGTAAGCGGGCGTTCAACCATTCTTTTAAAAGGTCGATGCAAGAAAACGATTGGGAATTATGGCTTCAAAGACCTCTCAGGAATGAGTATCAGAAACGATACCGGGAAGCTTTGGTTTATTTAATTATGACAAAGCATGCGAGGGAAGGCATGTCTTCTTGGAGAACTTCTTAACTCTTTGAAGGACGGTGGTTACCTAGAATAACCACCTTTTCTATCGAACGTCTTACCCACTCATGTGAGTGGTTTTCAAGACTGACCGTTCTGAAGTTCCGTTGTAGCTCACTAGATGGCAATCATGAAATCAGTAGTTGATGCAGCAATTCGTCTTCAAGAAAAGAAGCATCAACCATCGAAGACAACATCGCGACGATGTGCACTCTGCAGCACCAAGAAAAAGCCTTAAGAACAGTGTGGGAAATGCAGCACAAGCAAAGCTGCACTCTGCTTGAAAAAGAAAAACTGTTTCCATGAGCACCATAGAGACTTTTTTTATAGGGATGTGTTCTGTGGGCGGTGGTCACTGGCACTAATCACCACAAGTGGTAATTTTTTTCACGCATCTTGGACAAAATATGTTAATTGTCAGAAATGATTTCATTGTAATACCTGATATAGTAAATAAAACAACAGTTTTGCTGAAAAAGTTAACTGCCTTTTCCTGCCCCTCAAAGAGTTAGCAGGTCCACGTTGCAGATGGGGAAAACCACAAAAATGCCGATGCAGCCAAATTGTTCATCTCAAATCAGACAGAGGTCGAGGCGGCTGAGCTGTAGTGTGCCAGACATTGGGAAGAACTTTGTTCCTTTAAAGATTCCTCAACCTCCGAGGAATGAGTCTAAGAAATGCGTCTAGAAAAAAGGAATGTCTAAGCATGAATATCACATGCACTAAACGCACTGCCTCGATCTTTGCATGAATTTTGTAGTTACTGTGAGGCCTTACCCTCCATATTAGTTTACCTTGGCTACCTGCAGCTTTGTTTTGCATCAATATTCTTCTAACAGAAAAGGAGGGAAGAATTCATATTTATGAATTCCTGTGAATACTTTACTGAAATTCGTACAGATTTTAAAGTCATTCGATTTGATAAAGGTTCTGCGCAGAAATACAAATGATAATAAACGTTACATACATAACGTATATTAAAAATTGATTTCTAATGCCGATTTCCATTTTGCTCGTTTCATAACAAAAAATTGCTACGTCTTGCATATCATCTATATACCTTGGTTTGTGCGATATTTTACTTCAGTATTTATTTTAGTGATTTATGGTTCATGATTTCTTACGCATTGAAGAGACCAATATATTAAAATCCAAAGTAGCAAACTGAATGACACCACAGGATACACAAAAGAATTAACTATCGAAGGCAATTTAATTACCCTTAAAATTCCCTTAGATTTTTTTCATCACTTCACAATTCTGAAGAATGTTTCAAGATTTAAAAAAAACCTCGCCTGTTTTCACAGTTAGTTTGTTAATCAAAAATTCGTTAAAGTTTTACAAAATATGAAATCGTTAATAAAACAAATTTCAAATTTGGGCTTCCAGATGCCCCTATTCGCAGTAGGATTACGTCATTCAAAATTGGATAGCTCTAGGTAACATTGTTTTATCATAATGCGAGAAACATGAATACATTTATGCAGATTCTTCATTATTTAATTTCTTCAAATATAATAAAGGGAGAAAATATTTGGTGGCAACAATTTGAAAAGTGAAACGGACATTCAGAATGATTCAACGCAAAATCGCAAAACGAAAACAATAGTCCTTCAGGGGCAAAGCCCCTTTGGACTAAATATGTCACTTATGTACTATCGCAACCATCTCGGCGCAATTTGGCGACTTTTGCGGATGAAAATTTAAAAGTTAATTAGCATGCACAAGTTGGTGGTTTTCGCGCCTTCTTTTTTAGAAAGATTCTTAAACTATCGATATTTATAGCAAGTTTGGTAAACAACATCAACATAGGAAAAGAAAACATACTTTAGCAATTTAAAAAACAAATTTGGATAATTGAATAAGGAATATGTCATACATTAAAAAAATAAATCACATTCTTCTTCGAATCTTTCTGTATCCCTCCCCACCAGTTATTCTTTTCCTGAAGTACACAACGAGCTATTTTCTCTTAAAAAAAAAATCAGAGAATGGCGAAGACTGGACCTTGTGCAGCAGCGGATATGTACAAAATGTATTTCCTCGTTGTTTCCTTTACAAAATTTCCAGCAAAATTCTGTATTACTGCCCAATTTTTTATCGTAGTTTCTTCCACTGCTAGCGAATTCCACAAGCTCAAATTTTAAAACCAAGTTTAAGGCAAAAAATATCACGATTTGTGTATAAAACTGTTGTAATACAACAAAATACGAAACCGGCGGCGCTGCCTGATGGAAATGATTGCTATGAGCAGGGTTGCCGGAAGAATGGTTTTGCGCATGGTTACCAGAGTTTGACACTTTCTGAAAATTTGGCTACTTCTACTAAGATGGTTGCGATAGCACATAAGTACCAAAAAACTTTGTAGCCGTCGCATATTAAACATTGGTCAATAAACCAATACAAAAAATATTTCATAATCTGGGGTAAAATAGCAACTTAAAAACTATTTCCCGACTAAATGCTTTCAATGCATTCACACATTGCACATATTCGCAGTATTAGAATAAAAATTACGAAACTGCTAACAAATGCAATTCCGCCTCCCTTTTTATCTCCGGCCCACCAGCGGCCGAATAGTAAAATCGCTGAACACTGGTAGTTCAGACCCGAGTTCGAATCGAAAAGAACGTGCTAGCTGAATGGGCATTTTTGTTCTATCCCATGCGTAATGTGTATACGAGCCAGTTTCCCTTGCACACTCCTCCGCGAAGGCATCCCTCCTTTACGGCAGATAGCCCTAAAAGTGCTTTGCCATAGTAAATTAAATCAAACCTTTCCTCTTCTTTCTGAGCCAACGAGTTTGGATTTAAGCACATTACGATTATTTGCCTCAGGAAAGATACGTCTTCGCAATGAACTTTATAAGGGAAACTGGCTTGTATTCACGTCACATATTCGGAAAATTACCCTCCACAGTAATAAAACTCTATGGTGATAACACCCACCTTTTGATTGGAAAAGTTTGTACTGATTGCCTTAAAATCATTTATCCCCCCCCCAAAGTCCAAAGGGGCATTTAGATCCAAAGAGCTATTAATATCACAACAGTATTTTGCATCGTTTCACTTTCTGCGTTGGTTCACTTTTCAAACTGTTGCCAACAAATATTAACGCTATGTATTATATTTAAAGAAAATATATAATGAAGAATCTGCATAAATGTTTCTCGCATTGTCAAAAAACAACGGTACTAGAGCCATCAAATTTTGAATAGCGTAGTCCTCCAACCGAACATGCGCACTTGCAAGCTCGAATTGTGAATTTCGAACTTGTTTTATTATTTATTTGAATTTTGTAAAACTTTAACGAATATGACTTCAAAGCGAGCAATGGCAACACTTTATGGAAAAAAACATTTTGATCTCCAGCGCATCGGAAATTTTAAAGATAGACTGTTTTTAAATATTTTGTGATATTGCTATTAAATTGAATTTTATGCGGTTTAAGTGCGAAGAATATAATATTTAATAAAGGCAACAAACAAAACGTTTAAAAATAAATAAAAAAATAAATAAAATCGGAAAACTTTCAGGATTTGGTGGGGGGGGGTATTTTGGGAGGGGGTTGTTTTTCTTAAACCTAGTAAATTTTTAAACTTAAATCAATATTCACAAATTTCATGCTCATATATCCATCCACATGCAAAATTTAAAAAACATAATTTTTAAAAAAGCGCATTCGCGCTTGTTTTTATTCATTTATAATAATTTATTATAATACATATGTATATTTAATACACATGTTATGGATTCATATTGCATTTAACTATTAACAGCCAATTAAAAAAACATTTTAAGCTACAACCAATCCTAAGAAAATAAGACTGCTGCAGTATTTCGATTATAAATTAAAAACGAGTCCATACTTGAAACTTGCATTACCATTCAGATATTGATCAACAAACAGTACTCTTAATTGAAACACTTTTAATAAAATTTCCTACACTGATGCACTATTTATTGAACGACATACCCCAAAATAAAAATATATCAATAATAATTCAACTCTTGCCCTGTGGAAGCTGCATCTCAATTGTCGGATGTCCCCTCCCTTCTTGCCCCTTTTCAACTACATTCATACACCGCCTGATTCACTGTTCCATCCCCTCCACCTCCTCCAGAGATCAGGTCACTGAATCTGGCATGAAGCCAGGGCGCTTGTTTTAAACCACCCCAACATTACATCACACGACTTCTATCGCTTTGCTTTTGCTTTACAATCGCATTCCCAGCTTAAAAACCAGTTTTCGTCGTGGCTCGCGAGCCGAGTTCATTTTTTTTTTCCTTCAACCGATCGTTTTCTCTTATTTATTTATTTTGCATTCCCCCTTCTTAATTCCATCTTATTTTTCACCTTGTAATATGCATAAAAGTATGCGAGAATTAGCTTCACTGTTCCAAATTAGGGTCAATACGCATTAGTAGATTTTAGTAAAAGGTAACATTTTAAATGGAGTAATAGCATTTGATAGGGATAGACCGATAAAATAAAAACTGGTAACAATAAATAGTTTATAATATATTGAGCCATTTGAATAATATTTTATGACGATCACCAACTTACATTCTTCTTCTACGATTATTTTGAATCTTAGTTTAACTGCACTTGATAAAATTTTGCTTCGATTCTCGATACTATACGAAGCACAGAAACTATATCATTAGCTGTTTTGAAAAATCAGATACGTAAATACACACTGACATAACTGAATAATACTGCCTAAAAATGGCGTCGCCTAGGCAACTAAATTATGCTACGGAATTAGAACACAAAATAAAAATGAAAATAAAATAACACAGAATTGTTGTTTGAGCATTTATTATCACCGTTATGTTTATTAAAGACATCAAATCAAAAGAAACAATTCATTCGCGAAATTCACAAACGTTTACTTGAAGAAGATCACGAACGAATCATTTACATCTCCTCAGATATAATCATCCTCATTTCCAAAAACTTGTATAAAATCATCATATATTCAATAAACAAGTCTAATATTTTTCTAACACACTTTCTCTTCCGTGCTTCTCAAAAATTACTCTAAAAATAAAACTCCCTTGCTCTCGATAAACATTAGTCACACAAATCTTAACCAAAAACAAAATATCATTCTAAAATTCTCTGACAGAAAAATCTCGATCGAATTCGATATGTTGCCACTAAAATGGAAGTGAAATATAATTAAATCTACAAGCTTATGTTTATACTCTCGCTCACATATTAGATGGGAAAATGTAAAGTTGCAATGTCCAACATTTATATTATTTTCAAGTTTATTTCTTACTCCTCAGTTATATGACTGAGTTGTGAAGCTAGTTACCGATTTCTTCTTTAAATATGATGCTATCAGGGAGTAAAATGGATAATTATAAACGCAGGTAAAATAATGAATTTTTTATCAAAATTATGGAAGTATGAAGTTAATAATGGACAGCAAAATTCTTTATCACTCGCTTGGTTTTAAAAACTAAAAATTTTACTTATTTTTAGCCCAATGCTTTTTTAATGTTCACTGACTCTTGAATGGTTATAATAATAACTATTAATTTCTTTCATACTTTTTAACTAGCAGCACTTTCAGATACATAAATCAAATTAATAATAGCAGTCTGATTTTATTTAACTACCATAATATGACACATATTTCAATCTGCACAAATCCGCCATATAAAAACACTTTCCATTTTTTCCAATCACGGAGTTTTTGTTTCACTTAGAGCCTAAAATAAAACTAATTTCAATAATTACCAATTTAGGAAAGTATATGAAAAGAAAATTTTCGCATTTCAAAACGAATGTTTTCAATAAACAAAACTTCCATATAAATGAGGGAAAAAAGTAATTTATTTACCGATAATAAACGATACATAAAAAGTACTTCAGTTGAAAACGTTTAATCAACTACTAAACAGTTTGAAAAATTTGGTCACTATTTGATAATTTTTATGATGAGAGAAAATTAAGCTTCCGTTTTTAAATATTCCTAACGAAAAAGTTAATTTATAAGATACAGAAAACTTTCTAATTCGTAGTCTGCTTAAGAAATAACGATAATAAGGAACATTCTTTTTGATACTCAAGAATCCATTGAACCTGAACACGCGGATGAACTTGCAATCGCTCCGTAACACTAACACAGAAGTGTTGCATTTAAAATAGACAAACGGCATTTAGAAGTTCCTACTGGATTTGAAAGGGGCATGATCAAAACATTCAACTAAATTACGTAGGACTAAAGTGAGACATAATTTTTGACACTGCTGTGAAAATTTAACTTGTATATTAAGAAGCGACCACCAAACTTTACGCCAGTAACAGCCGCACGTTAGAATTCAAGAACGTTCCAGAGCCGCAACTACATTTTCCAAAAGCCACAAATGCACTTTTGCGTCACTTTAAAAAGCAGTAAAACAAATTTCAAATGAAAAGAAACATCTGATTTTTGGCAATCATTCAGTGATAGTGCTTTTTTTTTGGGGGGGGAGGGGTTACCAATTTTAAGTTACCATATTTTATACCTGCATTTTATTTGCATAAAAAAAAGCCCCACGCTGCTCGTTATCGCCACTACTCTTATATACGAATATTCATTTACATATTGAAACGCCAATACATACTACTAAAGTAATAAATACTTCCGGTTAAAGACCCGCTTTATCCCCCCTAAAGTCGAAACAAGTTAATAAAAACAAGAAGGTTAAATAACTTTTAGGAAGCTAAGGAGGCACGAATTTCACGAGTACTCCTTTCCTTACATTTTATACCCAAAACAATACTAAAATAGCTATGCTTATCCTGTTAAATTAAAAACATTGCTGCCATTTCACATGCGAACATATAAACCCTGTAAAAAGAGGAAAAGACAGGGGAAAAGAAAAAAAAGGGGGGAATAAAGTTAAGAAAAAGACAGGTCAACGATCGAGTATTTTCCTGTGGCCTGTGAATCATAAGTTGGATGCTGAATTCTTTCTTTTCAGTTTTGGTAATTAGAGCGTGTATCAGAACACTGCACACTGAGTTACTTTTTTTTTTTTTTCGCGCTCATTGGTAGAAAACAGATTTAGCACGAAATACGAGTTATTTCGATGGAAGAAAGGCTATTGCTTTAATATTTATTGATGCACAAATTTTCTCCAAAAATTAAAAGGATTATGAACTTTTAAAATATCCGCGGGGAACAGCTAATAATATTATCGATATAAAAAATTACCAATTTCTGTGAACCTAAAAACTATATTTCTCAACAATTTCATCTAAGAAATTAAGCAAATTTGGTAAGTTATTATTAATAGTAATTATTTACATTAAATGAAATGCACATGATATGCAATCCTATATTTTTAAATAACAAAATGATGACGTTCACTGTTATTTACGAACTCCGCTCAGTTTTACTAACATAAATCATTTATAAACAATTACAAGTTTTGTTAGTAATAATTTAAACAGCTATTTAACAACTTAGATCTTAAAGAATCGAACTCGCCGAAGTGGGTAGCCAGTTCTATAAAATGAGGTTTATAAAATAACTAAAATACATTTTTTTTTCAAAATATTTTTACTTTTTATATAAAAAGATCCATCAATTTAAAAGTTCAAATAAAACTCACAAATTGTAAAATCGGAACTAATTGTTTCTATGGAGTTTTTTAATTATGCAAAATGACCATTATTTATTAGCAAAGGCATACATACATAGTTACCAAATCAAAATTTTTCCATCCTGAGAATAAGATATTGAAAAAGAAAAAATTATTTAAGATAGAAAGAAAGATTACGAAGATTTAAGATAGAAAATACATATAAATTTTATAGATTTAATTTATTTAAGATTTAAATTAAACTTTTCTAAACTAGATCTACTTCATTAAAAAGACATTCTACCTTCATCAACACTATTAAGCATTTGTCTCATACGGCTACACATATTTAGCACAGCTAAAGACGCGCAAAAATTCCCAACCCCAGCTGAAGAAAAGATACATAGAAAAACAAATAAAGGAAGAGAGCAGCAGAAAGCACATACAGACATACATAAAAAAAAAAACCTATTCTCAGTACCTTTACAAACAAGAGGGGTACAGTGACAACCAAAATCGATAACGTCAATGTTTCTCTATTCCGGCACTAGATGGCAGTACGGGTATCGGATATACACAATCTCCAGCCCGATCACTGGGTTAACTTAAGAACAAATTTTTTTTTTCCTCTAAAATGTAGCAATAAAATGCAATAAAATCGTATAACTTACTTATATTTTTCCATAGTGCAGGAGCATGGATCTGAGAAACAAAGGCACAAGGAATTGTCCATATCATCTCTGCCACTTTGAAGGCAACCGATCGCCATGAGCTATTAGGGACTGACTGACGACTATGTTAACAGATCTAGCAGCCGCTAGACAAGTTAGCAGTCCGCCAAGCTTGGCTCCTGATCGCTATTTACTGTCAGCTGAGTTGAGCAAACACTTGGCGGGGGTTGCTTTACAAATACGCTTCTCTTTTATGAGTCGGATTATACCGGTGATGAACTAGTTTTCGCCGCAAAGTAAGCGCTTGTTTTCGTTTCTATCGGCGATTCTTCGACAAAGTTCCAAAATAGGTTTATTCTTCATGCTTCATTATGAAAAGGATACTGTTCTCCCATTCTTAACGCCAGCGATAACTCGCCTTTTTACGCGCGATGCCATTTACTAGTAGTTACAGTTATCTGCTGCTCTTCATTATTTACATACATATATCATTTTGGGAATACACTAATATGCGCTTTAAGGGGCCATACCCAAACTGCGATAAATAACAAAAAGAACTTTTGCTATTAATATATCTCTTTATTGTTAAATGTACTATTCCAGTGTTTTCTTGTATCGCAAATAAACGGAATTACAAAATATTTTTTAAAAAATTTATTATAGCTTTTTAGAATATTTCTCCTGGTAATTTTTAATCTTTTCCAGAAAAATTGACTGACACGGTTTTTGGCTATATAATTTTAAAAAATTTATATCAGACGAATAACAAGCCAAATCATTTTAAAATAAGATTTTTCTATACCTTATTACTTTTCACATTGATAATTTTGAAATTAACCCTCTCCCAAATTCAGATAAACAATTTCTTGATTTTGTTAGCTTTAATTCATTATAGCATAAAAGTAAAATTAGTTAAAAAAAATTATTCCTAATCAAATAAGCAAAGTACTGCCATGTTAATTGTTGAGAAAATAGAAAAGTAAATAAATAAATAAAAGTAAAATAAAGAAAGAAATTTTTATAAATATTCTGATCTCCTTTTTGTCGCTCAAAGGCAATTTTCAAGCTCCCCTCCCCACCCCAAGAAAACCTGATAAAGTTTTAAATTTAACAAAAATGTAAAATTTCTTCATATTTAAAAATAACCCAAACTTATTTCATTTTGTTGTTTTAATTATTTAAACTAAAATCTTAAGAAATTACGGAAGCAATTCAACTATTTCTTAATAACAATTTCAGGATACATTTCACATACTTAAATGGATAGTTGATTCAAAAGCTGTCATTCAAAATTAATTCATATTATTTAATGTAAATATAAGCTATTCTGATTACTGTGTGATACACACACATATATATATCTGTGCACATACATGTGAATACACTCATAGATTTCTGGATCTGGTCCCAAAAAACAGAACAATACCCATACATGAGGCTGAAAAGGCAAAATTATTCAAAACAAGTATCCTGAGGTATATTTGGAAACAATTTTTTGTGGAAAGGCATATAATGGCCATCTCCCCTTACCTCCAGATGAAATTACCTTTTTGTTGCAAGCTAAAGCTAAGTAATTAAAAGCATGAAACACTAGTAGTTCAACTATTTGCTTTTACCATACAGCAATGCCAACATTCAGCTTTTCGCAGTCGGTTCAACCATATCAATTCCTAGACTACCCCAGTAACCCCCAAATTTTACAAACTTTGCTGCCCGCAAATTCTGCCACTTGGTGCGACTGCACCTGTTGCACATGCTCTGGCACTAGCTATACCATACAGTTAGTTTCTCCCAACGCAATCTGCAACAATAAGCATACATGATGTCATTCAATAAGATACACTGCAGAGTACGATCTCAACATTTATGTCTTTCAGGCCGTTTTGACAGTTAACCCTCTAACCGCCAAGGCCATATGCACTCATGTCCATAAATTAAGGATAATGCAAAATCAGGCAAAGGAAGAGTTAGAAGGAAAACAAATTTCACTTATTTGTAAAGCTTATTTATTAAACAAAAGGTACAGAGCAAAAAAAGATGCTATATGTTTGATATTATTAAAAAAATTAGCGATTTTTTCTCCCTGGAGCAAATTATAAAAAAAAACCCTATTTACATACGATGCAATACAGTCCGTACAACGCCTAGGCATGCGCTGAGTATCAAATTATCGATCCGATCTTAGATGATATTACACTACTCAAAAAGCAATGCTCTCCGAAGTTCCGGTAGACACATAGGAGGAGGTTGACGGGCTGCAACTCGTCGGCCAAGCATGTCCCACACATGCTCTACTGGATTCAAGTCCGGTGAGAATGCTGGCCAGTCCATACGGGTGATATCCTCCAATTGAAGGCATTCGCTTACGATGTTTGCACGGTGAGGATGGGCGTTGTCATCCATAAACACAAATTGTGTGCCCATGGTGCCCCGAAATAAACGCACATGTTGTTCCAGAATGACGTCCCGATAGATTTGGCTTGTCATGGTTCAATTTGAACATGCAGGTCAGTTCTGGAACCCAGAATAATTCCACCCCAAATAAGCCCTCCTACACCATCACAACGGTGTCGTTCAATGATGTTTTCTTGGTGGTAACAGATACCTGGAGCTCTCCATATGAAAGTCCGGTGAGAATCAGACTGCAAGCTAAACCTGGACTCGTCGGAAAACATCAAGCCCACTGTTGCGGTGTCCACAATGCATGCTCTCTACTCCAGGCTAACCGCAGGCGACAGTGAGTTGCAGTAAGTGGAACGCATCTGACAGGTCTACGAGCATATAGACCAATCTGCCCTAAGCGTCTGTACACGGTCTGCCTTGAAATTGTCGTACCAGTGGCTGATAAGAGCCGACGAGACAGGTCTGAAGCTGTGCTCCGCCTGTGTCTTTTGGCAGTGACTGCCAAATACCGGTCCTCATTCGGTGTTGTAACTCTGGGATGACCTTTGCTGTAACATCTACTCACATTACCGTCATCTTGGAATCGTTGCCAAAGCCTGGAGATGACACTCTGGGCAATTCCAAGTTCGTCTGATACTTCCAGTTGGGTACGCCCACATTCCAGACGGCCGATAATTCTACCACGTAAAAAATCATCTAAATGCATCCTTTGTGTCATAACTATTCGGTTATTGCACTGAAATGCTTATAAAGCGCCTGCGAACAATTTTACTTCTTTGCCTCTATTCCTTATATATCACTCTCTTACACTCTCGTCACTGTGACATACCATCGGTGTCATCTGGTTACTTCCAGAAATTTGCATATGATTCTTGAAGATGTGCGCAGTGATTTGACAGGTGATATATTTATTTTAGAGTTCAATTTCCGTGTGACTCTGAATTATCCTTAATTTATGGACATGAGTGTATATATGGCCTAGAATATTTTTTATGATATCTGTAAGAATGCATATTAAAATATGTCAAACAAATTAAGGCAATGTACAAAAGTACACAAATCCAGGTATAAAATACCAGGAGAAATTTTCCAAGAAGAAATATCCCCAAGAGAAATTTTTCTAAGATTTTATATGAATCAAGAAAATAATTTTTTTCTTTTCATAGTAGTTTTTGGAAATCTTTGCTTTTTTAATGAAATCCCTGGCTGGTCAGAGGATTAATGTCTATTCTAAAAACAATTCCTCCAAAGCCCATGATTTTTTTTTTTTAGTCTTCTAGTTATTATTTCGACAATTTAACACACTCTACGTATTCTGAAATTATTATACGAGTACACACGTTATTAAAAATATTAATTTGGTGATTCATATAAACAAGAATCATAGCACAAGGACATTTTTGTTTAATTTTAATTATATGTTTCATTAATAAAATTACTGCTTATTATGAAGTGAACTGTATCTAAGGAGGCAGAGAGCTGCATGCAGCTCTCAAATTCTGCTGGAGCAAATTTTGATTAATTATAAAATTTCCAACCACATCGCAACAAATTATGATTGAAACTTACAAGCACCTCGCATTTTCAGTTTGTTTCTTTAACTGCTTGTGGCAATGCCATACCTACCTAAAGGGAGGATGCCTTAGTGGAGAATCTTTTATGGAAACTCGCTCCCATCCATGTTACACGAAAACAACTATGCAGATTTCGAACTTAAGAAAGTTAATGTCCGAATAAGGGCACAAAAGTTGCAAGGTCTTAGTTACATGGGAAGTGTTTACGTACTTGCAACCTGCTTCGTCTCCCCTTCCATGTGGAGGGAGAAATTTTGGCTCAAATTACACTATTTTCCTTTTCCGCTAATCTTTCACCGAATAATATGGCACCAAACAAAATATTCAAGGCTGCTCTGATTTCACATATGGCCCTGCTTTTCTAAAAATTAATTTTTTTTTAAACATAAACAACCAGATGAATTTATAAATACTAATTAAGAAACATTTTTAACAAATTCACTCTTAGGCTAAGTTCTAAAAACTTAACCAAAAGCCAACTAACGTGGAAACATTTACCTCAACAAGAACCAGAGTAAGACTAGCTATTAGTTGATACCACCATATGATGCATCAACAAGTAATCAACAGCAAATGCATTAAACCAGGGGCCTCCAAACATTTTAGCCCGCAGGCCACATTGGCTCTTTCAAGGACTTTCAAGAACTTTTTTTGAAGGCTAAAATTCAGTTCATTCATCATACCACAGCAATGCAATTATAATGAATACATGTTTTTAAACAAAGCAGTGATATTTTTGTAATTGGATCTATATGCTATGATCTTACAGCCTCGTTTTTCAGACTTTAGTGCAGTTTTACCTAACATAAATTTCTTAAAGCTGTTTTTAAACATTTGCAAAAATATATTTTTGTCCCAGAATATTAGAGATTTCTTCAGTTTAGTATGCCTTTTACTTTTCAATGGATTTACCTCCCCATTGTCACAAGTCATCAGCTCATTTTGTTTACATTTTGATCAGGAGCAAACTTTCGCTCATAAGCATTTCATATTTTGGGTAAGTTTTGTGCCAAAAAAAAAAAAAAATCACCTCCAAAATTAAAATAATTTACAACATATACAGAACAAAAATTAAGATTTAAATAAAATCATTACTAAAAATTCTATGAACCAAACTACCGTAAAACTTGGAAAGCTAACAGACAAAATTTTTTATTCTTGAAAAAATACGAGAGCTTTTTTACTTCCTTGTACAAATTAAAGGAAGAATTGTAATCGCGATAAACTTCGGATAGCAAACTTAAACAAAAATAATCATTTTGACGGCTCTTGAATCCATTTGAACTTTTTGGGGGGGAGACGTCTGTTTGTATGGACAATGTTCTGATCTTTCTGTTGAATTTCATCTTGCACAAGAATAAAGGACTCTTTTTCCCAAAACACATTGTAAAATGGATTAAGAGAGATTTTTTCTCTTGACGTTTCTATGTGCGTATGTATGTATCTCACATAACACAAAAACGAGTAGTTTCAAAAGGTTGAAATTTTACATATGGGACTGCTATAACATGCAGTTGTGCACCTCTCTTTTTGGTTGCAATCAGCTGTGTCACTACTCTGGCTGCTGTCACTACTCAGCCTACTGCATTACTCAGCTTGGTGAGCTCAGTTTTTCTATTCTTATATGTTGGTAAATTGTGGATTTTTTTGCTTTAAAAGTGACTGAATTAATTATATTGTTCTTATATTCCAGTTAAGGTTTTTATGCCTTCAGTTAATCTGCATGCAATACTTCTAGAATTATCAACAATTTAAAAGGTGTTTAAGTGCTTTTAATTTAGTGCTTCTAGGCCAAACAAAGCCATTTTTTTACATTTAAAACTTGGAAGATGTTTTGAGTTTTTATGTATTTATGCCTTGCCATGAAGTGAGAACTGAATTGATTGAATGAGAAATACATCTCTGATGAAATTCAAGGAAATAAGTTTAAATGAAGTGCGGCAAAAAATGTGTGCCAGGACATGTCATGAAGTCATGTGTGTCCACATAAGATTTTATATATAGTGTTACTGTATTTCACTCATTGTAAATTTAGAAACCATTATATAATGTTTAGAACATGTTTTATAAAGAACGTGATAGCCAACAAATTCCTCTTTTTCCAGAAACAAAAAAAAAGCTTTTTTCTAACTTCTTTTAAGTATTTATAACTGTTCACCGGTTTTTAACAGGAGCAACAAAAGTTCAATAATGCATAAATTTTTCATCTGAATAATGTACTACTTTGAAAAATAGATCCAGTGATTTTACTTATTTTAACTCATATATGCTTTTCTGGAAATAATAAAATAAGAGACACAGAACAATGAACAGTGGAGAGAAATCATGGTACTTACGTACTATGACGACTACCTTGGCGACATTTGGAGATAAAAATCTTCATTGGCATTTTTTAGTTTATGTTTCTAAATTAAATAAAAGAACTTCATCAAAGCAAATTAATTTAAATGCTTTTAAAAATGAAAGCCCAATTATAAAAGAACAAAAACTTAAAATAAGCTGTCAAGTTATCTGGGCATTTACATAAAAAAATATTTACTTATATATACCTGGCCGACCATCAAAGCTATCCAATAGAATAAAGCGAATTATCGTTCGAAATATTAAAAAAATCCAAGAATGAGTGCTCCTAAAGTTGCTGCTGATTTACAAGCATTATATGGAGTAATTTTTAATCCTGAGACTATTAGAAGAGGAATTCGATCTACTGGATATCACGGTAGAGCAGCCAGGAAAAAATTTTTCGCAAGTGAGAGGAATAGGAAACTTAGTCTGGCTTTCGCAAAATCCAACATAAATAAGAATTTTGATTACTGGAATGAAGTTATATTTGCTGATGAGAGTAAATTTAATATATTTGGTTCTGACGGTAGAATCTTGGTGTGGAGAAAACCCAGGGAAAACTTTTGCAAACAGAACTTGGCGCCAGCTGTAAAACATGGTGGAGGAGGAGTTATGGTATGGGGGTGTATGTCGTCTGCTGGAGTTGGTAATCTTGTTTTTATTGACAATATAATGGATCAGTACAAGTATATTGGCACATTAAATCAAAATTTGAAATCTTCAGCACGAAAATTGAACCTTCATAACGATTTTAAATTCTTAAAAATCCAAGAATGAGTGCTCCTAAAGTTGCTGCTGATTTACAAGCATTATATGGAGTAATTTTTAATCCTGAGACTATTAGAAGAGTAATTCGATCTACTGGATATCACGGTAGAGCAGCCAGGAAAAAATTTTTCGCAAGTGACAAGAATAGAAAACTCAGACTGGCTTTCGCAAAATCCAACATAAATAAGAATTCTGATATTTCTGATAAGAATTTTGATTACTGGAATGAAGTTATATTTGCTGATGAGAGTAAATTTAATATATTTGGTTCTGACGGTAGAATCTTGGTGTGGAGAAAACCCAGGGAAAAATTTCGCAAACAGAACTTGGTGTCAACGGTAAAACATGGTGGAGGAGGAGTTATGGTATGGAGGTATATGTCATCCGCTGGAGTTGGTAATCTTGTTTTTATTGACAGTAAAATGGATCAGTAAAAGTATATTGGCATATTAAATCAAAATTTGAAACCTTCATAACGATTTTAAATTTTACCGGAACAATGACCCCAAGCACACTGCTTTGAACGTTAGACTCTGGCTGCTGTAGGATAACTGTCCTGAAATAATAAAAACACCACCACAATCTCCAGACTTAAATCCCATAGAGAATATTTGGCAAGAATTGGAATCAAGAATTCGCAAACACACCATTTCAAAACAACAATTAAAATCATTGCTTCAACAAGAATGGGGGAAAAAAATCCCACAAAAAACAAAAAAATAATTATTCGAATCCTGTAATTAATTGTTGTAAATTTAATTTATACAAGTGACATACAGAGAAAAATACTTAAATTTTAAAATTAAATATAACAAAACTATCAGGAAAGCTGTTAGAGGCAAATATAGTATAATTCTTAAAATTTCTGAATTTATTATACTTTTAACTAAAATATAAATGTGTTATTGTTATTCACTGAACACATCAATTAACTACTAAATGATAAATACAAATAAGCCTGTTGATGTACATGAAAATAGAAAGGTTGTCAAGAAATGATGAAAATGTTGTTTTCAATATTTTCTTTCTTTCTTTAAGGGGGGGATTTTTAGTTTAATTACGCATAAATCAATAACTGCTTATTTGGTACTTACGTATTATGACGACTACCTAGATATCTCGCCAAATCCGACGACCTTTGTATGTTATACAGGTTAAGCCTAACATTGGTTATAAGCGGGATTTGAACCTGAGCTCTTCGGCACGGCAGTTGGCGACGCTAACCACTATACCGGTTGGGCGGCTATAAAAAAAGGTTAACCCTAATATAGATTATAGAGAGCTTTGAAATAAAGAGTATTATCTCGCACTAGTCCCGCATTTGCTATTACCACAGCTTCTTTTGCTACATTTACGCCGATTATTACGTTTAGGTGAAACTTCTTGCGATTATTTTTTCTTTTAACCAGTTTTAAGTAAGTTAACTATATTGTGCTGCCATCTGTTATTTTAAGTTAACTATATTGTGCTGCCATCTGTTATTTAAAGTTAACACTAAATGCCTCTCAACTTTTTAAAAATTTATACGCATATTATGTATCAAAAATATAATTTATTTATTTAACTTTCACTTGAAGCTTATCCAGAAGTAAGTTTAATAATTGTTAATTATCATTTACAGTAATAAAAATAAAAAAAGATTAATTTTTTCTATTCGTATTTGGTATATCATTTTTTTATATGTATACATATATACATTTTATATGTATTCGGGATTTTAGTATTTTAAGTTTTTGTTCTTTTATAATTGGGGCTTGCATTTTTAAAAGAATTTAAATTAATTTGCTTTGATGAAGTTCTTTTATTTAATTTATAAGCATAAACTAAAAAATGCCAATGAAGATTTTTATCTCCAAATGTCGCCAAGGAGTCGTCATAGTACGTAAGTACCAAAAATTTTTACATGTTTTTTTAATTTATTTTACCACAGTTTCCTTTTGTAAAGCACAAGTGTCCCATCACTTTTGTGAGACACTTTACATGATACTCACACAAAAGAGCAAGTATCATCTAAGTGTATGTACAACGCCATTCTTGAATACCAGTAATATACGGGCCAGTCGCCAAATGAAGCGAAATCGCGCCAAATCTGGTAACCTCTTGGCGTCTTGAAAATTATTAGGGTTTAAGGTTGCAGTTTATAATATTTAAGGGGGCATTTGGAATTTTCGTCATTTCACTGTGCTTCTACAAGATTGTGCGTGTAAAATAGCTGACGTCAAAAGAGTTGAAGTAAAAATAGTATGAAATTACTTGAAATGAAAGATGCGACAGATTTGTGTGATTGGAGGTGTGTGTCCATTATATGTGGTTAAGCACATGGTTGAAATGACGCGCCATTTTGAATTTCATCTCCATTGTATTGTTACATTTTAGTGTGGATATACACAAATGTGAGTTTACACTATTTATTATAAATAAAAATTTATTGTTAACTATTTATTGTACTGATTGACCTTGATAATTAACATTAGAAGTTTCTTAGATCAAAATTCAAAATAAACTATTCATTGTGCCACGTGCTTTTGCGTCAATCGCTTTTTTTCATCTTAATGAAGTTATGCGTTTAAAAATATGAGCTTAGATTAGCACTAAAAATTTTCTAAAAGAAAGTCTAGAATTAAACAGTGTACAGTAAAATCACTAAATGATAAAATAAAAATATTACCTTCGTAAAATCAGTTCCGTCTTGATTTCCTGGTGCAAGATAAAATTATCTTTAAAATCTTTGTCACTTATATCTTCGAGTGACATGTCAGAACACTAATAAATACACTACAGAAACACCAAAACAGCCAACTCTAACGCAGACACTATACGTGACCGAAATTATACACGCTATAAAATATGACTCTATTTGAAAGTTAATAGTGCAAATTCTTGTCTAACATGACTTAAAATCCGATTGGATATCCAATAGTAATGACATCATATATCCAAAGACGTGGAACTCTAAGATAGACACTATACACGACCGAAATCATAGGCACGAAACGTGACGCCATTTGAAAGTTACCGGCGCGAAGTTCCAGAGAATCCCGTAAAACACGACTTAAATCCGATTGGATATCCAATAGTATGACATCATATGACACAACGAAACTAACAGTCCTTTTGGGCAAATTGCCTCTTTGGACTAATAATTAAAAAAAAAATCTGAAAGGTTTCAGATTTTAAATTACGTCTAAAGGGGTGTTTTTTAAACATTTTGTATGTTACTTTTATTTATTGAATATCATGTTCTTCGCATTTAAACCATAAAATTCAGTTAAAGAACAATATCGCAAAATAATTTTAAACTGAGCCTATCTTTAGAATTTCCTACACACAGTCTCGCGCGCTGCAGATAAAAATGTTTTTTTCTGTACAACGTTGCCACGGCTCGCTTCGAAATCCTCGAGTTTGTTCATCAAAAATTCATTAAAGTTTTACAAAATATGAAATCGTTCATAAAACAAATTCCAAATTTGGGCTTCCAGATGCCTATATTCGCAGCAGGATTACGGCATTCAAAATTCGACGGCTTTAGGTACCGTCGTTTTATCACGATGCGAGAAACATACATACATTTATGCCCATTCTTCATTATTTAATTTCTTTAAATGTAATACAGGGCTGCAATATTTTGTGGCAACAGTTTGAAAAGTGATACAGACTTTTAATGTTTCCGACGCAAAATCGCAAAACGAAAACAATAGTCCTTCAGGGACAAAGCCCCTTTGGACTAATGATTAAAATCACTAATTAAATAAAATAAATAAATAAATAAAATTAAATAATTAATTAAAATCACTAATAAAATAGTAAAATAATTAAAAATAAATTAATAAATCATCAAAGTTAAAATTTAATAAAATAAAAAAGGAGATAAATAAAAATGCAATAAATTATTAACCCAGTGTCCGCAAGAAGGAGTAGGGACGATCTAGTTTACTTAAACATTGAAACCTATTGTGCCACATAACTGTTTTTAATTATTAAATGCGATACGTTGTATAGTGATGAGATTATGAAAGTCACAGTTTTTTCAAGTAAGATTTAATATATCTCATTAAAGCACTTTTTACTGCATTTTGCGCATTATTTTCAGGCATAATTCTTGTATAAACATTTTTACTTCGGTAAAGCGGTAAAAACTCTAAACACAAAATATATTAACTTACTTTTGCGTACAAGTAAAGTAAAAAAAAAATTAAACATGATTGATAGTACAAGATGCTTTGAAACAAATAAGGTAAAATATCTGATAATATATTTTTTTTTTTAATTTTATGAGTATTTTCAGGCAGCGGATTCTAAAATTATTATAATATTCCAAGATGATCATTTATTTGATTATATGATCATTAATTATTAACATTACAAGATGATTATTTATTTTAATAATTCAGAAAATTCAGAGCATAAACTTTTCTGAGTGCAATTCAAAAAATAAAGTAAAATCTGGAAGCACTCAGATTTTATACTACGCCCAAAGGGACTTTTTTAACGTTTTGTGTATTACCTTTATTTGTTGAATATCATGTTCTTCGCAGGTACACCACATAAAATTCAATTCAACGGCAATATCACAAAATGTTTGAAAACAACATATCTTTAGAATTTCCACGCTGGAGATAAAAATGTTATTTTCCGTATGGTATTGCCATTGCAACTCATTGAGTTTGTTAACAGAAAATTCGTTAAAGTTTTACATGAGTTTGTTAACAGAAAATTCGTTAAAGTTTTACAAAATATGAAATGGATTAAACCAAATTCGAAATTCGGCCTTCCAGGTATCTATGTTTGGGTGGAGGATTGCGTTATTCAAATATTAAGTCTCTAGATACCGTCGTTTTTTCACAGGGCGAGAACCATACATGTATTCATGAAGATTCTTATTAATTAATTATTTATTATTTAATTTCTTTAAATATAATACAGGGGGATAATATTTGGTGGCAACAATTTTCAAAGTGAAACGGACATTTATAGGGAAACAGCACAAAATGCCGTTTCGAAACTAATAGCCTTTCTGGGCTACCGCCTCTTTTGGGCTAATAAATTAAATTCACAGTAAATAAAAAAATCTTATGCAGAACTAGAAATAAATTAAAAAAATAATTACTATAAAATATTAGCACAATTCATTATTACAGCTAAATTTTATTTTAACATTAGAATAAATGCATAAAAATTATTAAGGTGTTAAAATCGCTATTATAATTGAAATAAAACTCTTTTATTGAAATTATGCTATAATATTCACCTACAAGTTTTAAAAAAGCAGCACAATTTAGAATTTTAAACAAAAACTTTCAAAAATTCATTTTTAGGTATTTTAGTATTTTTTACTTATTTGCACCAATAAACACATAAAAATTTAAGAGAAAATTGTTTGTTTGAAATTTTCTATTAGTTCAGATTTAAAATACTATTTTCTAGAAGTAGTAGTTACAAATTTCCTTATAGCATAGGAAAAGCTAAAAAAAAAAAAAATATCCAGGCCTGAAAGCACGCAACAGCTTTATGATTATTTGGACGTTAACTATGTTTGATAAATATGCTAAATTTTTAAAAATCAATCTCAATTTCAAAATAAAAATACGTAAAAATTCTAATTTGTGAAATGAGGAGCTTCAACCAGCTTTTTCTTGACAATTATACACGCTGCAATAGCCAACCAATGTTAAGTTTCTATAATCGTCCCTACTCCTCCGGATGTGACTAACGGGACAGCCGTTAGTGCGTCAGACGAAAGAGAAAACCCGTTTGGGTTGGTCTATTTCTTATAAGGTCCATGATCAAAAAACATAGTCAGAGCTTACAGGAATTGAATTAAGTCATTAAATTTTCGCATAAGAAAGTAATATAGAGATAGCATATAAAAATGAAAGTAAATATATTTAAAAAAAAAATCTGAAAGGTTTCAGATTTTAAATTACGTCCAAAGGGGCGTTTTTTAAACATTTTGTATGTTACTTTTATTTATTGAATATCAGGTTCTTCGCATTTAAACCATAAAATTCAGTTCAAGAACAATATCGCAAAATAATTTTAAACCGAGCCTATCTTTAGAATTTCCTACACACGGTCTCACGCGCTGCAGATAAAAATGTTTTTTTCTGTACAACGTTGCCATGTCCCGCTTTGAAATCCTCGAGTTTGTTCATCAAAAATTCGTTAAAGTTTTACAAAATTTGAAATCGTTAATAAAACAAATTTCAAATTTGGGCTTCCAGATGCCTATATTCGCAGTAGGATTACAGCATTCAAAATTCGATGGCTTTAGGTACCGTCGTTTTATCACAATGCGAGAAACATACGTAGCGTATTCGGAAACTAAGTACCGTTTCATTCTAGTGCCGTCGCAGCGGTGTGGTAGGCATCCCGCGCATGCGCACTAGTCTTTCTTGTTCACTGACTTTCAATTGTCACCATTTTGGTTGCTCTCAAAATGTTTAAGGCAATTAGTTCTCCCGCTGACTGTTAGATTTGTGCCGTGATTAAATTTTTGAACGCGAGGAATGTTAAACCGGCCGAAATTTATCGTTAAGTGACAGAAGTTTACGGTGAATACGCGATAAGCGATGGAATGGTGAGAAAGTGGGTAAGAATGTTTAATGCAGGTCGAACAAATGTCCACGCCGAGGCTCGGAGTGGTCGGCCTTCTGTTGTCACCGACGATTTGGTAAGGAAAATTGATGAAGCAATTCATGAGAACAGACGCTTCACAATGACAACTCTTTCAGAGGCATTTCCACAAATTTCACGTACTGTTTTGTTCGAAATTGTGTCTGACCGCTTGAATTATCGCAAACTGTGTTCCCGATGGGTTCCAAAAATGCTCACTGATGTTCACGAAACAAAGCGACTCGGTAGTGCCCTGACATTTCTCACGCGGTACAGTGACGAGGGAGAAAACTTTTAAACCAAATTGTGACAGGTGATGAAACTTGGGTGTGTCATTTCACACCGGAATCGAAACAACAATCGATGGAGTGGAGACACACTCATTCTAAAAAAAAAAACCAAAAGTCCAAAGTGACAATGTCATCACAAAAAATCATGTGCACTGTCTTCTGGGATAGGAAAGGCGTTTTGCTTACCGAATTTCTCCCAGAAGTGAAACCATTAATGCGGCACGATATTGTGAGACTTTAACAAAACTAAGACGTGCCATTCAAAACAAACGAAGAGGAATGCTCAGTAAAGGTATTGTGTTGCTCCATGACAATGCTCGGCCCCGTACTACTGGTGTCACTCAATCGTTAATTCGACAGTTTCATTGGGAGCAGTTCGATCACCCGCCGTACAACCCGGACTTGGCGCCGTAAGACTATCACTAGTTCCTGCACATGAAGCGCGAGCTTGGTGTCAAGCGCTTTGGATCTGACGATGACACGAAAAATGCTGTGGAGTCGTGGTTATCGAAACTAGCGGGAAGTTTCTTTGACGATGGTATACAAAACCTGGTCACCCGCTATGACAAGTGTTTGATCATTGGCGGAAACTATGTTGAAAAATAGTTTAAGACATGTATTTTCATGTAAAAATAAAATTGGATTCAAAAAAATTGTTTTACTTTTTTTTTTCAAAACGGTACTTAGTTTCCGAATACGCCTTGTACATACATTTATGCACATTCTTCATTATTTAATTTCTTTGAATATAATACAGGGATGCCATATTTTGTGGCAGCAGTTTGAAAAGTGATACAGACTTTTAATGTTTCCTACGCAAAATCGCAAAACCAAAACAATAGTCCTTCAGGGTCAAAGCCCCTTTGGACTAATAAACATAGCATTTTTATATATCGAACATTTGATGAAAGTTATCCCAATACAATCATTTATCTACATTTATTAAGGATATTTCTAATATTTAAGGTTTTTTTCAGGTAAGCTCCCTTAATAATTTCGTAGCACCTATAAAAAATGATTCAATCCATCTCTCAATACATTGGTTTATAGTTTAAAATTCCAAGATCCAAGAGGTTACGTTATTTGATTACGGCAAAGTACGCGTGGGATGACTTCAAGCTCGCTACAGTAGTAGAACGCCTAAGATTTAATCTGCAATTTAGTTTTTAAGAATTAGCACCAACTTGTAGATTTCTTTTCAACTATGCAGTCAAAGTTTATACGCTCACAAAAGTTAAGCACGAAGACGTAAAATGCCAAAAAAATCAACAAATACTGCTTTGATAGACACAAAATTCGGCAGGAAAGTAGCATATACATTTATGCATAAAACAAAATCAATAATTATATACAGAAATGAAAACAATATTAAATTTTTGTAAGTTATCAGGTAATGACATACTGGAGACTTAAACAGAATTATGTATAAAGTGAAAATAAACACCATAAAATAAAAAAAAGGACATTAATAGGGTATGTGATCCCCCCTCATCTGTATACAAAGTTTACTCCTTGTGACCATGCTTTCAATTAGGTGATCAACCACCGCAGAATTAAGCAATCGCCATTCTTCTTGCAGAGCAGTTTCGAGCTTAATAAGAGTGGCTCGAGGTGGGAACGTGAAGATACAGCACGGCCGAGAGCATCCTAAAGATTTTTAATGTGATTAAAGTCGGGCGAATAAGCTGGCGACGCCATACCCGCAATCACTTCGCTAGGTAGTCATGGACGATGTCAGCTCCAAGGCGACGTGCGTTATCGTCCATTAAAACAAAAGCAGGGCCAACTGCTGCAGCGTGCAATCTCACAATGGGTTCTAAGACTTCATCTCGATACCGGACAGCCGTCAAAGAACCTCGTTTAAAGATGTGCAGGTCGGTGCGGTATCCTAATGAAATCCCTACCCACAACATAATGCTTCCGCCTGAATGCGTGATGTTCGGTGATGTTTTGGGACTAATTGCGTGTTCGTTGTTCACGCCATATCCTTATACGCTTGTCATCTAGCTCCAGAGCAAATCTTAACTCTTCAGTAAAAATTGCCCTAGTCAGACACATTCCAATTGACATGTTCCCGGCACCACTGTAATCGTGCCCCCTTGATTGGACGGAGAGAAGAACACAAACTCGAGGTACCCGGGCGTACAGTCCACTCATATGTAATCTTCGGCGTACTGTAGCTGCAGATATCGCCTTACCAATTGACGCTGTAACCATAGATGTCACACGTGTGGAGGTCGCTCGCGATTTCGCTTGGCTACAATAGCAATATATCGATCTTCCGCAGGAGTTGTAACCCTTGGGCGACCGGTTACGGATCTAGGGACAACTGTCTGTGTGGTTTGGAATTGTTTCCATAAACGTGAAATTACAGAATGACGAACGCCGAAGAAAACAGCAACATCTGTGATCGACTGTCTTGCTTTAATGCGCCCCACAGCACGCCAGCGCTCAGAATCTTCCATTCATCTTCTGGAAGTCATAGAAACACGTAAGTCTTGAAAACAAATTGTACGAAAGTTTTAAACACCTTCTATCAGCACTTACAATCAACTTCTGTAACCCTTCATAAAGCTGGCTTCTTATAAGACTGTCTTTTTTGCATATTTCTTGACATGAAAGCGCAATTGGCTGTTACCTAACATATTTGCATACTTCCATCTACCTCTGCAGCGACTTACATCCTCTTCAATTCTGACTGGCTTCCGTAAATTAGCATTTTCCTCTCCGTCCGTACGTACATAAATGTAATGAATTAATCCTTAACAACACGTGCTTACGTTCGGTACGTTCCAGTTAGAATTCAGAGAACCGAGAATGCAAATAGCAGCCATCGGGAACAGCGTTTAACTTGTATTAAATGTGTAAAGCATTTGCAAAACTAAAAGCAGAATCAATCTCTTCGCTGTCGTCTCAGACAAAATGAAATTCCTCCGAGGGCCAATGACTTCAAAGCGTTGAACGTCATTTCACCTCATATTTGCTATTACGCCTAACACGGAAAGAATTTCTTATCAAACTTGCCTTTGATAGAAAAATTTAACTTCTTCCATATACTATTTTATTTTATTTTTTAAATATTGTAACAGAAAGTTTCTGATTTATACATTTAAAATGAATACTACACTAAATGCAGTACTTAAGATGAATAAACTGAATTTTTTAAAAAAAAGTGGGGGAGCGAAAGGTTTATTTATTTTGAAACGATGAGAAAATTAAAGTATTAAAGATCTCAAAGCTTTAACGCACAAAAAAATGCCCACATATAAATACAAAATGGAAAAACAAAATGTGTCGATGACAGTAAATGATTTGATAGATTTAGACGTGTTTTTTACCCTCAATGCATAATGGTATTTGTCAGTTTTTTGGCGACTTGGCGATTCGTATGACAGCATTCATTGGCAAACACCAAAGCTAAGCACAGAGTGGGCCAAAAGTAAATTTATCATTTAAAAATGAAATAACTTTTTTGAATTTTAATTACTTAATAATTTTGGAGATTTCACTGACCTACACATGAAAGACAGATAACATCTTCAAAAGACACCTGTTCTCCCCTTCACAAAGTCGACCCTTTTTATGGCACTCTCCATAACTGCTTCCAAAGCGACTCTTTTATCACTCGAATTTCCTGCGGAATATTGTCCTTCGGCTCAGCAAAAGCCCCCAACAGTAAAACAACAATTCACATATTTATTACTTATTATGCAATGAAAAGCATGTCTCGTCAAAATATGTGTCATTTGTTAAATTTAGCTTTCTGGAATACAACACACGTGCGCGGACATAAGCACTCAAATCATACGTGAGGTATTATAAATAGCAAGGTTGTTTCCGAAACTAGAAGAGTTACTTAACATTTAAAAATAAAACAGGAAACGTGGTTGAAGCTGCAGTTGGGCGGAATAACCTCTTCCCCCCCCCCAGATCAGCTCTTCCCGGCGAAAAGCGAGCAATGTGTCGAGGTCAGTTCGAAGAAATGACGAAATATTCGGGAAAACACGGTAGATAACGCCAGTTCCACCTTTATAAAGGGGTACAAGGTCAGGATGACAGTAACTGAATGAACAAGTCTTCCAGATCTTTCAACGTCGACGTGAAGGAAGTGTCACAAAACTATTGATATGCGCTCACCAAATGGTATTATTAATGGTTACAGTTAACGTAAATATTCATAATATACCATACCAGGTATGACCAAATTGCGACTCTTGAGCCCCTTGGGGCTGGCGAGCGGTATGAGGATCTCTGGTCTGCATTAAATTGTAGTTTAATTTTTGAAACACAGTAGCATTTTGAAACAGAAATCATGTAAAGGAGCAGTTCTTTATCAATGAGCAATTTAATTGTTTAAATTATATGCACGTAATATTTTAATCGATTTTTAACTGCTTACTACGAGGTAATCATCAGCGTCACAAACGAAATTTCGTTTCTGCGACTTACTGCAGTGAATAATTTAGTTTTAGAGCAGATAATGGCACAAATGAGAAATGTGAAGATCGTTTAAAATCTCTTATTTTAACCTCTTGGGCTTCATTTCATTTCAATTTCTCCCTAGACCTTTGCTTTTTCTTGCAAAGCAGCATTTTTTTTCCCCCGGTCCTCGATAATCCCTGAAGAAGCCTCTTTTAGTTAAACTTGACACAATCCATACTGGAAAGATTTCAAATTTGGGAAGTACTTGGAACTTATAGGTGAAACTTCTCATTCCTACTTTACGTAAATCCGACACAATCTTCCCACGAATAGGTCCATCCCAAAGCAAATCAGCTGGTTTGTTTGTGCATTTTTCAGCACTATTTTGGCAGCTATTCAATAATGCTGTACTCATTCATACTTTTGCCAGATGGAACTCATATCTTTCGTTAGGGTTCTTGGTAATTCTAGGCAAAGATCTTCACTTATAACTACAGTTGTAAATGTCGAAATGTTGGGGGTCCTCCTGAGGAAGGACTTCACTGGATTGATCGCGATTTTAGATGTTTTAAAACCTCTCATCTTCGTTTAATCAGTTTATTCGAGACATAATCATTCGCCCTTTATCGTCAAATCTTTGTTTCAATAAAGTAACATCAAGCAATGTAAGGAACACACTGGGCACAAACGTTTCCTTTCTACAAAACGCTTCTTAAAATACGGTATACCGACGGTGCTGAAACAGTTGCAGTTTGAGTTCTTTCTTCCCAAGCTGCTCAATGATATTCTTCCATTTCAGTTCGTTACAAGTATCACAGCCGCCCAACTATCACAGTCTTTAGCGTCGAGGACTGTCGTGCAGAAAGGCCCGGGTCCAAATCCCGGAGAAGCCATGGAAATATATAGTGTTTGTGCGGCATGGGGCACTCCAAATATTCGGCGAGCCGAAAACTCCTCTCGAGAGGTTGGTGGTAGACCCTCGGACCACTTTCCATCAAAATTGGGGGGCGGAACTGAGCTAATTCACACTGTCACCTGTAAGGTGCTCAAGGCTATTGCCAACAACAGGTGTAATTTTGCGCTCCTTGCCGCGAGGTATTTCGTGGCTTGGGACGACTATAACTGTAGTTAAAAGTACAAAATAATGTTTGATGTTAGACAATCGTTAGAACTCACTAGTTGATAGCCACACGTGCGTTACACACACACGAAAAAAACAAAATATGTGCATTAGGGTGTACAAATCACAGAATTCGTTATTCTTCCACTGAAATATATATTCGAGACATTTAATTACACTAAACATCGTTCTACTTTTTTTAATCCACATATTAGAAGTTTCTTAGGATCATTAGCTGTCTACTTTTTTATACACTTTGAAGTGAAGTGGATTTCATAATATTATTAGTCACATCGGTATTCCACCAATAATACGGACGTGTATAATACTTTATATTAAATCTTTCTTATGTCAAAAATGTTCGTCATTAAAAAAAGTCGGATTCAGATGTTTCTCAAGAACGCATTTTCTGTTTGAAATTCTACCAGGAATATTATCTATTATCTATCTAGTTTTTCTCTAACTCACTTTTTCCGCACTTGCATGGCCGCCTCGCTCTCCGGATCTAACCCTACGTTGCTTTTTTCCTATGGAGTTATTTGAAGATATTTTTACGAGGTCCAGCTTGGTGGGCTGCCGATCTCGATGCACGACAACATATCATGGGGTGCGCTGAACATTCCCGCTGGCATGTTACATTCGACCGTCGAGAATGCCGATTACAGAATGCAGTTGTGATCCACGGGAAGGTGGTCACATTAACTGAAATACCGTGTGTGTGTGTGTGTGTGTGTGTGAGTGTGTGTGATTTTCAGTTGCGTAGATTAGAATAGGGCCAAATTTTCACTATCGGCAATTTTCGGAATTAATTTTGTTTTTTTAATTTTGTTTTTTTAGTCTCCCTATCGCATTTGATGGCATTCCAACTGATAAATACGATACAGATGTCTCTGAGCAGCGTCGATCAAACACACCGCATGTACAGATTGTCTATCATAAGTAAAGCTCTCGCCAATTAGTCTGCAGCTGTTTGTTGCTGTAGAAACGAGCCTTAACCCATTTTCCATAGGGGTGTCTAGATGTTCCCGTCTGGTTTCGCCCAGAGAGGCCGGACTCGGAATGCAATCGTGCCTCTTTCATACCAGAGGAGAAATCCTGTTGCAATAAGGTCCCAATGTTAATTATTCTGGGTTCACCCTCCAAAATCACCCCAACGGTTTGTACAAACCAGGAAAAAGACTCTTTCACTAGGGTCGGTATTTTTGTTGCCCGCCAGAGGAGGAATTCCCCCCGCCGCGGATTCAGCGAAACAGGAGCAACACCGCGAGGATCAGTTAAGTTTTTGCAGCGAGAGGCGAAAGTAGTTTTAATGAGAACCT
>KK121891.1:200159-213370 GCA_000611955.2 Stegodyphus mimosarum | reverse complement strand
CTGAGACTACAAGAACTTCAACAAAGGAACTATGAATTTTTCAGGTGTGCTGTCGTCCTATCAGATTCCTGTTGTAACCACTTCTGAAAGTACTGAATGGAGTAATATCCAAGTCCCAGATTGTTTTAACCGCACCTCTTAAAGTTACGTTTTGCATTAAAATTCATGTTGTTGTTTAAAACTTGAGTTGGAAATTCATTACACCTTAGTTGTCAGTATTCTGCAGTTACGTCTGCTTGCTCGATACAGAATCAGTGAGAATGAAATCTATCCAGAAAACAACTAGTTGGTCAGATTTCAGCTTTGATGAAAATACCATATTGTGAGCGCTTTCCAAAATCGCAAGCTGTAAGTTCATGAAGATATGAATTTTGTAGGGATGCTTGTGAAGTATTAATCATAGCACCAGCCACACATACCGGTACGGAATGCTAGTTCGATGTCCAACTTTCCAACTGCTTTCTTCTCTGCACGTTCGTAACACCGTAAAGTTTTCAGCTCAGCTGAACTTCTGGAGAATCCGTAACTGCATTCCTAAGAATTATCCTGTATGCAAATACGCAGAAAGTGTTAGGGAATAAAATCAAACGTTGAAGCTTATGTACTAGATACTCGTGACCATCGCTTTCAATAATTCTGATCAATATCCTTGAAATATTTCCTTCCCAACATTCCGTTATTAATTATCATAACTAAGCATAAAAAGACTTTAACTTAAGAAAATTGTTTTCATGGCGGGTTGATTTTTATGCAGGTATGCACTTGCTTCAAAACAGCTCAGAACGTCAGTATAATTTGTGAAGGTTACGTTCTCGTCCATTATCAAGTGCAGCAAATTCAATTTCCTTTGTCTGTCCGACTCGGTGGCAAATGCCAAAGATGAATATTCTCATAAATCCGACACTTAATCCTAACATTCCATTGCACGCCAAAAGATAACAGTATTATTTCAATTCGCAACTAGAGCTTAGTATGTCTACAATGCAACAATTTGCATGAATTTATTATCTAACTAGAAGATGCATCTTAAGAGTCATTTCTGAAATGAGAGAATAACTTGCGTAAACAGGAGAAACTTCCCATCGCTAAATGCGGCAGCTGTTTATTAAGACCATCCTTTATACAAAGTCGAATGAATATATTTCCAGGCCACACAAATGGCAGTCTGACTGTCACAGTAATTTCATCAGACGGATAGTTCCATAAATTAACAAATTCCTTGATTGATACTAGAATTCAGTTTCCCGAAACATAAACATGTAATTTATATGCAATTTTAAGAATTTTAATCATGAATACACACACTATGACTTGTTATATTTATTAATAGCATTTAATTGTAGCCAACAATTTATCTTCAAATTTTTAATCTGACAGCCTAACCACAATGTTAAGAAATAAAGCTCCTTCAGGATTTATCGTCACAAAGAATTCAAGGAATTAATTCTTAAACGAACCATTTTCCTTGAACAGCCGCATATTTTTACTTCCTTGTACGAAGTAAAAAGGAAGTACTGTAATCGCGAAAAATTTCAGGTATCATATTTCAACGAAAATATCCATTTTGACCGCATCAAATGCAACTTAACGGTGTTTTTGCATCATATCTAAACGTAAGGACAAAATAAAGGAATCTTTTTCCCCAAAAAAATTATAAAACTTATTTAAAATGGATTCTGAAGAGATTTTTTGTGGCACCTGTGCGTACGTTTGTATCTTGCATAACTCAAAAAGGAGTAGCCTCAGAACGCTGAAATTTATATATATAGGAGTGCTATAACACGTAGATGTGCACCTCGCATTCTGGTTGCAATCGGCCGCACCAAAGGTATATAAATATACGTATATATATATATATCCCCTCTGTTACTCGGCTCAGTGAGCTCAGTTTCTTTATTCTTATATAGCTGTAAATTTTTTGCTTTAAAAATAATTGAATTATGTTGTTCTTATGTTTCGGTTAAGATTTTTATGCCTTTAATTAACCTGCATGCAATAATTGTGGAATTATCAACAATTTAAAAGTTTTTTAAGAGTAGCTAAGACTAATCATTTTTCTCATGCGAGCACGGTGCATCGACTATGGCGAACAAAGGAATGTGGGAAGAAGGAGGGGTGCAGGTGCAGCCAGAGTGACGTCAGCACGCGTGGATCGATGCATCCGCCGACAAGCTGTGGCAGTCCCGCAAGTCACTTGTACCGCGATTCTGCATCATGTGCAAGATACCCTGGATGTTCCCGTGTCGACGAGAACCATTTCCCGTCGATTGGTTGAAAGTGGCCTGCACTCACGGCGTCCGTTAAGAAGACTGCCATTGACCCCACAGCATAGAGGCCAACGTTTAGAATGGTGCCGGACTGGAGCGATGTGAATGACAGAATGGCGAAACGTCGTATTCTCAGATGAGTCACGCTTTACTTTATCCAGTGACAGTCGCCGCATACGTGTGTGGCGTCGACGTGGAGACAGATCTAATCTGGCAGTAGCTGTGGAACGCCCCACCGCGCGACAACGTGGCATAATGGTTTAGGGCACTATTGCCTACGATTCCAGGTCTCCTCTAGTTCGTATTCAGGGCCCAACGATACTTGGATAATGTACTGCGGTCGGTGGCAATCCCCTACATTCAGGCGTTGCCTAATGCAATTTTTCAGCAGAATAACGCCCGAGCACACAGTGCTCGGATCTGCCAACATGCTCTGCAAGCCATTATACACATGCTTCCCTGGCCACCGTACTCTCCTGACCAGTCACCAATCGAACATGTGTGGGATGTGATTTTTGGACGCCGTTTGCAGACTCTGCCCCTGCCTCGTTCAGAAAACGAACTGTGGCAAATGGTTGAAAGGGAATAAAGAGCCATCCCTCAGGACACCATCCGCACGCTTACTGTATGCCTAGACGTGTTTCTTCGTGCATCGCTGTCCGCGGTGGTCCTACAATCTATGTAGGGCGATCCATGAGAGAGCTAGGTAATAAGAGTCCTGGTCTTCGGTGTTAGTGTCCCTATCCTACTGAGTCGAAGCCGTTCTCGATCTGTATTCTGACTATGATTTTGAAATAAAGATCACTTATTGCTGCTTGCTGTCTCTGTCTTTTTTCCAAATTTCATCACTTTCTGACCATTCCTTCTTGGTGTTGCATTTTCAATGTCGAGCAGTGTATTATTCACATTGCTGGAGAAAGGCACCCAGTCATCCTTTACCCAGTTTCTGATTGGCTAGGCCAACAAGCAGCATTTTGTGTCTCTCAGCAAAAAGTTACATAAGAAATGCCCACTTCTGTGGAATCAAGCGAAAAAATAAAAGTAATACACTATATTTAGCTTTAAAATGCTTTAACTTGTAACTGTAAAAGTAGTAATCGCAACTACTTCTAAAAAATTCTTTAGTTTCAAATAATTATACAATCTGCTGGTTGATAATCAACATACAAAATATAACTTTAAAAAAAATTTTTTTTTTTTCAAAAACGTCAATGGTAACCCTAGATTTCAGGTATATCTGCTCTTGGTAAAGTCACAGGAAAATACACTTGAAAATGTTACAGGAATAATTGACGTCATTCTCTATATAATAAAATAAAACTTCGAAATAAGGATGAAAAAAAAAAATTTTTTTAATTCCTAATTGAATAAATAAACTACAAAAGCACCATACTAGAGTTTAACGAAAAATTAATAACAGTAATTTATAACAACAAAGAAAACATGTACAGTTTCTCACGTTTTGTGATTTAAAAAATATTCGAATTTATTTTATTTGGTAACCTCATACATGTATCATACGAAAACGAAACAGTCATTATAATGATGCACCAGTCATGACAGCCTGTATACAGACATTTAAAATTATGTTGCCAGCTCACACGCAACGTTTCAAACTTTCAATTAGACTTCAATCAGTTCTGCAAAAACATTGAAAAAGAGAACTTAGAAGTTATGGTATGTCAGCAAGTTCACGAAAGAATGCAGTTATATTACGTTTTTTGCCCCCCGCCTTCTTCCTTCCCTTCCAAACGGGCAAGCACGTCCACATGCAAGAACATATAAATTTCCCCTCGCGAACGACCGTGTACTTTAACGTTCCCCTTTCACTTAATCTGGACGACATTAATTGATAAGATTACAGCGACAGACGAAACCTGTTCAGAGTCTCAGCCGATTACCGCGACTAACTGGCTGATTGAGTGGAAGTCCGAAATTACAGGCGTTAATATTTAAATCCTGGGGGCTCGGAGTTAAGAAGTGAAAGCTGACGACGGGCATCTTAAAAATCTATACATCTGGACACGTGTAGTTGCTTATACACGTATAAAAAAGTTCATACCGGCCATGTTACAACTGGGTTTTTGGCGAGATGATACATCGCCAATCATGGCGAGAAAAAAAGGTATTCATTTTAACAAAACAGAGCTGACATAATTATACTTTTATAGATATGTGATAAGAATTTTTTTTCTTTGCTTACAGATATCGGTTTTTTAATGTTATGCGTCATAACTAAATCAGGAAAGACGTACACGTATTTTCGAAATGATAATCGAACTCTCTGGTTTGAAATGTCAACAAACCTTTTAAAGCTGCGTTCTGTTTAAAAATTTATTTCTTCCATTAATTCCCGCCTGTTTATTAATAAAATTATTAACACGAAAGCTACATTCTTGGGTACTTGCCAATGGTTACGTTGTATTAAAGTTTTTTTTTTTTTTTAAATAGTCACGCCGCCGAGCAGATTCAACGATGGAATATAACAATATACCTTGTATAGGATGTTTATTTCGAATCACAACTTGGGGTATGTCACAGACCGACGCAGGAGCTGGAAGTGGGTGGTTTAAAAACAATTATAGATACTTTTTATGTTTATTGCCAGACGAAGTTTTCTCAACTATCAGGAAAATAATTAATTTTACTTCCTGAGTTCTTTCGTATTATAAAAGTTTATTGTTTAACTGTACAAACACTGAGGTAATTAAAAAAAATAAGCTTCTAAACACAAAAAATAAAGTATTTATAACTATTTTTGATAATTATTTCTACAAATATCAACATCACTAACGTAATTAATGAAAACCTTTTGAAACCAAAATTGGATTTGCATTAGTGAATGATAGTTAAGAGCAATGGCCCCAATTATTCTGAATATTATTGGAATAATTTAAAGATTAAATCCTATAGTATCTTAAGATGGTTTTGCAGTCGGAAATACAAGAATATAGCTCATTTTAATTCACCTTTCTTTTCTTTACAAATGCCACACGTGATCAGATAGGGAGTAAGTGTTTAATCCACGAGATAATATTAAGTATTGAATAACATTTCCTATAATTATTTTTTAGTTAAGGTTTCCTACGAACAATCCCCTTAACTTGCAGCTTTTATTTTTAGTCCAGGATATGAGTATAGTAGCTACCTTTAAACAAGGGGACTTTTTTTTAACACTGTAGCATGACAATGCTTAGTATTAGCACCACTAAGAACCATTTTCTGGGGTCCCATACTAATTTTTTCCAACAGATATTAAAAGTTAATCTGTCCTCTATCGAGCACCTTACTTAAGTGTTATCAATGTGCTTCCTTTTTCTTTTTTTTAATTTAAATGCTTCAAGAATAATTAGAAAAAGGACTTAATTCTCCAATAATAAAACTTCATTTTCAGCAATAATCATGTGAAATAATTCTCTAAATATAGTACAGAGCCGAAAAAATAAGATACATAAACGGGTTGGAAATGGAGTTAGCCATGAGAACATCTTTAAGAAATATGATGAAGTTTATAAAACGTAATACGAACCGAAGTAATTCCGTTAAATATTTTATAACTCTGATTAAGTTACACTGAATTACACTTTATAAACAAAATGTAAATATAATTTAATGTGTACATGTGGCTCACTAGCGGCCGAGTGCTAAAGTCGTTTCTATATATATTATATATATAGATAGACAGATAAATTAGATATATGTAACTTAAAACTCCTAAATGCTTTGAAACCTAACTAACCATATATAATGATATTACATAAATATATTTATGTCAATGAACATTGTATATTACAGATATTTTTTTTTTTTTATTATTTTATACCTTGTTCTGTAATTTGTTCCATTTATATATACATATACATAGATATATATAATTTAAGAATTCTATATTAACTACTAGTACATATAAAACCAAAAAGTGCATCTATAATGTATTTTTCAGTATTATTAACTTCATTCTGAAATATTTTCTGCAATCTAGCTTGCGTTATTTTATTCAGAAGTCTCGAATTAAAAACAGTTTTACGTTTACATGGCATTAGAATATTAACCAAAAAGGAGCAACCACAATCTCATTGAAAAACAGTCCTTAGATGTGAAAAGGTTGAAAGCCATTTGGGTTAAGACTACTTTCAGATACTTTGTATATATGTAACATAGCATTGAAAAAGCAAAACTCAATATTTACACAACAGATTCACTGCTGTAACAAATATCAGTCTTTCTACTCCTGGCATTTTTTTCTTTTTTTTTAAGATGTTATTTGCTTTACAGTTTATCATTCAATAATCCATTTTCATTGTACAAAATTGCTTTCATTTGAAAAATTCAATTTGTTTTCTCATTTTCCTCTGGATAAAACTGAATGCAGAGAAGTTAAATATTTAAATGACCCCCACATTTTCCCAGGACTAAGAAGGGGATGGTTTCATCTTTTTCAGTTTCCCCACTTGTTTAGGGTGGTTTGAAATTTATGGCTTGACAACATCTAGTAAGCATTCCAGTCAGAACCATGGCTACCTGAATTTGGCCTTACATCTGATACTAACAAAAATTGGATATATATCTTACATAAAATATTGAGTACCTGCATTGGGTTATTTACATTATAAATCTTTTTTTGGTTATTCAATTTATTGCATTTTTCAACACTAGAAACCATCAAGCATACTTTTGGAATGACATATTAGTATGCTCACAATCCCAGCCAAAATACTCTGATAGTTGTAGATTCAAATTAATGTCAAGTCTGCAACCATAAGAATTTTATATATTTTTTCCTTCTCTTGGTTCATTTAAATATGGTAAAGCACACAAGGACTGGGCTTCGTGGAGAATTTTTAAGTGAAATTGGCACTCATGGGGAAAATCATGAAAAACTCCCATGCAGCCAGCTCATTCTACGCAAACTCCATGCAGCCAACCGGTTTACTGAGATTCGAGTCTTAGGCCGAACTACCAGTGTTCAGCTATCCTTATGTATTCGGTCAGTGGTAAGACTCTGATCTTTTCATGTACGTGACCGACTATTAATTTGATTCATGTCAAATTTTTGATTTTAGTGAGATAAGGAAAAATTAAATGACAATTAAAAAAAACTTAACTTTTTTAGATACATGTAAAAACTTTGTGCTTCCTCATAAAATTATAAAAATCAGGACAGGAGGCTCGAGACTGCTTTAATACAAACCCAGTAAAAATAAAGCAAAATATATAAAAGCTTCTTTTTAACTTCTTGTTAGGCCATTCAAAGCTAGTTTTTATTAAAGAAATTCCGGGCATTTACGTGACAAATAGAGTATTACGAAAATTCCATATACAGGTTAATTAACCGATCCGTCAGCTGAAATAATTTTAATTCTATGGGAATGTACAAAACTTAAGACACTCCCAATTCACGTGCTAATAAATGAAGAGAATGAAGTGTTTAAACAGCTTCACATGGCAACAGGAAAAAATAAATAAATATACTAATATTGACATAATAATGCTAAATTAAATTACAAATGAGCCAACCTTTTTTTCAACGTAATTACAAGTCCTTACTTTTTTAATTAATTTTATGTTAAATAAAATATTTGAGATTAGTTTGCTTACAATTTTCCATTCGCATTTAAAGTTAATTAAATACCCGTTCTGTAATATAAAGCTATTATAGAAGACATGAAAGATTCCACGTCTTACCTGTCTCGATTCAAGCACATGGGTTTATATCCCTCGTCATCCAAACAAAACGTCACGTCATGATGAGCAGCACGTAAAATCCCACACGCGAAATCACAAGATTGCAAAAAAATATCTCACAACACAGCGCGCGACGAAATCCAAAGCAAACAACAAACAAAAACGAATATTACCACTTATTTGTAAGGAGCGATCAATGTTCAATTGGTAACCCTAAACCTCGCTGAGACTCGAGCAGCCATAATGCCAGAGTGTTTAGAAGCATAAAAATGAACACAGACACGCACACACATACACACACATTCGAGCTGCTGCCGTTTCGTAGGGCAGAGCGACCTTGAATGAATTCAAACCGGAACTCTCAAACCGTCTCGGTTCAAACCGCGGGGTCGCCAGCGTTAGGATTCACGCTCTTTTGTGTCCACATAGAGCTCACAAATGCTCGGTAACGTGGTGCCATCTAGTGGCGAATGCATAGTTTATTTACAGATCGGGGGGGAGGAAGTGGAACTCCTCGTCCTTTATTTTTGTTATTTTGTTGCTCGAGACTTGGAGAATTATAAGGCGGGATTATTGGACTCCGGCACAGGTGAGCAACCATGTTTTTCTCTGCGAATGGGAGAGCACTTCCTGCTTTTGTGTTTCTTTTGTTTCCTTTATCTCAGAACTCGCGACTTTTTAAATGGCTTTCTCCGGCTAGTAGCCGAGATCTTTTCCCTCGTGTATTAGAGTGAAGCATTTAAAGATAATTAATGGCGATTAGACAATCACTGCGGCAGGGTTATTATTACAAGATTACTGATCTCTTTTATGAGAGCAATGTAATTAATTAATTTTCGATCATCTCAATATTTTCTGAAATAATTTCGAAATTATTTTCCACTTTTTTCAGCAGTTTTTCACGAATACAGAAATGCACCGCAGACCGAGTGTAGCAATATTATATCCGGTTCTCATCTACATCCATATATTCTTAATTAATATGGTGCAGTGACTAGGTGAAAACTGGAAAGATAAATGTAACACTTTGTGTTTTGTCTTCAACAAACTGAAAAGCATCTGTAGCACTGTTGAAATTTTCTCACGTTTGCCACAATAATGATGAGGTATATTTTGGTTTTTAAAAAACTCTTGTAGCAAAAAACCGGGAAACATTGGGGCATATTTCACGGCTTCCCATGTGTGAAATTCGGAAAGTACATGACACTCTCCCGAGTCATTCCGCGCCAAAACGGTCATCAAGAAATTTATGACCATCCAGGTGAGCTTCTCCCTATTTTCCTAGAAAATTTCGTCACTACACTATTACCTCCCTCAGGATAGTCCCAAGATACTGCTTACGGCACTAGAATACATCTTCAGGACATCCCGGAACATCCTCCTAACTTCCTAAACATATCCTTAATCCTTGAGTGATTAATGTGAGTAACATCTCCATTACATTCCTCGGTAAGTTCCTTCGATATCGCATAAGAATTTATATTTCTGCTTACATCCTCTGAACATCCCTGAATACCTAACACGTCCACCCGAGTACTTACTGTCACACCTAATAAATAGAATCCCGACATTGCCGAACAATTCAAAAAACCCAAATATCAAAAAGAGCTAAGAATGAACATCCTCAGAATGTTAAATGGAAATCCTCTGTAAGAAATGTAATTCTAATTAGGTTAATAAAATTTATTTAATCAGAAGGAACACCTCAAAGCTCTGAAATTTTCCAAAAATACTCGTACTGGTTCACAGTATCACAGAATACAATCAGTAGTTACACTTCGAACCACTAAGAAGGTTAAACACAACCCAATGAAAAGAGAATATACTAAAGGTGCTAGACGACAAAGTCCTCAAAACCATTTAAGAATCAACATCTTCAAGACACCTTCGCGTATCTCAGGATATAGTGAATTCCAAGGTTACTACAGTTAAGAATTTTTGTATATATAATATGAATAATTTTAGTGACATTTTGCGTAGAATTGTAGTAATTTTTGCTTGATGTAACATGGAATGCTTGAAAGAGACGATACTCTGCCGAAAAAATAAATTACAGGGGGCAAGTCTAAAGAACATTGAAGTAAAAGGCCGTCTCGCTGAACTGACGACGGTTTCGGCAAATATTTTTTGTCGCTGGATTTGCCGAGAAACATTTAGGTCAACATTTAGGTATGTTTAACTGTAATGGGTATTGTAACTGAATAACTGTAATTGGTTCTTATATGTAACTGTAACCATTTTTGGCGATTGTATGCCTTCCAGTAATTTCCAGAAGTGGAAGGTACTAGAGATTTCTCGGCGGCTGGGAACGGGCTATTTTCATGGTGAACTTTCTAAGAGAAACTGACTCGTATTTGCTTAGAAAGAACCACAAAACTGCCATTCACTCGTGTTTGAGCCAATTACCGTTTTTGATAATGGATGAGGTAACATAAAATAAAGGGTTTGCACAGAATATCTTTTGTTAGTATAATGTCATTTTAATATGCTTTGTCCTATATTATTAGTCCAAAAGGGCAGTACCCAGAAAGGCCCAATCTCGAAACGGCATTTTGCGTGGAATCACTTAAATAAGATGTATCAGTTTTTGTTGCCACCCAATATTATCGCCCTGTGTTATACTTAAAGAAACTAAATACTGAAGAATTTGCATGAATATGAGTATGTTTCTCGCATGGTGAAAAAACAATGGTACCTAGAGTCATCAAATTTTGAACAATGTAGTCCTCCACCCTAACATGGGCACTTGGAAGCCCGAATTTGGAATTTCAGTTTTTATTATTATTATTATTATTATTAAAAACTCAGCAGTTTCTTTTTTTTTGCGCAAGACTGTCTATCGAAAATTCTAAAGATATTCTGTTTTCAAATATTTTTAGCCCAAAGTGCCGTTAGCGCAAATGTTCTCGAAACGTGTATGTGTCTGTAAATGAAAAAACTCCCGTTTGGGTGTAATATAAAATCTAAAAGCTTTCAGATTTTTTTTCGGGGGCGGCGGGGGCTAATAGCCTCAAAACGGCATTTTGTGTCGTTTCACTTTCTGCGCTTACTGACTTTTCAGACTGTTACCACCAAATACAATCGCCATGTATTATATTTAAATAAACTAAATAATGAAAAATCTGCATGAATCTACGACTGATTCTCGGATTGTGAAAAAACAACGGTATCTAGAGCCATCCAATTTTTGAATAACGTAGTTCTCGAACCGAACATGGGCACTTGGAAGCCGAATTTTGAATTTCGAATTTGTTTCATTATCTATTTCGAATTTTGTAAAACTTCTAACGAATTTTTTTATTAACAAACTTAACGATTTCAAAGCGAGCAACAGCAAAACTGTACGGAAAAAAAAAAAAAAAAAAATTATCTCCATTGCGCGGGACTGTGTATCGGAAGTTCTAAAAAGATAGGCTATTTTGCTGTTTTTAAATATTTTGTGATATTGCTGTTGAATTGAATTTTATGTGGTTTAAGTGCAAAGCATGATATTAATAAGTAAAGGTAACATACAAAACATTGGGGGGGGAGGAGAAACCTTTTGAGCGTAATACGAAATCTGAAAGTTGTTTTTTTGTTTGTTTGTTGTTGTTGAAATCTGTTTTTTTTTTTTTTTTCCTAATTTAATTTAAAGCAATACAAGCCAACAAAATGCTTATTGCTTATTTCAGCCAGCTATATGAAAAGTTCCCCATCGATTTATGTTTAAACAGTTCTGAAATAGTAAAAGCTGTGCCTCTTACGTATACTGAAACTCTGAACCATGCAACTGATAAAATAATATGAGAACACTGACGAGCGCATAAATAGTATGTAAACAAAAACCGCAAATACAACGGAGCCGCGCGTCCATTCATTTTGACGATTTATTTGCATCAACAACCGGAAAGTTGTATCACGCCAAGGCGTTAATACGCGTTTCTTGACAAGTCTTTGTCTTTCGCATGCAAAGGTATATATATACTACTTCAAATTCTAAAACAGGAGCGAGAGAAAAAGCGGGAAGGGGGTTGTAAGAAGGGGAGGGCGGAATATTGAGAAAGATTTATGGACCGGGTCTATTTCTGTAGTCGGCATGGTGAGCTTTCTCTTTCGCCAGTTTTTGACGACCGTAGTAATAATTGATCTTTTTTAGCAGCTAGTGAACACTGAATCAATAACTGAGTAGGGAACAGTGAGTAGAAAAGGGAAAACGAAGAGGGATCGGGTAGAAATACAAAATTAGTTTTGACAGAGGTATGTATCGGAGTTTCAGCCATGTGAAGAAAAATCTGATGTGTGCACCACATGACTTCCTTGTACGGAATATTAAATTATATGCAATTTTCCTGCATTTCATTTAAACATATTGAATTAACATTTCAGGAATTTTCAATTAAATCTATTTCGTCGACAGCGCATAAACAACAACAGAATAAATACACTCTTTAAAGTTCACTATATTTATTTACCACAGCCGCACTTCGGCGCTAAACACAGACGATTTAGCGCCGCATACCTAATGCGCATGCGCTTCTAATTAATTCAGTTCTCACTTCGCGGTAAGGCAAAAATACAGAAAAATTTTAAATATTTTCATTAAAAATTTAAAGATACAGAAAAACATAAAACACCAAGTACAGTTAAAACAATTAAAAAAACAATTTTTACAATTAAAATTACAATCTGTATGCAAAAACAAGCTAATAACTTAAATGATAATTCCAAAATGAATGAAGCATAATTTAATTCGCGATAATAAAAGAAGATGTTACTTTGTTGTTCCAAAACTTAGTTTCTCTAGATTGGCAACAAATCCACTATTCTATAAAGCTTCAAATGTAAACTAAATATCGGCGCTATCGTAATTAAAAATTAGGCTTAGCCGCACTTAAAAAAACTTTTCGATTGTTGATAATTCCACAATTATTGCATGCGGGTGAACTAAAGCATTAAATCGTAACCGAAAGATAAGAACAACATAATTCAATCATTTTTAAAGCAAAAAATGCGCAATTTACAAAGATGTAAGAATAAAGAAACTGAGCTCACTGAGCCGAGTAACAGAGTGGATATATATATATACATATATTTATATACTTTTGGTGCGGCCAATTGCAACCAAAATGCGAGGTGCACATCTACATGTTATAGCAGTCCTGTACACAAAATTTCAGCCTTCTGAGGCTAGTTGTTTTTGAATTTTGCAAGATGCATACATACATACATAAGTACGTACGTACGTACAAACGCCACAAAAAAACTCTTCATCCATTTTAA
>KK121891.1:180010-200117 GCA_000611955.2 Stegodyphus mimosarum | reverse complement strand
TTTTTTGGGGGAAAAAGAGTGCTTTATTCTGTCCTTACGTTTAGATATTACGCAAAAAAAACGTTAAATTGCAATTGATAGCAGTCAAAATGGATATTTTAGTTGAAATATGAAACTCGAAATTTTTCGCGATTAGAACAGTTCCCTCTACTTCGTACAAGGAAGTAAAAATCGAAACTATTTCATAAACTTAAAAAGCACCAAACGCCTTAAAAGTCTTTTAGACGTTTAACGCCTGTTCTTCTTGGAAACAATATTATTCCTTAAATTCATATATTATATTTTTTACCTGCATCCTACGTCGAGCGCTTCAATACACACTTCAAATGTAACCTTTTGAAATTTAAAACTCTGTTTTCCTGAGGTCTCCTAGTGCATAGCTAAAGATCTGAGAGTCTATACACAATACTCACTTCCTAGTTTTCACAAGAGAAAAGCATGGCTATGAGAAGTAGATGTAGATTTTAGGGTTCCGTACATATTTAAGTTTCAGGCTTAATCGACCTAAACAGTAATCGAGCTATGATTATCAACTTGAAGACAAATATCGAGATTGACGAGGGCTCCAAATTCTGTGAAACGTGAACTCGAAGAAATTATTTCACGCTCTAAAAAAATTTCATTTTTCAAACGTTATCGTGGCCCCCTTTAAAAATACACATATATAACCATCCGCAGACATTCTTTACATTTACTTTTCCCAGCAGTTCTTTAAAAATGCTCAGATAGATTTGGATATTTAAGAACTTCTCCCCATATTGTCATTTCTGTTGGAGGGGAGGGAGCTAAAATTTTGACCTTACATACCAAACATGTAAACTAAATTTTACATTCAAATATCGATAATATTTATTAGCATTATAATCATTTTCAAAGACAAAAAAAAATTTCGACAATGATAAATAAATATAAACCTTATAAAATCTCATCACATGTGACGATAAACAAAGGATAGCTAGTTAGTTGCATATGACATGTTTGGTTTCAATTTCGGATGAAAAATCTTTTTTTAAAGTCTTCATTACTGTCGAAACGGCATTTGCGTTGAATCATTTAAACGCAATGTATTAAATGGTCGCCTCCAAATATTATCGCCCTCTATTAATATTTAAAGAAACTAAGTAAGGAAGAATCTGCATGAATGTATGTATGTTTCTCGGCACTGTGAAAAAACAAAGGCACCTAGAGTCATCCAATTTTGAACAATGTAGTCATCTACCCGAACATGGGCACCTAGAAGCTCGAATTTGGTATTTGAAATTTGTTTTATTGTTTATTCATATTTTGTAAAACTTTTACGATATTTTTCATTAAAAAAACTTCACAATTTCAAAGCAAGCAGTGGCAACACTGTAGGGAATAAAACATTTCTAACTCCAGCGCGCGACACTGTCTATCGGAAATTCTAACGATATGCTGTTGTTAAATATTTTAGCCCTAAGTGACGTTAACCCAAATCCTCTCGAAATGTTTATGTGTCTTATAAATGATAAAAGCGCCCGTTTGGGCGCAATATAATATCTGAAATCTTTATTATTCCTGTGTGTGTCAGTGTATGTGTGTATGCGTGCGTGTGTGTGTTTGTTCTGCCTGATTCAAGCTATGAGATGATAACCTACTGATGCATATAATCAATAGCAACAATGTGATTCATCAGTTTGGATTATTAAATTATGGGGAAGCAAACGAGAGCTATCTGCCTAAGGGAAGGGATGTCTTGGTAGAGGGCTTTTTAAGGAACCTGGCTCGTATACACATTACACGTGGGGAAAGCCACGAAAATGGCACATGTCCTATGCAGCCTGCTACCACACGGCCGTTGGTGGGCGCTTTCATGCAAAAACTTGAATGGAATGGTTGCAATTAGCTTTCCTGGATTTTCGTATTCGATGAGTACAGTGTAACTCAGTGATATGCCTGATGTCTATAACTTGCTTGATGGATATTCGAAATATACTTTGCCTTGATGGATATTCGAAACAAGTGACAGATTTCCTACATGTATCCAGTGCATTTAAAATGCGAGAGTTCGTAATGATTCTAACATCGGTAGCTATCGGTAACATCGGTTCTATCTCGGTAGCTTTCTAGAACTCATTTATTTAGAGTTTCAGCGACAAGTTATTCACTGTTCAGAAAAAAAGAATGACTGCATACAGCAACGTTATCTGTAAGCAACAAAATATTAAAAATAGTTCGTGAAATATAATTAACTTCATATAATATCAGTGAAATATAATTAACTTCATATAATATCAGTGAAATATAATTAACTTCATATAATATCAGTGAAATATAATTAACTTCATATGATATTCGTGAAATATAATTAACTTCATATAATACTCGTGAAATATAATTTTAACTTTTGTACTTAATCAAGTAATTTACTGCCTCTTCTTTTTGCATTCTGTTATTTATAGCTCTTTGTAGAAAGTTCTAATTTTTTCAAAAACATCTCGCAATTCCTCGAAATTATTACACACGTATGCATTTTTTAGCAAGTTGTCACTATTTTAAACTTTAGATTCTGTACCTAGCTTCTGACATTGTTCTATACCTTATGGGAAAAAAAAAAAAAAAAAGGCTACCCCATTGAACTAAACAGCTGTTCGCTCAGCTATTGACAGGCTGTTATTTTTTTAAGAGTTAATTTTTCTTTATTTATGACTTTAAAAAAAAACAATTTTGTATAAATATAAATGTTACAGTTTAATTCCAGTTGTCCAGATTCCAAATATCTGGAATTGCAATTGCCCGGATCGCTTGCTCTTCTCTCTAACCCACGTAAACCTGCTGTTTATTTATGTATTTTTATTTTTTTCATTACTTTAAAAAAAAATCTGTTTACTCACCACGTGACTTCCTTCTACGGCCTTTTAAATTATTAACATTTCTTGTTGCATTTGATCTAAACTTATTTCCTCGAATTTCATTACAGATATATTTCTCATTCAATTAATTCAGTTCTCACTTCGCGACAAGGCAAAAACACAAACCATCTTCATTAAAAATTCTAAACTACAGAAAAACGTAAAACACCAAATGCAGTTAAAAACAGTTTAAAAAACTATTTTTAAAATTAGAGTTTCTACGCAAAAAGAAGCAATTCGACCAGCGGGCAAGAAGACAGATATTTCGGTGCACAAAACTGAAAGCTTACTTTTGCTCCCACTCAACAAAAAGACACTGAAAGCACATAAACTGACTCAATTCACTATTTGACTAAGAGTTTCAAATGTAAACAAACAGCGGCTTCATTACGCTTAAACAACTTTTAAATTGTTGATAATTGCACAGTTGTTGCAAGCAGATTAACTAAAAGCACAAAAATCTGAACCTCGGAGTATAACATAATTCAATCACTTTTAAAATAAATGCACAATTTACCGCAATATAAAAATAAAAAAACTGAGCTCACCGAGCCGAATAATAGAGTGAATATACATATATCTATTTATATAGGTTTGGTGCGGCCAGTTGCAACTAAACAGGGAGGTGCACAAATCAATGTCGCATGTAAAAAATTTCAATGTTCTGAGGGAGCTCGTTTTTGAGTTATAGGCGATAAATACAGGTTCGTTATGGATTGAATGCACGAGTCGTAAAAAGTTAACAAAAATTTATTTCACAAGAAATAAATCAAAATGATGAAATATTTCTTCAGAGATATTCGCACAATATCACAATATCTCAAACGTTTAGCAAAAACTCAGTTCAAAACAGATAAAATAATTCTATCTCACAGCGAAATCGCTACAATCAATAACAGCATTAAGTAAACAAACGGCAGTTCGCTTTTTACAGCTACAACTACAACAACAACAACTGAGATGAGATGTTTCAATTCGGCTTTTATAAGCTTTTTAATTATCATTAGAACAATCTCGATTTTTCTAGATTTTTCTGGATGGGAACAGTAATTACGAGATATTTATTTATTAAGCATTAAATGCACGCGCTCTTTTAATTTTCCCTTTTTTTTTTCCCCCTACGTAGCTTTCTCTTCAAAAATCGTCTGCGTTGCACGGGAAGTATAAAGCAATTTTAATTACAATTCTAAATAAATAGCCAAATAAATATGAAATCTGTAACAATACATATTTACGTATGTATATACGTCACGAAAAAAATCTGTTTTCAAATCATTTTAAACCCATTTTGGCAAAAAGAGTTCTTTATTATGTCCGTACGTACAAATGTTACGCAAAATAATCGTTCAAATGGATTCGAGAGCGATCAACTCGTTGAAATATGGTACCGGAAATTTTTCGCTATTACAATACTTCGTACAAGGAAGTAATAATACGATATAATACAGTAAAGTAAATAGGATTTACGGGTATACCTAGAAAGTTCATTAAACTGCAATAATGGGAAAATAATTACATATTAATTGTCTTTATTTACTACATGACTCATATTAAACTGTTAAAAGAAGAAACAGACTTTTTTAAAAAATAATTTGCTTAAAATTACTGAGAAAAAAAAATATTTTGCCAAGGAAAAATTATTATTTTAACAGAACAATTTGAGTCGAAATAAATATCCGGACGGCCTAACACCGATATTTGAATTTTACTGTAGTTCCAGAATTTCTAATTATCCGCAAACAATTACCACCTCTTAATAATAACCAAAATTACCATTTGCAAACAATTACCTAAACGCAATAATTAACATTCTGCATTATACAGTATTTATTTTTATTATTATTATTCGAGTGGGGCTATTACTAACTAAATGAATTACGGTTACGGTTACGGAATTATGGTTACAAACTAAATGAATCTGTAATCGTTTTGTGAACTACATGATTAGACCCTCAAACAACCGTAACAAACTCACAGCCACAAGTGGGCCTCTAAACAACCTTGTTTACGCAAAAAATTCTTGGGAGTTCGGTGGAAAAGGACAACAGAAAAGCAAAAGGGGGGAGGGTGGTCTCTTCCCTCCACCTCCCTAGGTCGGTTGAGGCTCGGGAAGACAAAACGAACTCCCCACAGCAGTTCGATGTTTTCAAGGCTATGCCAGACAGGGAGGGAGTGAGTCACCCGCTGCAATCCTCCCCTCTTCGACTTTTGATACATATGTGTGGGCTGCCAGATTTGGCTGGAACTCCCATGTTACAAAAGTTTTTCTTTCGCTTAGTATATTTATGTAAATGAACCAATTATTTGACAAAATTATTCTGTTTAGTATTTCACATATATGGTCACCATACCGGTAATCCGTCCCGAGATCAGATTCCGATGATTGAAAAGTAGAGGTTTTGGAGTTTTTTCGCAGGTGTAACATCAATGCAAGCCATTTTTTCTTTAAAAATTCCTCCACGAAATTACCCTTTCCTACAAATAATGTAACCTAACGACTTTCCTCGATAAAAGAAACGTAACACCAGTCTCAAGAATTCTGAGCGAGAACTGCGGTTGGAGAGGGGGGGGGAGCACCTTTAGAATTCGAAATTTTCTTTCAGTGCTTGAGGAAAAGAATTTTTGAAAATGCATGTCGCCTAAAAGAATTGGATATTGTTGCGTGCTGCGTGGGTTCGCGGATTTGGAATGATTTACAACACGATAAAGAACGAAAACACAATTTATTAGCCAGTATCACTCAGGACAGCTCCAAAAACACGTCTACAGTCTTCGAAAAACTACGACAAACATTCTGAAACAATCAGCGACACAGCCTTCAGGCTATCAGGGTATAACGGTAAAGACAGCTTCACGGCAATACAGCTCCCGATTCGGTTCGGTCGTTCTCGGACTCTCGAGACTCTCCACGCTACAACCTCGTGATGCACTCGACAGCCTCAACGATGCACATTCTCGGTGCACTAACTCGAGATACACTGGTACTCCGCGTACAGGCAGGGTTTATATAGCTTTTGACCTGCCTTCGAGAACATTCTGGCCCAAACCGGTAAGAATTCGTTCTAGAATGTTCTCCATCCGTCTATGGTATATCGCCAATTTTTAAGCCAACTCATCGCCAAATGGGCGATTTCGCGCTAAATCTGGCATTCCAAATGCTGCCTTGCCATTTTCGAGCAACCCTAAACCCACCTTGCGGGGAAGCTATCTTACCGCGGTGGGCATTTCGTAACAATATTAACTATGACTGTAATTGAAAACTTTATACATGCAACACATACAAGCAATTCAACTTCGACAGCGAAAAAGGTCACCTTTTAGAAATAAAATTGCGCAGCTTTTATTTTCAAAACGCATATTGTCTGTATCTAAATTGTAAATGATAATTAAAATTAAATTAACTGTAAATGATAATTTAAATCAATTAATGATAATCAAAGTTTATCATTAGAAACTTTAGATTAAAATCTTTGACAACTCTTCTTCTTAGGGTTATATTGTAATCTGACACATTAAACATTTTTAAATTTAAATATTCGAAGTCCGAATGATTCGAATGAGTCCCTTTGTTGCACTTTATAACATGACAGATAAAGAGAAAAACTTTTAAGTCTCATCAGCTGACAAGAAATTATGATCTTATACCAGTGAGAAGAAAATAAATAAATAAATAAATAAACAAACAAAGTCTGAAAGCTTTCAGATTACATCCAAAGGGCCGTTATTTTAATGTTTTATGTGTTACCGTTATTTATTATGTATTATGTTCTACGACCATAAGCCATAAAATTCAGTTCAACAGCAATATCACAAAATATTTAAAAAGAGCATATCTTTAGAATTTCCGATACACAGTCTCGCTCGCTGGATTTACACTGTTGCCATTGCTCGCCTTGAAATAGTCGCCTTTGTTAATTAAAAATTCGTTAAAGGTTTACAAAATATGAAATCTATATATATAAAGAGGAATGTCTGTTCGTGATTAACTCAGTCACAATAGTATCGTCGCCAAACGTTCTACAATTCTTTTCTGGGTCCTGGGAAAGGTCGACGTCCACTTTTTTCACACACACACAACAACAACAACAAAAAAACCTGAAATCAGTTAATTAAAAACTCTGTAAACGCTAATTTTCGCCCTGATTTTTCCGAGTGCCAACTGCCTCGCACGCTGGAGATAAAGATCTGCTTTACTTCGAGAAGTGTTGCCATTCCTCGCTTTCAAATTGCACAGTTTGTTAATAAATAATTTCTAAAGTTTTATAACGAAATAAAAATAGCATTGCAAGCATTAAATACATACATACGTACGTTCCAAAAACGATTCCCGATTCCAAAAACTCATGGGAAGCCATTTCGACTGTTCTGATCGTCGTACGACTTTAATCAGCCGAGATATTAATTAAAAACTCTCTCTGAAAAGAGTAATTTCCGCACTCATTTTTCCGAGGGGCAGCAGTTTCGCGCGTTGGAGATAAAAAAATTGTACATAATCTGGCGAAAAAAAAAAAAAAGTCCGGTGAACAGCTAATCCCCCAAGCCACAACCCAATTAAAACCATCTGATGGCGTAAGCACAAGGCCGAGTTGAGGCTCCGAATTCCTAGCTTTCGTTCTTTAGCAATCATAAAGTAAAGGATCCGTTCATAATTTGACAACTAAATGAAAAAAAATCTGAAAGGTTTCAGATTTAAATTACGTCCAAAAGGGCGTTTTTTAACGTTTTGTGTGTTACCTTTATTTATTAAATATCATGTTCTTCGCACTTAAACCATAAATTTCAGTTCAACAGTAATATCGCAGAATAATTTTAAAATGAGCAAAATTTCCGATACACAGTTCCGCGCGCTTTAGATAAAAATGTTTTTTTCCTGTACAGTGTTGCCATTGCTCGCTTTGAAATCTTTCAGTTTGTTAATCGAAAATTCGTTAACGTTTTACAAAACATGAAATGGATAATAAAACAAATTCCAAATTTGGGCTTCCAGATGCTCGTATTCGGGTGGAAACGTACATTATTCAAAATTTGACGGCTCTAGGTACCGCTGTTTCATCATAGTGCGAGACACATACATACATTTATGCAGATTCTTCATGATTTAATTTCTTTAAATATAATATAGGGCTCTAATACTTGGTGGCAACAATTTGAAAAGTGAACCGACATTTATAGTGAACCAACGCAAAATGCAAAACGAAATTAATAGTCTTTCTGGACAAATTGTCCCTTTGGACTAATAAAGAAGCATGTCTGTTTGTTTACTCGTTCGCGTTATTAATTTCTGATCGGTTATGATTAATTTTTCCCAACATTTAATTGACTAAAATTGAATATAGGTGAAATATTGGATAGAACGTACCACCATTTGATTCGAAAGACGAAAATCATTAAAAACTACATGCCTTTGTTGCTGATATAATGAACGAGAATTAGTTTATTTTTCTATGGAAATTTTTTATGTGGGTTTCGTATCTTTAAATATAATACAGGCGATAATATTTGATGGCAACAATTTGAAAAGGAAACGCCACAAAATGCCAAAACAAAACTAATAGCCCTTCTGCGCAAATTGCCCCTTTAGGCTAAAAAACACCACAGCAGAAGCAATAGCCACCCTCCAAGGTCTTTCCCCCACTTATATAAACAGGCTTAAAAAAATCCCCGCCCGGGAGAATCGTTGGCAAAATCTTGGTCTATCAATAACATGATATCAATTCTTCCAACAAATTAATGAAACCAGATATAAACCTTCAAAACTAAAAATTATAACTGCAAGTTTTTTAAAAATAATAAATTTTTTTCAAGAAAAGCAGTCGCTACGTTCGATGACACCAAAATCACAAACAAAAAAATTCCCCGAGAACTGTTATTATTTTTTACCTCTCTCTCTGAGCAAGGTCTGATAATGAGAACCATCTTCAGAAATGAAAGGGAAAATTTTTAACGAAAGTGAATTCGGGCCCATTAAACCTCTCATTTAGAGTAAGGGAGGGGGGTCGGGAAAGAGAGACCGGGTAACAGAGGGAACTTTTATTGATCCATTGCCGGAAAGACTTTTAACAAGACAATAAATAAATCGGTTTAATTTATTTACCCTTGATTACTCTGCTAGCTAACGGAATCTCGAAGAATTCTGAGCAGTCCCTGCCCCTCCAAAAAAAAAAGAATGTAACGAGTGATTAAAAAAAAAATCTCGTTAAGCTTTCGTTTTTAAGCGAGAATCGAAAGCAAAATGAACGGTAATACTAAAGACCGGAGTAACAAAGAATTATGGGTTAGGTTTATTTCTACAGTTACAACAATCAGGATTGAGCACTCGTCGGGAGACGAGTGAAGAAAAGATATCTCTGTGTAAAACGTTAAAGTGGTCAATGAATACGCGCTATTATATATTTAAGTTCTTTGGATAAACGTTATTCAACAAGCACTTTTCATTGCTTTAATAATGTTAACCATGGCTTCCTGTTCCCCCCGAGGGGTCGACGTAGAGAATTCTTCGAAGTTACTGGCTAGGATCTGTACCTAGGCACTCTCTGCCACAGGCATATACAATTTACGAAACAAGTGTTTCTAAAGGCCGCGGAGAGATCGCTTATCGGTCGGTCTGGCACGTCCTAGAGCTCAAGACTCTGATAACCCGGGGTGGCGAGCTGGGTTCTGCCTGGGGGGTAGCGCCCCGGGTTTTCTAGGTAACGTCCTTAGGCGACGGACAGCCCGCGTGACTGGTAGATAGCAAACTGACGACCAATGCCGAACGGCGGTGGCGCCAGCCCTCTCCAAGGTGGGAAGACAGGGACTGAACCTCGGCGGTTGGGTTGGACACGTACTATTGTTAAGTGTAAGGCTCCGTTCAGACGGTGGTATAAATAGACAGGCTAGTAGTCATAAGGCATGAAACGCAGAAGTTCCGTTCACAACTGCAGTACAGGGTATAAAGAAGACGTAGCTAATTAGAGAAGCTAAATTTGCGCATGCATGGATTTGTCTACAGCTTTGCCGCTTGATAAGTTTCACGCGTTCTGTCTGATGGGTCGACTCTTATACCAAGTAGGCATAAAGTTGAAAGCTTCGAACTTTATGCCAAAACCCCTAAACCAGTTTTTGTGACGTAGCAAAGTCTGGTTACCTAGCAACGAGGCTTGGCTTAAACCATTTATGACATTTATACCACCGTCTCAACAGAGCCGCCTAACGGAACGTGGAATGCCCAAAATCTTATGGCTTCCTGTGATTACAGTTTGAAAGTACAAATACACTGCTATTACGAAATATCATTCCCTCCACTCTGTTAATACAATTAATTCTCCCTTCCCCCATTTTCCTTAACCATTCATTCGCGGTTTGACTAAAAACGGTTGTTAAGCCATTTTAAGGCAAAATATTCTATTCTTGCAGAAATTTTACCGCTGTTTATTCCATTGCAGGCAAATATTTTATAAACATGATAACAAATCTGTACTCGCAGAGACATCGAGTACGCGCAAGTAACAAATTCTTTCGTTGTATACCATTGCCCTGTACGTTTGCAGTTGATTACTTTAGTTGCTACAAATGTTATTGCAAGCCAAAATACAAAGATATATATATATATATTGGTACGGGTTCGTAATAGATTGAATGCACACAAGTCCGATGATAAAATTTATTTTCTCAAAACAACACTTTAGAATTCTAGAACTTTTCTCGTACATGTGCTCACAGTAACACAGAATACAATCAGTAGATCAGTACTTACACTTCAAATTACTAAGAACGTTAAACACAAAGCAATGCAAAGCGCATCTAAGGAGCGAAGCTAACCCGGAGATATCTCAATACTCCGAACTCACGCTGAACTAGCAACTGAGAGCAGACCCTTTCTCTGGTTGTATATAATTTTAACTTGACCGCCGAGATATTTCTAGAACTTTCTGATTCTCAAAACTACTGGAAGGCATGTGAGGGCCGAATACGGTTACACAGAACATCAGTTACGGTTATTCAGTTACAATATCCATTACAGTTATTCAGGGACCGGGCTAAAACGTCGTCAGACGGTCGCCACGTTTGGTGACTTTTGGCGATTTCTCGCCAAAATCGTTGCCAGCTTGATGATATCTCGCTACATTAGCGAGATAGCCATCTACTGAATGTTAGACAGATTCATGTAATTTTACTTTTCCAACATTTTACAACTTCCAATTTTTCACATATAACTGCTCTAAAATCATCTATCTATATACAAAATTCGTAACAATATTATTAAAATATTAAATTTTAAAAAAATATTTAAAAAATAATTATTAAGTATAAAATAAATAAAATAAATAATAATAAAAAATAAAATAATTATAAAATTTAAAAAAATATATTATCTAAAATCGGTAATTAATTTTGAAACAGTAATAAACAATTTTACTCAAAAAAATTCTCATCTTATTGGCCCGTTACATGGCATCTTCCAAAGGTCTTCCTACAGCGTCATCCTCACAGAAACATCATCTCTTTCGAAAAGAAAAAGCCTTCGCTTCTGAGAGAAATAAAAAAATTTTATGGGGGTGGTATCAGTATTCTTGGAAGAAACGTCCAGTTCTTAGCTGCAAACTGCTTCTGTGCGAAATGTATTTCAAACGGAACAAACTGTTGACCTTAGTGACCTCGTTACAAAACACTTTTTGCAATCAAAAACACCTACACCTATTCAGGACCAGATTAAGACTTTTAGAGACCCTAAGTACTTAACAATATTGATGCCCCCACATAAATTTACAGCGTAACGCTTGTTTCCCAGTTCCTGTCCCCATTTTAGTTTAGATGCATCATACATTTCATAGTATAATAGGCAACGGAAAATTTTTGTGATGCATCATTCCTTGAGTCCCTAAGCAGTTTTTGTGCGATCCCTATAATTGTCCCCACCAGCGGCCGAGCGTTAAAGACACTTAACACTGGTCGTTGGCCCAAGGTTCGAATCCCGGGAACGGGCTGGCTGCATGGGCGTTTTCGTGGTTTTCCCCATCTGTAACGCGCATACGAGCCAGTTTCCCTTAGAAAAGTCCTCCACGAAGGCATTCCTTCCCTTAGGTAGATAGCCTCGAGTCTTTGCCGTAATTAAATAAAGCAAATCTATCACTGTAACGTTAACATACGCTTTATTTTCCTTAATCTAGCTGTGTACCTATCACATTAAACTTCTAGAGAACAATGCGGAATAATTTTTCCTCTAGATGATGTTCCAAATTTCGATATAGTGTGCTTTACCATGATGAACTAAACCAAACCAGGTTTCGATAATCAATAGTTGACATTTCGTTGAGAATGGTATGAAAAGACGCTGTTAAAGGGGCAAGAGGGCTTATTTTCATTATGCTAAAGGGGTTATTTTTCTGTATAATGTAACATGAAAACTATAGAAAGACGATGATATAAAATACACGGGCAAGTCTATTGAACAGCAAGTAAATGGCTATCTCGCTAATTTGGAGAGATATCGCCAAGCTGGCAACGCTTCTGGAGACTAATTTTTATCGCCAAATTTGACGAGAACTCTCCAAAAGTGCCAGACATGATGACATTTCCCTGTGGTCCCCGTAACACCATAATAGTTCTTCTGGTACACAGACTACTATCATAATAGGTGTAGTATTGTCTGTCTACCAGAAGAAGGGCTCCCACCATAGTGTCTGGAAGATGGCGGTCGCTATAGCAACAGGGCTAAGTATATTTCAAATAGGGAGGAATAATGGGGTGCTTTATTGTTATTTTGTTTTTGGTGACTGTTGGCTGAGGCGAAAAGAGTTTATCATTCGTCTTCAAGAGATTCCTACGGAAAATGAGTCAAGGCTCGTTTCTACGGCAACAGACAGCTGCAGACTAACTGGTGAGAGCTTTTTTTTATGATAGAGAAACGGTAATTGATGTTCTGTGTAACTGTAACCGCCCATCATATGCCTTGCAGTACAGTAGAAGTCCATTAGTCCGGCATCCAACAGTCCGGAATGCCCGATAGTCCGCCATCGCTCCGGAAAATTGTAAAAATTTTGGTTTTCTCCAAAAGTGTGTCTTTAAAGCAAATAAAACCGCTCGAGAGCTATTCGGAAGTTTTCTGGGTAGTTCGAGATCATCCGGAAGCGCTCGGTATTGTTCGGAAACAATTAGCGGCCGGCTAGTCTCAGCTGTCACAACAAATTCAGGTGCAGTGCAGCTCCGTTAATCAATCACGAAGCGTCTTCGCCATTTTTTTGTGCGTTGTTGTTTTGTGTCCTTTCACATCGCAGTAAACGTAACTTTTGAAACTGTTTATAAAAAAAGTGATTTTCGTTCTAACTGTACAGTGACCATGTTTTCAAAACCTAAGCCTTCGAGTTCAAAAGGAGAGAAACGAAAACACGTAACACTGACTCTCAATCAGAAACTAGAAATCATCAAACGGCTAGAAAAAGGCGAGAATAGAAATGTTTTAATGAATGAGTTTAATATTGGCTCATCAACTATTTATGACATTAAAAAACAAAAAGATGAACTAATGAAGTTTGCTTCTCAATCGGTAACAACTGAAAAATTGGCTTCTAGAAAAACATTAAAAAAACCAAAACTGGAACAGCTAGATAGTGTATTGTTCAAATGGTTTAGTGCAGTACGTTCTGAAGGAAAGCCGGTAACAGGGCCAATGATTGTTGAAAAGGCAAAGAAATTCGGCCAAGATTTAGGAGTTGCTGAAAGTGAATGTAATTATTCTGATGGTTGGCTCAGAAACTTTAAGTTTCGGCATGGAATTCGAAGACTTGATGTAACTGGAGAAACCCTTTCAGCAAACCAAAACTCTGCAGAAAAATACAAAGACGAGTTTGAGAAAATCGTGGCTGATAATGATTTAACACCTGAACAGATTTACAATGCTGATGAAACAGGGCTATTGTGGCGATGTTTACCAACATCTACACTAGCTGGGGGAGGAGAAAAAGCAGCCAAGGGTTTTAAAAAAAACAAAGACAGATTAACCGTTTTGCTATGTGCTAATGCGTCTGGAAACCACCGAGTGACCCCTTTTGTGATAGGTAAATCTGCAAAACCCAGGGCTTTTAAGAATGTTACACACTTGCCTGTCCAATACGATGCTCAATCAAATGCGTGGATAACTGCCGCCCTCTTTAAAGACTGGTTTTTTCACCACTTTGTGCCTGAGGTCAAGGAATCATTCAAAAGCCTTGGTCTACCAGAAGATACTAAAGCCATCCTTCTTTTGGACAATTGCAAAGCCCATCCGCCAGTAGATGAGTTAGTTTCTGGAAATATTGTTGCTACTCTGCTCCCACCTAACGTAACATCTTTGATTCAACCCATGGACCAAGGGGTTATTCAAAATTTTAAATGCTTTTATAGAAGGTCTTTTATTCAAGGCCTGTTAAATGCCGACTGTGACGTGACTGATTTTCAAAAAAAGTTTACAGTAAAAGATGCCGTCTATGCTATTGCACAGTCTTGGAACCAGGTAAAAAATACAACACTCCAAAAATGCTGGAGAAAACTTTGGCCAGCTGCAAACCCTGCATCTGACCTAACTCTACAGACTGATGAGGAAGAAAACCATCAAGACGCTCTGACCAAAGTTTTGGATGTCGTTAGAAGTACTGACAATCCCTTGAAAAACCTGCCTGAAGATGAGGTAGAGGAGTGGCTTTTAATCGACGAGAATGAGCCTGTTGAACAAGAACTAACCGATGAGGACATTATCAACATTGTAGTAAACCCTCAGCCTACTCAAAATCTTGAAGAAAATGACTCAGATGCCGAAACGGAAGAAAAGGAAAAAATCAGCTGGGCAGAAGCTGCAGAATCACTAAATAAGTTTATCTCTTTTGCTGAGGCTAGTACTAGCTACAGTGCTTCAGAAATTATTGATTTCCATATCATTAGAAATAAATTTTATACTAAACGCCAAAAGTCAAGAAAACAAAAAGACATTCGTGACTTTTTTAAATCTAAGTGAAATATGTTTTACAGTACGTGTACATACATTATATAAAATGTAAAATAAACTTTGTTGTATGTATTTGCATACTGTATTTTTAGTTTAATTATTAACCTAATTGTTCTTATAATACCGCCCGATAGACCGGAATTTTCGGTAGTCCGGCACCGAGCCGGTCCCGAACGTGTCGGATTATCGGACTTCTACTGTAATTTCGAGAAACACTAGACATTTCCCGGCGGCTGGGTGAAAATTATTTAAGAGCGGAGAAGGCATCTGCTCCGAGCTGTTAGTTCAGCGTGAGTTCGGAGTACTGAGATATCTCCGGGTTAGCTTCGTTAAATGCGCTTTGCTTTGCGTTATATTTAACGTTCTCAGTAGTTTGAAGTGTAACTATTAATTGTACTCCGTGACACCGTGAATCCGTGATACTGCGACTATTATTGTGGAAAGTTCCAGAACTCTGAAGCGATTCTTTTGATAAAATAAATATGCTTTTAAAAATACAATTCTATTTAATAAATGAGACGCATAACTGAAGCTCTCAAATCTCCAAGTTAATGAATTTGGAATCAATATAATTTGATAAAAAATATTTGAGTAACAGTTTAGAAAACCAACAGCAGTAACTAAATAATTCAAATGATAAAAGCCGAGTGAATGAGGTAAAGTTTGCATACACTGACATAACTGCAAAAACATCCATCACTAGCGGGTTCTTTACATCCATAATGTTCAAAACGACTCCAGAGTTTACGGTTATGGTTGGTTTATGTGATTATGATAAAGCTCGAGGGCTACCTGCCTATGGGAAGGGATGCCTTCGTGGAGGGCTTTCTAATAGAAATTGGCTCGTATACACGTTACACGTGCCAGAGTTTACGTGAAACCACAACGTATCGTTATACAAAAATTTTAGTAGATTTCGGGTATTGGAATTTTCAAAACTAGCTACTACCTTGCTCTCAGGGTATCAACAAAAGGTGCTTATAGGGTATTTCTTCCGCCTTCTTAGCATGCCTTCGTGGTGTAGTGGTCAGCACGCTCGGCGCGTATTCGAGAGGTCCGTGGTTCGAGTCTCGGCGAGGGCATTGCTCATTTTTCATCTCTCGTGCTTTCAAAAAACACCTAATGTCTCTACATGCTGATGATCCAGATATCATTGAAAACGCAATAACCGTATTCTCTGTTAATGAAGGCTTCCGCTGCGCGTCAGGTAAAACTCATTTTTCCGAAGTTTCGAATTCACACGTTTAAAGGTTCGCGTGTTTTAAAGGGAATTCAAGTTTTAAGACCTGAGAGATCCTAATGACGAATCCATTGCGTAATTTTGAGTTTTCGATTCTCGAACTTTCCAAAATTTGTGCAATTCAGACATCTGAAACGGTCCATCCCTAGTAAACACCAACGAATTTCGTTACGAAGATTCTCAAAAAATAAAGTTCGCCGCTGTGGAAAATAATCCTCTTGTGCTGTGTCCTGACCTTATTTCCTATTGTTCTGTATTTAAGGTCGATGATGAATTTTCACAATCTACATCAAAAGGATGCGCAGTTATGTAAATCATTTCCTTCCGTTCGTTTGACTCTGACGAAATGGGTCTTAGAGTTCTTAATTCAAGAACGATAGATTTGCTGAAATATCAACAAAGCAAATCCCCCTTCCTCCCCCCCAAAAAGGGAAGACTAGAATGGATAAAAGAAAAGATCAAACACGATTTTCTTAAATACTGTTATATCTTTTCTAGCATTCGTGGGATTCTGTAGTTACCCTTACGAGATACATTCGGATTATATCTAAGAAACACGAACTAATTACTGTAAAGATTTTAATTATGATGTTATCAATATATGATGTCAAGATCTTGCAGAAAATAACGCAAACATTCTGCTGATAAACTATAATAAGGTCTGTACCGATAGCCTGGATAAGCGGTTGAGGACAGCGAATGCTGGGAGTTCGATCCGGTTTGAATCCAAGCAATTTTATTGAATTTATTCTACCATTAATAAAACTCCGAGTTCTATACTCAAGGACCAAATTCCCGATATGAATTCCAGGGGTATTTACAGGATTCCTTGCCAGTGTGGTCTAATTTACATTGGCCAAACTAACAGAGCCTTAAAATTTGCGTTAAGGAACATGAGGCATATGTTAGAAAAAAGGAAACACAGAAGTCTTGTGTTACCCAACACTGTTGGTTCGAAAATCACATTTTCAATTTTTCTGCTATCAAAAATTATTCAAAAAACATCTTCCATTGGTGAACTGGATTTTCTAGAGGTATTTCACATTCAAAAAAATCTTTCGGTTCTAGTTAACGACCCTAATTCCAATCCATCTTTGCCTTCAGCCTTTAAAGAAATTATGTTTTAGTGCTGGTTTCATCAACAGATGGCGGCAGTAGCTTGTCTCCTGTCCAGGCTTTCGTATCTTATCTCGTTCATTTGCGCTTTTGCAGCTGCTGATGGTGGTTCGGTAAAAAACTATCCAAAGTAGTCCTGTGAAAAATTCAAAATATAACGCTGATTTTTGTTTTTTTGTTTTCCTTATATTACGTGCTCCGCCCTAAGGCACTACACGGAAAGGGAGGGATGCCCCGTGGAGGTTTTTTCAAGGGAAACTGGCTCGTATCCACGTTACACATGGGGAAAACCACGAAAACGCCCATGCAGCCAGCCCGTTCGGCGGGGCTCGAACCCCGGACCGAACTACCAGTGTTCAAGCGGCTTTCACCGCTCGGCCGCTGGTGGGCATTTTTGTTGGTTGACTTCTAAATTAGTGTTTGTTCGGCGTGTTATTGTATCCACAGAGTTTGTTTAGATTACTGACAAAATACTGTGTACTAGTTTATTAATTAACTAAGTAGAATTATTTATTAACTAAAAACGTGCTCCTTTTTTTACTGGAGTAATGTTTCATTCATTTGCAAAAAATATTTCAGTGCCATTTTGATTAGAACATTTGGTTTTGAAAGGAAATGGTTAAAAGAAGAAAACGGAAAAGAAGTAAAAATCAGTTTTAATTTCATTTACATAATAACCGTAATAAGTTACGCAAATCTATGTAAATTCATTGTGAAATTTGCATAATGGATATGAAATATGAAATAATATAAAACTGCAGGCATATATCTCATAACGTCACTTCATTGGAAAAATTTCATCTGTTTACTCAACAGAAATTTTTTTTGTTTTTTTTTTTTTTTTTTTTTCAAATGCATTGGAAGAAAAAATTGCCTATGAATGTTTATTAATTATCTAGTAAAAGTAATGTGCAAAGAGAGAAAGTTAGATTTGTATTTATTCATCATAATTTCTGTAATTTTCAGTATAATTAAAAAAAACGTAGAAAATTTCCCGTCTTTCTGGAATAAAACATACCATTTAAGATTTAAAATTTCATAGCAAATCTCTACTTATAATAAAACAAAGAGTCTATGTGTGTGTGTGTGTGTGTGTGTTTCGTTCGTGTTGCGAGTAAGCTAATAGACCCAGGGCCACGAAATTTGGTACATAGGTGTATCTACACAAGAGCCAGTGCACCTCGAAGCGATTTTTTCGAAATTAGAATTAATTTTTTTTTAAATTTCACTCTATACATTTCATTTTTACATCGTCCTGAAGCGTAGACACTTAGCTATTTTACGAACTTAAAATAAATTTCGTATTTCAATAAATCGATTAAATACGAATTTATTTAGGAAGGTGAGCTTAACACCTTTTCGGCGGAATTTTTTTTAAAAAAAAACTTATTTTAAAAAATGTGCTGTTTATTTTCCTTTGATTTTTGGACAAGCTGAATTTTAATCCTTTCGACTCCTTTTAAAAAAAGAATTTTGGAAAAATAATAATATTTTGTATTTTTAAAATAATTTTTAAATGAAGCTTCCGAATACACTTCTCACATCTCAGATATTTTAAAATGTAGTTTTGGCAACAGCATCATTTTGAATAGTTTCATTCTTTTAAAAATTTCGGTTTGGCAACAATTTTTTATCGTATTTCTTATGTTACTGCTTTTAAGAGACTGAAAAGTTTAAGAAATTAAAAAGTTGTTTGTTTTTGCAACGGTAAATTGTTTAATTACTTTATTAGGATAATTAACATTTGTATCAAGGGATATTGCTTATTTCATTGTAATATTTTATATTTTTCTGGTACTTTTAAAAGCCAGACGAAGGCTGGCCGCATAGCGGCTAGTTTTACTATAAATTATAAATCGTGAATACTGAATAAAATATGTAGGAAATAAGCGGGAGTTAAGTAAATAAACACGCAAAGGAAGGTATGACAAAGAGCAGAGCTATGAGCAACTGGTCTTCTGCTGTGACGTCACGCCATCGTGCTGAGGCCTTGTGTAACTATCTAGAAGGTGTTGGCTTAGCCCAACATCTCAGCAGAATAAGCATAATGACTAATAGCCAATGCCCTATTTGTAAAACAGACATTATGAATAAGCAGCACTTGCTCCTCTGTCCGGACTTTGATCCTAAGTCACAACATAGTGGCCGTGCAGTATATAGCAGGAGTGGATCCTAAGTCACAACACTCCCGCTATATACTGCACGGCCAGGGATCTCATGTCCTTGAGCACACGGTTTCTTTCTTCACTCTAATCACTGAAAAATTTAAGATTTAAATTGTTAAATTTTTTTGTCTTAATTTTTAGGGTAAATATTTGAATTATAGTGCTGTTATTTTTTAGCGTTTTCAATATTTTGGTGATGTCATTTTGAATTTAAAGTTTTGTTTTCAGCGAGTGGCCTAATGTAAATGGTTCGAAACACCAAAATTACACAAAAAAGATTAATTACGTAACCAAAGGTACAAAAGTCAGGGGGGGGCTAATATTTACATTATATTATTAGAAGATAACTCTTCTGCTAGGGTGGCTTCCGACCTAAGATTATTATAAGACAGTTAAAAAAGAGGAATAAATATTTCATATTCTCCCGCCTTCTTCGTCTGCCTTCATGGTGTAGTGGTTAGCACACTCGACGCGTAACGAGAGGTCCGTGGTTCGATTCCCGGCGGAGGCGTTGCTCATTTTTCAAAAAATCTCCTGCTTTAAAAAATCCTAATGTCTCTACAGTGGCGTCCGCACTAAAAAAGGTGGTGGATGATGAATCTCCACCACCGGGATTTGGCGACTGGGTCCCCAAAACCCCAGTCGCCCTTTAAAAGGGAGAGTATATAAGGTATTTCTCCTGCCTTCTTCGCATGCCTTCGTTGTGTAGTCGTCAGCACGTTCGACGCATACCCGAAAGGTCCGTGGTTTGATT
>KK121891.1:150566-171505 GCA_000611955.2 Stegodyphus mimosarum | reverse complement strand
CAGGAGCAATATATGTTTGCAGTTTTGCTCAAGAAGATGGACCTATCAGCTCTCGAAATCAATCGAAATTTTATCAAAAATTTACGTGAACCTAAGGCTGATTTTTGTCTAATTTTAAATGTAAGGCACGATCTTGATTTACGCTATGAACTTGAAATTTTTTTTACGTTACTTTTTAATATTTCCTGAATTCAGATGATTTTTACCACTAAAAATACATAAAACATTTCAAATACTCCTCATATGTATATTACCAGCAATGCATTTATGAGACTACATTCTATAGAATGGCGGCGAATGAAAATAGGTCAAGATAAAGCTATTATTTAAAACACGTGCGTTTCCTAAGTAATATAAATGCTAATTTTGAAAAAATAATGAAAGAGTACCATTAAAAGCTTTTATTCAAAATACGTACAGAAAAATCAAAGTTGTACAAAACAAAATTATGCCTTTCTTATCAAAGAAAACAGGTTATGAAATGTATGGAATTATAGAATAAATGTATTAAATATATGGATTATGTATGAATGCATTAAATGTACGGATATTCGAAACGAATCGGAGATGTATTTTTTACTTCACCGGTCTGTGATCTAGCATTCTATAGAATGTCTAATAAATGTGTGAAATTTTAACCTCTTCATTCATTGCCACCAGTTTTCAGCGTTGTATAAAATGCTTCGGTATTTTATAAAATAACGTTTTTCATACATTGGCGGTAACATATATAACATTAACTTAGTTAAATGAAAAAAAGAAAAAATCCCCCCATAGTATTACGCAAGATATAAGGTTTTAGTTAAACTAACAAAGTTTTATTTTAATTTAAATCTTTCTATCTCTTCTCATTTTCAACTTCCCGTTAGAAGAAGCTCGCGTTTTCAGCTTATGCTAATTTGAAGAGGAGCCAACGACTATTTAAGCAAGAGGTAGAAACCTCTCAGTGTGTCATACTAATTGCAGATTTTCAAAATCTTCAAATGCTCTTTCCCGACAACTTCGCTGCTGTATTCACGTCCACGGACGATAGGTGTAAAAATCAGTTACACCTTAATCATCATTCAAACAATTGGCCCAAGGGCGGAAATTTAATGAAGAGTGAAGACCGTAATGGTCATGCTTTGTCTTATAAGAAACGGTCAACGATCTACTCTCAGTGTGAGAGAGCTTTTAGTCTCAGACCACGATCATTCTATTCGACGTTCTCCTGACTAGCAAGCAGTTAAATTCTAAGCCATAGTGCTTTTACGTGATTTCTTATTGAAATAAATCCAAGTGCGTCAGTATTAGTAAATCTTGCTACGCACCATTTAGTTAGAGGCCAACCTCGCGTTATAAGCTCTGTGAGCGACGACTCTTTAATTTCTATTTAGCTTTAGTTTTAAATTTATATCATCCAAGTGTGGTCTTTACTTTCTGTATCCCTCCCGAGTTGGGAAGTGGTTGTAAATAATTGTGATCTAATAAAAGAGGATTTTAAATCCCTTTCAGGTGCAGTTCTTCTACCACTTAATCACAGTATCTACCACCAGAACATAGCTGCATTCAGCTCCCTGTTCCAGATCAGGACTTAAGGAGTTCACGAAGATGTTTGCCAAGAATATGCACCGAACACTCAGTCCTGACAAAGATTTTGTTGAAAATTAGAAAAATTAATCACATGAAAAGTTTTATTGAAAAACACAAAACATATCTAACGATTGCGATTTTATTTGTGAAAGAGATGTTAATCTTCACGAAAAGCAAAAGCATAACATCCTGCCCGGCGTTACAAATTTTTGACAAATCAGGCGCATCTTACCAATCACAGCAAAACAACGCTTGTCACTACCTCCGGCCCCCATAAAAAATTTTTAAAACAATAGTTTTTTTAATATTTTTAATCATATTTTCGTAATTTTCAGTGGCAACAATCAGGACAATTTTTGTTTAAAATGATAAAAAAAAAATTAGGCCAAAAAAATGCAGTAAAATTAGGGGGGAGGTATCTTAGATGTGTTTCTTTTCCAATAAAATTTATGTAATAGTTTTAGCTGATGGAATTAATGTAATAGTTTTAGCTGATGTGGCAAATATATTAAGGCACCAGCCATCAAAAAGAAATATATTCACGGAAGGCTTTCTGACAAGGAACGTATAAGAACTTAGGCTGAGGGCGGATCAGATGAGAAATCGAATTTAGCTGGCCAGTAAAGTCTTTTCTCTTTATTATTAATAATTCCTTTAGACCTTTCAAATATCCGAAAACGTCAGCAGTGATATTTATTTGAAAAAGTAAACTGCGAATGCTTTGCAGCTTTAACAACTCAGCGATTTTGTGCAACTTTCTTCTCGTTTGTATTGGTAAATATTTCTCATAACAAAAGAATTCAATTCTGTGTTTTTTAACGGATTTATTCTTTTAAAATATACAGTTAAAAGCACCTACGCTATTCAAAATCTGTGCATCTGTCTGTATGTTTGAGACGTCATCTCCTCCGGAACGGCGAGGAGTTGAGTTTCGAAAGAGGTACACCCCTCGATTCCAAAAATTCGTGAGAAGCCATTTTGATCATTCTCAGCTTCTACGACTATAATTACTGGAGATATTAATTAAAAACTCTGAAAACGCTAATTTTCACTAGTGACAATAGTCTCTGGCGCTGGAGACAACAATGCTTTATTTCGAGAACTGTTTGCCACTGCTCTCTTTCAAATCGTAGTTTCTTAATAAAAAACTTGTAAGTTTTACAAAATATGAACTAAAAAAAAAAGCTTTCAGATTTTATATGACACCCAAAGAAACGTGTTCTTCGTTTTAACGTTTTGTGTGTTACCTTTACTTATTAAACATCACGTTCTTCGTCCAAACCACATAAAATTCAATTCAACAGAAATATCACAAAATATTTAAAACAGCATATCTTTAGAATTTCCGATAGACACTCACGCGCGCTGGAGATAAAAAAAGTTTTCTTTCTGTACCCCTGTACAGAAAGAAAACATTTTTGCTATTGCTCTCTTTGAAATCGTTTAGTTTGTTAATTAAAAATTCGTTAAAGTCTTACAAAATATGAAATAAATTCGAAATTAATATAAATTCGAAAATATAAAACAAATTCGAAATTCCAAATTCGGGCTTCTGGGTGCACATGTTCGGGTGGAAAATTACGTTATTCAAAATTTGATGGCTTTCGGTATTGTTTTTTTTTTCTCCCCACAATGCGAGAAACATACATACATTCATGCACATTCTCCTTTATTTAATTTCTTTTAAAATAATACAGGGCGATAATATTTGGTGGCAACAATTCGAAAAGTGATTCAGCCTCTTACAGGGATTCAACGTTTCGAATCTAATAGCTCTTCTTCGGGCTAAAAATACCACTGCCAAACATTAAATATATTATTCGTATACCAGATTATATTCTGACGTCGAAGAAAGCTCGCGTTTGCATGTGACGTCATAGTATATAGAAAATGTTTCGATAACGTCAGCATTTTAAATGAATAGCTGGCTGTTGGCAACTTTTTTGTTTCAGATTAAGATAATTGACACGGTTTGTTATTGCCACATTAATTCTCTTATTGATGTTGAGAAAGAGTTGTTATATTACATTAAATTTAAATCATGACGTCATACGTGTACTTATTAACCTGAAGTGTCAAAAGCTTTTGTTTCCTCGTTTTGCAAATAGATTTCATTAACAGTTTATTTTATTCTCAGATTTTCAGTACATAGAACTTATAAATGTCGCTTTGCCCGCGAAGCAGGCACAAAACTAATCCTAATTCTTCCGCAAACCTGTATCGTGTTATCTGAGAAAATTTATAGCCTCCACACTTGAAAACTCAACCATCTTGAACAGAGATTTCTATGCATTTCTTTCGGGATTTTAGGGCGTGCCCTTATTTCTAAGCTCGTAGGTAGCCTTAAAAGGTTTCAGAGTCAGTGGGTCTAAGTGATCTCAGTAGTAGTAGGTGTCTCATCGCTTCACAGAGACTTTTATCTAATCTACTGTCGTCTGAGAAATTTAGAGCTTAGGTTTGGAATGAATACAGCGTTCACATTCGTTTTTCACTAGAATTCTTATAATGTAAATGAAAGGTAACTTGCAAAACGTCGCAGAAAATGACTAAGAAAAATATTCCGTTTACTAACTTTATAACAGGTTAAAAAAAATAAATAAATATAATCAAAACCTTGTTGTTACTCACTCTCACTTGTCTGACAAAGTCAGCCCAAGCCCATGAGAATTTTCGTGTCAAGGAGCGCAAGATTATGCCTGTCGTTGGCAACAACCTTGAGCACCTAACAGGTGACAGTGCGATTTGGCTCAGTTCCGAACCAATTTAGATGGAGAGCACCCCGGGGGGAGACGGGTCCGAGGGTCTCCCACCCCTCTTCCCTTCCACCAAACCACATGAATGGACTTTCGGCTCGCCGCATGCCACCATGCCGCACCGACACTATACACTTACAAACATCCATGCCTTCTCCGGGATTCGAACCCGAGCCCTTCGGCACGGCTGTCAGCGACGCTAACAACTATACCGGTTGGGCGGCATCAAAATCCTAATTTGTTTAAGTGTTTACACATATTAAATTACGTAATTAAAGTTAATTACACATTAACGTGAAAAGTGAACTGGCATTTTTTAAGTAATATTGTAAGGTATTTTTCTCCCTTCTTCCAGCATGCCTTCGTGGTATAACGGTAGCACAGGTCCAGGGTTCGAGTCCCGGTGAGGACACTGCACAGTTTCCTGCAGTTCCTATCACAAACTGCGGTAAAATTTCTGCACAAATAAAATATTCTGCCGCAAAATCGTTAAAGGGAACAGTTGTTTTAAAATGATTGGCAAAGCTATCGCCACGAAATTTCCACCAGGATAAAAGAAATAAAAATCAGCTTGCAAGTAGATTTTGTGATTGATTTTTGGGATGAATGCCTTAGATTTAGAATGTAAAATACACATGTAATAATTAAATTTTTGCTATTAAAATGACTTTTTTTCACCTGTAAAAATTCGCCAGATTGCGCCAAGCTGGTAGTGTTAATACGCAAGTACCCTGAAAATATCTGGTATGACCCTGCTTTCCCTTTCCATTTTCTGGCAACCCTAAAGCTGCTTTGCGGGGAAGCTATCCCACCGCGGCTGGACATTTCGTAACAATATTTATTTCCTGTCTTAAATCTAAAAGCCGCAAACTATTTCTGATGGTTACATCTTGCATTTCAAACGTATTGACAGCGAAATCTTAAATTTTCAGACTGACATTCATTTAAAATAATTCGAATGCGTTAAATAACTAACTAACATAAACTAGAAATAAATAAGACATTCTAAATGGGACAAAATTCGAGAAGAAATAATAAAATGTTCTCTATCTTTTATGTATGAAATTTATCTTTCACACGTCCAAAAAAATATACATAAATAATTCTAAACGTCAAATTCAACTTTTAAATTCAACTTTCAGCTACACTTCATTGCGTTTCGATTCGGATAAAGTTTGAAACCTTGCAGAAAAATTCCTGAAAACTATCTTCACTGCGAAATGTTGATGAGCATCATTCAGTCATACTCGCTCCATTTCTTAGACTTATTAATTTGACCTCAGGGAAAAAAAATCTCTTCACATATAAATGTACACATAAAGCGAATACTTAATCCCCATAATGCAAAAATCTGTAATTGAGGGTATTTATCTTTCGAGAAAAGATGTAAGCTTTTATCTTAATATCTTAATCTCTGAATAAGATTTACATCACGGTGAAAATTAATTAGTTCCATTTGTAGATTTTCTGGAACATAACTCACGACAATGTTTAATGAAAATAATGTAATACTGTACTCTAGATCATTAAAATCATACACCGTTCTTCAAATTCTTGTTATAATAGTGCCATTTAATTTTCGCGGCCCACAAAAAAATGGCTTTCGAGGCGGCATGCGGCTCGCAACTAGCCAGTCTGAGACTAGCTGTAATGGAAATAAAGTACATAAAATTTGAGTCTGTAAAGATAGTTGGTGCTTGAATTATGAACTCTTTATAGTACCTCTGGATTAAAAAACTCACTTTCCTTTAAAGAAATTCGAAACGCCGTAATAGCGTAAATATAACGTAAATCTAAGTCAACTTAATCGAAATTAAACAACTTACTTAGAAAATCGCCTAAGAAGGCATCCATTCTGTTGCCTTCTTAAGGGGATGGTAGACTTTAAAAATTAGTTTTTTTAAGTTTTTGTGTTTTTAACAAAAAATTTCAATTTATTTTAAATTAAAAATTTCTAAAGCAAATAATTAATTAAATTCGCTAAAACAACCTTGTATTTGGCGTACATTTACTAAAAACACTCAATCGATTTCGAGGGCAGCTACAGGTCCCTCCTCATCAGGAGAACAAAATATCTAGAAAGGGAAAGAAACCAATATATCTAGAAAGGGAAAGAAACCAAAATATCTAGAAAGGGCAAAATTATTTTTGCCGATAGATGGCGTTGCCTCCTCGCGCGTGGTTCTACCCGAGGGTATAAAAAAGCCGTTACTGAGGTTTCTTTCCCTTTCTAGATATTTTGTTCTCCTGATGAGGAGGGACCTGTAGCTGCCCTCGAAATCGATTGAGTGTTTTTAGTAAATGTACGCCAAATACAAGGTTGTTTCAGCGAATTTGATTGTCACATTGGCGTTTTTCTCTTCTATTCTAAATAATTAATTATTTTAATTAAAGATTTAAAATGCTCCTCACGCTCTAATTTTCCTTATTTTTCCTTTTAGTTAGTTATAAAGACTTGACAGAAGTTTCTGTGTACCCGTTATTGAATATGATGAATCATAAATTTTTAAAAAGGATTTTAGTGAATTTATACCCAGTTTTCGGAAAAAATGTCACCCTTTGTTACACATTATCACAAGTTTAAACTTCTTAATAACCTTATATCCAAAAATGCACACACAGATCTACTGTAACATATAACAAGGTACTTTCTTCCATATGTTATTTATTTTTAACAAAAAATGTGAGGTATGGAGCGTTTTCAAAACATACGAACTGCGAAAAAATTTGTTTTGAGAAAACCAGAATAAAAGATTTTCTTTAAATTTACCTCTAGTATATGGTTATGAGAAACAGCAAATGAACTTTAAATATGAATTTGTAAACATTAGATAACATTTCCGTAGCTTTTAACTATTTTTAATCTTCTAATATTACATATGACTAAAATGAACATATCGCAAATTGGTACGTGATTCGAAGTTATAGGTAGAAAAAAGGTATGCATTATTATCCAATGAAACTTTTAAAATACATCTCCACCATATGTTTAACTTACATTTGTTACATTTACATTAACTTTCAATGCTTTACAATATTTTTTACTATTTCTGTTCCCCAACCCCAGGCAGTTACAGTTCTCTTTTTGCTTTCGTTCAAGCGACGTTGATCACACTTTTCTGCAATGAGTAGAGAAAACGAGTTTGTTTCCTTCTGTTGTATGAGTATAGCATTTACATAATCAAAGTTAAATTCATAGGTGTCAATACTGACATTTCTAGCCTTTTTTTTAGAAATACTCACTTCTTTTGGGCAAAGATATAAATTATAACATCAATAAATAATTGTTGAAATACATTTTTTTTTTTTACATATCCAAAATTTATTTTATCCAAAATTTAAAGGGCAAAGTTTACCTTATTTATACATTTTAAATGCTTGTAACTTCTTTAAAAATCAAAATATTTGAACTCAGTTTTTTGCATACGGTGTACGGTTTTTAGCATACGATGGTATATGGAATATTATAAGAAAAAACAAATTCAATATTTTGGCTGGTGTTTAGCTATTTTAAAGTCCACAGTTCCCTTAAAAATGCCTTTTTTTTTTATAAAATCTTATCTCTTAAATAAAAAAATCTTATCTATCTTATTATCACTTAAAAATGCCTTTTTTTTTTTAGAAATAAACACTTCTTTTGGGCCAAGATATAAATTATAACATCAATAAATAATTGTTGAAATACATTTTTTTTTACATTTTATCCAAAATTTAAAGGGCAAAGTTTACCTTATTTATACATTTTAAATGCTTGTAACTTCTTTAAAAATCAAAATATTTGAACTCGATTTTTTGCATACGGTGTACGGTTTTTAGCATACGATGGTATATGGAATATTACGAGAAAAAAACAAATTCAATATTTTGGCTGGTGTTTAGCTATTTTAAAGTCCACCGTTCTCTTAAAAATGCCTTCCCCCCCAGCCTCTTTGAAAAGGAGCATGATTAGGTCATCCAGTCCAACGAGAACACATTAGAATACACTTTCGACATCTACTGTGCAAAAAATGGCGCAAATATCGAAGCTTTTTTAAAAGCAGGACTAGAACCTTTTTCGGTGGTCTAATATTTCTTTGGCTGAACTCTTTATAATACCCTCACATAATAGTCAAATTTTCTCTTACAAGCTTCTATGAATTCGTATTACAAGTATTATTGAAATGAATAATTGCATCGAATAAGTAAAGCAAAATTTCAAGCGCTAAGAAAATTTTGGAAAGTTAGGCGTTTTAGCTGTCTCCAAATATCTGCGTGCGTTCAAATTATTGAAGCACATCATCATCCTTACGAAACGCGGTATATTATTGCAATATACGGATAGTCCCTGAAACCCCTTTGAGGCCAAGGAGCTTGAATGGCCGGGGTCGTTGTGGCTGTATGGAGAAACACCCGGAGGGTGGGCGGACACAAAAGGGGCCAAGTCACGTGACAACCGATTGTCAGACGTTGGGAAAACGGAGGCGTTTCATAAGTTCTCAGCTTCACAGCGGAGGCATAACCGGTCCATTCATTTTGGACGGATTGACGAATTGCTCGGCTAGTTTAGATTTGTGCGCTTCCCTTCTGATGGACGAACGAGATAGTAGATAGATAGACAAGGTCTCGTGCCATTTCACTTTATCGTCGAGTCAAGAGCTCACTTCATTCAACAGCCGACGATAAATATCTCCGTAAAATGGCCGTTTGTGGCGGAATGAGAGCAGCTGCGAAAATCTTTACACGCAGAATCGCTTCTCTTTAACAAAATAAACCAAAAATAATTATTGCTGTGTAAAAACAGATGGTGCTTAATGTGTTATATCATCATACCTTAAAATCCCGATCAAACATAAAATCATTTACTGCTACCAATATTTCGAGGTCGGCTGTAGCAATGAAGGGGATTCTCAGCAACACTTACCTGATTATTTATTTAATTTTGGTTTATGGGACGAGTAGTGTTATCATCACCTTTGAGAGAAACGAATTTTAGGAAGGGGATATGGTTGTTCTGAACTAAATATACCCATAATTATTTTTTAGGGTGGAGGGAAGATGGCATATTTCTTCCATTTCAAAGTGTAATGTCTGATGGTGAAAATGTGTGGATCTAAACAATGAGGATACTCCCTAAAACCCCTTTGAGGCCAAGGAGCTTGAATGGCCGGGGTCGTTGTGGCTGTATGGAGAAACACACGGAGGGTGGGCGGACACAAAAGGGGCCAAGTCACGTGACAACCGAGCTCACTTCATTGAGGTATGGAAGCACTACAATGTCACATACTAAAAGTGATTGATTTGGTTTATTCAGTTACGTCAAATCACACTAGGGTTATCTGCCTAAGGGAAGGGATGCCTTCGTGGAGGACTTTTCTATGGATAACTGGCTCACGTTAGACGTAGGGAAAACCACGAAAACACCCGTGCAGCCAGTCCGTTCGTGGGATTCGAACCTCGTACCGAACTATCAGTGTTCAACGACTTTACCGCTCGGCCGCTGGCGGGTGCCATATTAAAACTGAAAGCGAGTTAACGATTGCATTATTTTTATTTACGCATTCGAGCCAGGTCCTTTTTTGCCTTTGCATACGACAATCGAATTTTTCTAAAAAAAAAAAAAATATTTGAGCTTTTCAGTTGTAATTAGTATTTTAAATTCCTGTGTATTTTAATTTTTTAATTTTTCCTCAATTCTAAAAAATTTTAGAGTTGCATGTATATAATTTTTCTACTTGTAATATTTGTTTCAATTTAGTCGCAGTTTTATTCTCTATATTGCTTTTCTTGTATTCGGACGACAAAAACAGGTACGGGGATGGAACAAATTCAACGAGAAGCTTCAAGTCAGGGTTTTGGTTTCTTGAAAAATAATTTTTTTTTTTTTTAATGCAAAAAATTTGTGCTGGTTAGAACGTTTGAAGTCTCATTGGATTTGTCGGAACGAAACTTGTTTTTGCTTGTCCAGTTAATTGACTTAATTTAAAGCTTCAGAACACTTTTCCCTTTTAAGTTCTGTTTGGAGCTTTGAATGAAAGAGATTAACTATGAGCCGAACTCTAGTAGATTTTATGCATTTTTATCTCGTCTATTCCAAATGCTTTTTTAAAATAATTTTTGCACATGAAAATAAGAAATGGTAAAAGATTATGGTTCTTACAGATCCTTGAAAATTCTCTTTAAATTTTGATTTCCCAAATTCGATCATTTGTTTTCGGTATACTAGTGTATAAAAGCTTTATATTCAGTATACTATCTGCCTAGCGGTAAAGCTGCTGAAAACCGGTAGTCTGACATGGGTTAAACCTCCATTAATACGCTGGCTGCACCGCCTGTTCTTATATCGAATGTGAATACGTCGTAATTCACATAATCCAAATTTTCTGTTATTAGAGGTACGGGAAAGACATGGTGAAGCGTAAAATAATTAACATACATTTATTTTTATTTATTTATTTATTTTTTTTAACTGTTACATTACTCTATAGTTCGGTTTATTTGATTATAGCAAAGCAGTTGAAGGCTATCTGCCTAAGGAGAGGGATACCGAAGTTCGGTGAAGGAACTCGCTAATCATACTATAGAAATGATCCTATGAAGTATGATCTGTCTTCGTGGAGGATTTTTTAAGGGACACTGGCTTTTTTCCTTATATTACGTGCTCCGCCCTAAGGCACTACACGGAAAGGGAGGGATGCCCCGTGGAGGTCTTTTTAAGGGAAACTGGCTCGTATCCACGTTACACATAGGGAAAACCACGAAAACGCCCATGCAGCCAGCCCGTTCGGCGGGACTCAAACCATGGACCGAACTACCAGTGTTCAGCGGCTTTTACCGCTCGGCCGCTGGTGGGCCCCAAGGGAAACTGGCTTGAATGCACTTTACACATGAGAAAACCACGAAAACGCACTTACAGCCAGCTTGTTGGCGGGATTCAAACCTCGGACCGAACTACCAGTGTTTAGCGACTTTACTTCTCTGCCGCTTGTGGGCCACAGTACGGCATAGATTACTAGTTTCTATTTCACAGAAAATAATATCTTAACATTCAGCCGTTTTCTTCTTACGAAGATGTTTGAAATCCTGTGATATTATTTCGATATTATTTAAAGGATCTTCCGAAAAGGAAATATCTTATTAGAATAATCTTATTTAGAAGGATTTTAAGAAGACTGACGGAAAACTTTATTAAAAGAAGTAATTTATACATATGGCATCAAAAAATTCTGAAAGATACATATTTTCGCAAGAAGACCGTTATAAAATTTAGAGTTTAAGTTTAATACATACGTGTGGGTTTTTTTAATTATTATTAATTATATTTATGTTTTGCAAAAGTAAATGAGTTATTTACTTAAACATAATGTACTGTAAAAGCGCATAAATTAATTTATCTTTACATCGTTACTGGTTCATGACCATCATTACCTCATAACTACTTTATCATATGGTTCATGATTATGCTTGAACATGCGGAAATCAGTCTCATTTCTGACGTCATTTATTCGTTTTTAAAATAATTTGCAATGAGTCAGAAATTTATCAGAAATCTACTATTTAAATGTAATAGTAGAATCAAGAGATTTGCAATACCTGTAAATCGAGTTGCAGTTTTAATAATACAGCAGAAAGGCCTTTATACGTCTTTTCAGGGGCCGATCGAAAAAGACATTTAAATTGGAGGGGAGGAGGAGGATAGTTAAAAAAAAAATCTTAAAGTTTTCAGATTTTATTTTACACCCAATAGGGCTTTTTTTTTTTTAAAAAAAAAAGTTTTGTGTGTTACCTTTATTTATTAAATATGATGTTCTTCGCACTTTTAACCATAAAATTCAATTCAACAGCAATATCGCAAAATAATTTAAAAAGAGCATATCTTTAGAATTTCCGATGCACAGTCTCGTGCGCTGGAGATAAAAATGCTTTTTTCCGTACAGTGTTGCCACTGTCGGGAAGTTGAAATAAAAACAGATAGAAAAAGGCAAATTAAAATAAAACTTTGTTAGTTTAACGAAAACCTTACAATCTTAATCAAAAACTCATAAATGCTTTACAAAATATGAAATAGATAATAAAACAAATTCTAAATTCCAGATTTTGGGCTTCCAGGTGCCCAGATTCGCAGTAGGATTACGTCATTCAAAATTGGATGGCTCTAGGTACGGTTGTTTTGTCACAATGCGAGAAACATGCATACATTCATGCAGATTCTTCATTATTTTAATTTCTTCAATATAATACAGGGCGAGATAAAATTTGGTGGCAATAGTTTCAAAAGTGAAACAGACATTCAGAGTGATTCGACGTAAAATCGCACAACAGAAACAATAGTCCTTCAGGGACAAAGCTCCTTTCGACTAAAAACGAAGTCAGTAAACGTATGGAAATTCCTTTTCTGTTTTCTTCGTTTTTATTTCCTTGTACAGTAAGTAAGTAAAGGAAGTATTGTAATCACGAAAAATTCGGGTATCGTATTTCAATGAAAATATCCATTTTGATCAATATCCAATGCTATTTAAAGATGCATATGCGTGGCATCCGTATGTAAGGACAGAATAAAGGACTCTTTCTTTTTCCCAAACGGTTAAATTTTACAAAATATGAAATAGATAATAAAACAAATTCCAGATTCCAAATTTAGGCTTCCAGATACCCGTATTCAGGTGGAAATGTACGTTATTTAAAATTTGATGGTTCTAGGTACCGTTGTTTTATCACAATGCGAAAAAAATACATAAAATTATGCAGATTCTTCATTATTTAATTTCTTTAAATATAATACAGGATGACAATGTTTGGTGACTTCAATCTGAAAAGTGAAACGCCACAAAATGCCAAATCGAAGTTTAGTAACCCTTCTGCGCTATGCCGTTTGGGCTGAACAAAAACAAAACAAAACAAACAACAACAAAAAAAAAAAAAATACATATAAACGAAATTTCAGTTAAAGAGCATGATAAATGAATTTTAATATATAATATTACTATTATATTACTTTTGTTTAAATTTTACCATTCTGCTTTTCGCTTGCTTAAAATATTATTCACCCCTCAAAATATTCATTTTTTTTTAAATTCTAAGAATTAAAATTGTTTAATATCTAATATAAAAATGCGAACGACCATACTTTTATACGAATTGCTCCTTTAAAACGATTTCAATTCTCGGGGGGGAGAAGTCGTCAGGTATCATCTGATCAGCCTTATACAAACACTAATAGCGCAAAGCGCTAAACAACAGTCAGGTTAAAACATGCTTATCACAAAGGTCTCCTGTCAACAAACCTGTTTGGTCAGCAGACTTTGTTGTATGTGTTATCTTTTTAAGCAGCCCCGCTTGTAGCCAACGTTCAGATCTGTATCCTTATCCTGTCTTCTAGATGACTCTCCCTTCCGGTATCCCCAAAATGTAGTTTCCAAATGTTCTGGGCAGAAAGAATTGAAATTTGGGAAAACTGTTTTCAATTACGAAAAGCAACGTCAATGGTAGAAAAGGTAGAAAAGAAAAATTATGTATAACTCATCGAAGGTAGGAAAAAACTAACTACCTCGAAGGTAAAAAAAAAAAAAATTATGTATAACTGAAATTGTTCATCGTATAAATAAAATATAAATAAGATGATTCAGGGCGAGAAGTAAAAACGTTCGAAAGCAATAGTTCTTTGTTGCAGCAAATTATTGACTTGAGCATGGACAATATGCATGCATGGGCAATAAGAGCAGATAGAAAGGTAACACACCCGTGAGAAAGAACGTTATATTCTATTTTTTTTTTTTTCCTTCCTCAAATTCAGAAGAATTCCATTAATTTTTCTGTCATCTTATAAGGTAGTTCTCCCGCCTCCCGATCTTACATTCCCTAACTGTGTTCCTTTGGCGATATGTCAAAAATATTGTTTATAAGACACACTTATCATACCAGGACATCTAGAACGACATTATATTTGCTTTCATGACCACCACCAGGGAAGACTTCGGCAAAACTTAAGAATCGCTTTGTACCATGCACACGTCGGATTATCAATCCCTATGACTAAATTTTGACAGATTGTTTATTCATTTATATGGTTCTCATTTTTCGTTTGCAATATTTTACGAAATACAGTGTTTTGAGCCCGACCATCGTTATAAAAATGGCCATGTATAATACAATATTAAATTAGCTTTTAAATTTGTAGCACAAATTAAAAAAATTTTAAAGAAGCATGTGAAGAAAGCGCTACCACCCATTTTCACCGCAAATACCGCTGTCTCAATTTACGCCGTTACAATCACGTTCACAAGCGACAGAAGTCGGAAGTCTTACAGATAATCCCACCCTTGAATTAGCAAGGAAACTAGTAAACAACCTTTCAAGGTCAATTCCAATTCAAACAATCGAGGTGAGTATGATAAACCGCAACATGGACAACAAATTTCTACTCGTTCAGAGAGAGAGAAAACATATTCTTACATAAAAAAAAATAAATAAATAAATAAAAAAAACCCAAAAGCACGAGACATGAATAACAAAAAGCAAGCTCTGGTAATCGATTAAACAGAACTCCACACACTATTACGATTCAATCATCCCCATATCAAAGACAATGAACGTGCGTGACAAGAAAACTGGAATAACCATTTTGTCGAAGTTGTAAAAGCGGAGCCGGGTGAAAAACGTACAGACCTCTTCGCGACACACCCAAGCAGCATTCGAAGAGGCGATAGCCGGGTGAAAGTGGAATGCCTTTTCCTCTTGACCCCGATACGTCATAATCTCCATTACACTGTCTAGTAACCGAAGGGGGATCGTCTTTGGAAAACAGATGAAGTATGTGTTTTCTCGAGTGATGGCTTCAAAAAACTCGTTCTAACCGGCCAATCCATACAAATAGGTGCTCGTCTTTGCTTGCTGAACAAGTTAAGTGTTTTTACCTTTAGTGGTATTCACAGAAACATTTTTAATTAAATTTAGGAAGCCATCCAGCCCAAATGATCAAATACAGTCGAACTCGCTTATAACGAGAGTGCAGGGACCGCGATATTTGATGGTTATAACCAAGTGCTCGTAAAAAACGACTTTGTGAAAAAAATCATAAAAATTCATTCATACTTTATTATATGTACTTATTTTTTTATTTCTGTACAGTAGAAAAGAAGTTGGTTAATTTGCTTTCAAACTGCCTTATTGGCTCTTTCTTGAGTTGCTGTTGTTCGGAGAAGACACATGTCCCGAAAAACACATCCTCGTTTGTACCACTGGCTGTGGACGATTTCTGCGCATTCAAAAGTATTCAAAAGTAAAGGTAAGTATACGGGGGGGGGAGGTTCAACATGAAATTCGTCTCATTCGTCGTTATCATCGCCGCTTTTATTTTTTTCATCTGCTTTAGCTTGAATTTCAGCTACAATATCCTCAGGAGTAGGTATTTCAACACGTATGCAATTTTTTTGGCGTCAATAGATATATAATTTTTTCGAATTCTCTTCTACCTCTTACCCAAATTTTCCGAGACCTTTTTCTTCTTCGGTATTAATTAAAGATATCTCTTCAAGTGCGTTTACATTCGCATTTGAGGTTGATCCTATTTTTTCTCCGAAAAGCATCCAAATCATCAAGTGCTAACGAAAAGTTTGATTTAAAACTTCTGATGATCCCTTGGTCTATAAACTCCGTAACACTTAATAGAATTCTGCGGTAAAAATTCAATCTTGATTCCTCCCCAAGATAAAAAGGCCGCCGTCACGTATGCGCAGGATTTATCATCACTAACATTCGGAATGCTAAACAAATTTTTCCAAGAAAGGATTAGCTAAGCTCGAGAGGTGCAACTCGATAGAAATTTTGTGAATCACAAAACTGTGGCGCGCTATAACCGGGATCTGCTCGTTAAAAGCGAGCTATGCTCCCATAGACTTAACATTGTTCGATCAAGTATTTCGATTTCCTCGTTAAATCCGGGATTTCGCTATAAGCCAGTTATACTGTATTGCTGTTTCAGCAGCTGAAGGATATTAGCTTGGTCTATTATGACTAGATTCACAGCAGTTTGATAAGTATAGTTTCTAGCCACACTAAGGTAGGTCTTAGAAATCGGACATTTTGAGCAATGTTCTGCTACAAATATTGTTTTACATCCTTGTTTTCCTACTGGTGTGGATTGGTTTAATTAAACATTTCAAATAAAAAGTCCTGTAATTTTTTAATTACGGAAGGCAAAAGCTCGTAATTTCGAAAAGTTTCAATTGAAATTTCGAGGATTATGTCGTACAATCGAATTTATTCATCGTATTGATCTGTTTATTTATTAGCCCAAAGGGGAGTTAGACCCAAAGAATATTAGTTTTAAAACGGCATTTTGCGTCGTTTCACTTTTCAAACTGTTGCCACCAAATATTATCGCTATGTCTTACATTCAAGGAAACTAAATAATGAATAATCTGCATGAATGCATCAATGTTTCTCGCAATGTGAAAAAACAGCTGTGCCTAGAGCCATCCAGTTTTTAATAGCGTAGTCTTCCAACCGAACATGGGCCCTGGAAAGCCCGAATTTTGAATTTTAAATTTGTTTTATTATCTATTTCATATTCTGTGAAACTTTAACGAATTTTTGGATTAACAAACTGAACGATTTCAAAGCGAGCAATGGCAACACTGCACAGAAAAATCATTTTTCGAGAGACTGTGTATCGGAAATTCTAAAGATATGCTGTTTTTAAATATTTTGTGATATTGCTGTTGAATTGAATCTTATGGGGTTTAAGTGCGAAGAACATGATGTTTAATAAATAAAGGTAACACACAAAGCGTTAAAAAAAAGCCCTTTTTTTTAATTATTATTATTTTATTTATTTATTTATTTTTATTCTATTTTATTTCCGTTTTATTATTATTTTAATGTTAGGAGCCTAATACCGCATGATAATGTCATCTGAAAGGAAAAACAAGACTGATATTTACGAGGCGTATTCGGAAAATAAGTACCGTTTTGCAAAAAAAAAAAAAAAAATAAAAAAAAAAACTAAAACAATTTTTTTCGAATCCAATTTTATTTTTACATGAAAATACATGTCTTAACTATTTTTCAACATAGTTTCCGCCAATGATCAAACACTTGTCATAGCGGGTGAGCAGTTTTTGTATACCATCGTCAAAGAAACTTCCCGCCAGTTTCGATAACCAAGTCGCTTTGTTTTGTGAACATCAGTGAGCACTTTTGGAACCCATCGGGAACACAATTGGCGATAATTCAAGCGGTCAGACACAATTTCGAACAAAACAGTACGTGAAATTTGTGGAAATGCCTCTGAAAGAGTTGTCATTGTGAAGCGTCTGTTCTCATGAATTGCTTCATCAACTTTCCTTCAAAATCATCGGTGACAACAGAAGGCCGACCACTCCGAGCCTCGGCGTGGACATTTGTTCGACCTGCATTAAACATTCTTACCCACTTTCTCACCATTCCATCACTTATCGCGTATTCACCGTAAACTTCTGTCACTTGACGATAAATTTCGGCCGGTTTAACATTCCTCGCGTTCAAAAATTTAATCACAGCACGAATCTCACAGTCAGCGGGAGAACTAATTGTCTTAAACATTTTGAACGTGCACAGCAAACTGAAAACACAACATAGAGCAACCAAAATGGCGACAATTGAAAGTCAGTGAACAAGAAAGACTAGTGCGCATGCGCGGGACGCCTACAACAGCGCTGCGACGGCGCTAGAATGAAACGGTACTTAGTTTCCGAATACGCTACGTATAACTTAAATTTCATCAATTAATATACACTTGCTTCTAAGTATATATAAAAAAAGACCGTTTATAAGTTTATGTCTGGAAAGCAGCGTTTCACCACCTCTGGATGAGAAATATTAAAAGGGTAAATAATAATAATAATAATGTGCCTTTGCAAGTTTCGTCTAAATGCACGTAATTTCATTACGCTGTGTATACAGCATGCTAATGAAATGAATGTCTTCTAATATTCACTTAAGAAAACAGCTAAAAGTTAATTTCATTTGAATACGGACAGTTCAGCAAGCATCGCATACTTCGTGGTGTAACGGTTAGCACATTCGGCGCGTATTCCAGAGGTCCGAGTTGCGTAATGGCAAACCGCACATTGAGTTGATCAGTGTCAACTAATCTCGCTTACTGCGCATGCTCAATGGTGTACGTTGGCGAGGAAGGAAATACTGGCGATTATGCATAAGCAACCCTACACAAGCCTGTTCATCATGTAGGTCTTATTAATTGTCTACTATAATACTACGGAAATTTGTTTGTGGTAGATGCATTTGCTTCTGTTTCATTTCATTTTAGTTTATTTCGTTCATAAACATTATATTTAATATTAGTTATTTATAATAACTTCTTTGACTGTAATTCAGGAATTTAAACTGGATTTATTCCTTAATTTGTTAAAGTATATACGAATAGATCGTATGGTTAGTACTCAGTTGCATTTATTCCTCAGAAGTATGATCGACAAACATTCAGTTAATATATCTTGCAATGTTTTCCGTTTTGTAATCTTTCTTAAACGAAAATTTCGGTAGTTTATAATCGATATTTACATTCTAAGTAATGAAACAACTTACAACCTGACAAGTTTTAAAGCGTCGAACTGTTTATGCCCAGATAACAGAATATCCACCATATACCGTATTTATCTTCTTTTAAAATTGCGCCAAATTCTCTTCTAGGCATGCGCAGTATGCGAAATTTATTTAACATTGATCAACTGAATGTGCGATCTGCCATTACGAGTCCGGTGAGGGCATTTCTCATTTTTCACGTCTGCTGCTTCAAAAATCCTATGACTCTACAGTGGTGTCCGAATAATATACTTCAGATATATAATATAGTTCAAACAGCATATATCGCATTCACTGAAAGAATGATTTTTATATTTGTCTCAATGGAAAAAATTCCCGATTCCTGAAAACGCAGACACAAATTCCTGTTGTCATGCCCTTTCTTCATTTTCGTTCACCTGTTTGATCCTATTAATGCCAAACTCATGGTCCTCGGTGTGTATTTACAGATATCTGTAATACATTCTTTATGGCAAATTAAATAAACCATGAAAATCTCCATGAAACGCCCTTGGTTACGGGCTCAACCCCCCCCCCTTTCGAAAAAAACTTAACATTTTTTTTTTTTTTTTTTTTTTTTTTTTTTTTTTTTAACCCTCCTTCTTTGACGCCATCGTACCCTATCGATGAAAAACTGCTAAGAAATCGAAAATGTCGTGCTACCTTTTAAAAACCCACAATAAAATCAAAACCTCTTTAAGTGCTCAACAAGTTTTCTTACAAACGAACCACAATAATGCACAAGGGGGCGGACATGGGATTCACTTCCCAGGGCTCAATTCCCGTTCTTTTTCCAACAATGGGCAGACAAATTTCCCATATACCCCCCTTCAACAATATATTATCCCACCCACCTCTCTTTGGGGAAGGGCGACTCCCTCCAGTTTTTCGCTTCCCACCCCTACACATCAGTGAGGAGAAATGGAGTGATTTTTTTTTTTTTGTCGTTTTATTTAAAATACCTACTGTAGGCCCTCTCCTTTAGCTGGTGCATTTTAATTTTTTTTTTCGATGAAAAATATATATTACAAAGAATTCAGCAACAAACTACTCAACTCCCCACTGAAGTCGGGTCCGCTCACTTTAGGGGAGGTATTTTATTTTTTATTTTTATTATGATAAATGGAAAATGGTGGTTGGGGGCTTATGCAAGGTTTCTTTTTTAATATTCTTTCTTTTTTTCCCCCCAAATGCAGGTTTCCTTTCTAAGTTTTAAAAAAGGTGCTGCAGTTGCATTTCAAACAATGTTTAAAATTTCATTTTTACAAAAAGTTTTGTACGTTTTTCTACGTATTCGTTCATTTCTATGTATTTCAGTAAACTTCGGTCTTCTTTCTCTACCAGCTGATTTTCCATTCATCACTCGGAAAGAATCGAAGTTAATTAATAACTGACTAGAGAAGCTATATCTTCCTAGTAACATATCCTGCCAGTTATCCTAACCTGAAACAAAAAAGTTGCTAGCATCAGCTATTAATTTAAAATGCTCATATTAACGAAATATGACGTCACATAGTCTCGTGCTTTCTTCACGTCAGAATATGCTTAATGTTTGGCAATGCTAATTTTATTTCATACTAGCCGCCGCGCGGCCAACCTTCGTCTGGCTTTTAAGTGTACCAGAAAAATACTTAAAGAGAACAAACAACACCAAACATTAAATTTGAAAACTGCACAGAATTTTACTCTGCAGAACAATTTTATCGAAAAAGAAACAAACAACAAAGGAAAAAAAAATTCAGTTAAAAATGCATTACATATAAAAAGCATACAACGAAATAAGCAATATCCCTTAATACAAATATTAATCATCCTAATAAATAAATTAACCAACTTCCTGCTGCCTTCTCTAGACAAACGTCCAGTATCCAAGAGAAACATTAAATTTAAAAACAGCACAGAATTATCGTCCTCATTTTTCCGTGCTGATATCAGCAACAATGACTGTGTGCCATTGTTGTTCATATAATGAGAGAAAATTATCAATTTGATACTATTTCATCTTGTCTAGATGCATCTTGTGTACCAGATTTCATAGGCCTGGGTCTATTAGCT
>KK121891.1:124015-150507 GCA_000611955.2 Stegodyphus mimosarum | reverse complement strand
AAGAATAAAACTATTCAAAATGATGCAATTTCATCAAAAATCTATCAACAACAACAAGAAAGGAAAATCGTTGCCAAAACTACATTTTAAAATATCTGAGATGCGAGAAGTGTATTCGGAAGCTTCATTTAAAAAATTTTAAAAAAATACAAAATATTATTTATGTTTCCAAAATTCCTTTTTTAAAAGGAGTCGAAAGGATTAAAGTTCAACGTGTCCAAAAATCGAAGGAAAATAAACAGCACATTTTTTAAAATAAGTTTTTTTAAAAACATTCCGCCGAAAAGGTGTTAAGCTCATCTTCCTAAATAAATTCGTATTTAATCGATTTATTGAAATACGAAATTTATTTTAAGTTCGTAAAATAGTTAAGTGTCTACGCTTCACGACGAGATGTAAAAATGAAATGTATAGAGTGAAATCTCGCTTTCCTGTAGCCCATTATGTCTCACAATGACGCGATTTGGTCACAAAACATAAAATAAAAAAAAAATTCGAATTCGAATTTCGAAAAAATCGCTTCGAGGTGCACTGGCTCTTGTGTAGATACACCTATGTACCAAATTTCGTGGCCCTGGGTCTATTAGCTTACTCGCAACACGAACGAAAGACACACACACACACACACAGACTCTTTGTTTTATTATATGTAGAGATTTTGTAAAACTTATAAATTTTTGATTAACACACTCTACGCTTTGAGAGAGAGAGAGAGAGAGCAATGGCAATACTTCTCGGAATAAAGCAGATTTTTATCTCCAGGGCGCGAGACTGTTACCAACTCAAAAAAATGAGTGTGAAAATTAACGTTTTCAGGGTTTATAATTAATGTCTCGGCTGATTAAAGTCATACAGCGATGAGAATGGTCGAAATGGCTTCCCATGAATGTCCGGAATTCCATGGATACCTCTCTCGAAACTCAACTCCCCGCCTTTCCGGAGGACATGACGTCACAAACAAACAAGACAGAGATTTTAATAGTAGAGATTATACATATTGTCTACTGAAGCTATTCAAAATGAAACCGTTTTTATGTACAGAACTTAGATCCTGTCAATACCGGCCAGCTTCGACTATCATGTGCGACCCAAAGAACAGCCTGCAAAAGTAGCAAATTTCTCGGCCTAAAATTTAGACTTTTACTTGTAAATGACTCTACAGGTAAAAGCCAAGTACCATAAATAACGTCAAGTCTATGTGGGCTCTTCGTTTGACAAGTCATCCAGTGTTTCTGAATTATGACGATTAAACTGCCTTGACTTGTGAAATTATCTGTATTCTAGATTATTCTTAACAGTGACAAAAGTACGTAAACTACTAAACAATGGTAGGTTTAATTTGACAAGTCTTGCCGATATTTAATTTTACTTTGCTAATTTATAATACCAAATTCTTATGCATTTCTGCCGCGCTTTCTTACGTCCTAGAAAGCAATAATTCTGCAATAACAAAACCCTACTAATAAAATTAATTTACATAATGTCACTGATACTAGAATTTATTACGAGTCTAATGACTTACAGATATACTTACAGCTCTTACAGATGTACAGTTCTTGTAATGACTTACAGCTCTTACAGATATTGCGAATCTGTAAGAGCAGTTGTCCGAGCATAACTTTAGATTGTTGTATTTCTCGGATAAAATTCTTTGTTGTATTCTCGAATAAAAGCTCTGTTAACTTAATAATACTGATATCCATCCGTGGCAGAGTGGATATGACAGTTGACAACTAGAAGTTTCGTCCCGGGTTCCATTCAAGTACAGACGGTACAGCTGGCTACAGGTGTTTTAGTAGACTCTCCTTCACTTCTTCAGGTGTTTTAGTAGTCTTCTCTTAGAAGACTTTACTTCTTTAGTAGTAAACGTGCGTGCCTAACAACAATATTCCTAATCACCCCGGCCTACCAGCGGCCGAGCGGTAAAGACGCTGAGCACTGGTAGTTCGGTCCGAGGTTCGAATCCCGCGAACGGGCTGGCTGCATGGGCGTTTTCGTGGTTTTCCGAATGTGTAACGTGTATACGAGCCAGTTTCCCTTAGAAAGTTCTCCGCGAAAGCACCCCTTCCCTTAGGCAGATAGTCCTCGTGTGCTTTGCCATAATTGAGTAACCTAACCTAACCTAATCGCCTCTTTCTTGAGGTAAGTGCAGACTGTCATCACGATTGACACCAGCAGACTTCTTAACCAGCTCCTTCCTTTAGCCCAAAACGACTTCTTCGTTTTCTTTAACGAATGTTCTCTTCTTTTTCATTTTATTCAATTTTATTAACGACGATGTGGAAGTAATTGCATTTAATTGCAAAGGTACTCCGTGTACTCTGTAATCAAAACGGCTTGGTCCTCGTAAAGGGGGGGGATCCGAAAGCTTTCAGATTTTATATTACGCCCAAAGGAGCTTTTTTTCATTTACACACACATACACGTTTCGAGAGCATTTGGGCTAATGTCATTTTGGACTAAAAATAGTAAAAATATTATTAACTAAACGTATCTTTTTAGAATTTCCGATAGACAGTTTTACGCGCTGGACGTTTTTTTTTTTTGTACAGTGTTGCCACTGCTCGCTTTGAAATCTTTGACTTTGTTAATCAAAATTTTTTTTAAGTTTCACAAAATATAAAACAGACAATAAATCAAATTCGAAATTTCAAATTCGGGCTTCCAGGTGCTCATATTCGGGTGGAGGACTACGTTATTCAAAAATTTGGTAGCTCTGTTGTTTTTTCACAATGCGAGAAACGAACGCATATTACGAGAAACGTACGCAAATACATTCGCGCAGATTCTTCATTATAGTGATTCAACGCAAAATGCAGTTTCGAGACAAATAACTAAAAACACGCACCTGGGGGGGAATGAAAAAAAGAAGGAGGGAAGAAAAGGAGGAAAAGAACGAAGAAATAATTGTTATTTAAAATAATTTTAAAATGTACACTGCTTAACGTTTTTTAGGAAACTTTAACCCCTCTGAACTAAAAACGGAACCAACAAAGATACACGAAATTTATTCCAGAAACTTCTTGACAGAAGCTATGCTTCCCAAATAACTAGCCTTCTTAAACCTTAGTTAATTTCTTTACACTGATGTTAGAGAACTTTTCCTATAGCTCAACTCACAATAACTGCTTCGAAACTGGAAGGAGAAGGGAGTCTTCGTAAACACCTTCGATTGCTTCAAGACGCGATTTCGCTACAAACTTCAAGCTTTGGATATTAATTCATGCATCCGTTAACAGCCGTTACAGAAAAACTGCGTATTCTTTTGGTATTTCAGTTAGTCTGACACGTGTTCATATTCATTCAATGAATCACAGAAAGAAGAATTTTACTTTCAGTATGTGTAATAACCACAGAATTTGGAAATGTGACTTTTTCGTAAACTGAGTGAGAGAATTTGGTGTTTCCTGGATGGAGTTCTACGTTAGTCCAGTATCATAATCGAACCCAGAATACGTATTATAACTCCATTAGCGCGGCCTCTTCCTTGAATATATTATGGATTTATCTCAAGGGTTACAAACCTCGAGTTTTTTTGTCTCTTAACACAATGCTGGCTGCAAGCCAAGATAGCCTCTGAAGACACTTTCTCATTACGAAGGCGAAACATTTTCTTTCTGAATAGCCAATGAAGGCCCGTTTTAACCTTTGCTTAACCTCCTAACCCAGGAAGTTCCATCCGCCGCACATCATAAAGAAACACGATGATTTCACTTTCGAATCATGGCAACGCTGATTTCGAAATAATTGAATCGCTCGCAGTGCGTCATATAAAAGGGGGAAGGGCTTATAAAAAAAAAAAAAAGCACGTGCGCATACACGAGGGAGAAGTGACGAGAAGGGTGATGGGGATGAGCGAAAGAGAAGAAATGAGGGGCCCACGCTGACCGTGAGAAATAGCACCCCACAAGGGCGAATGATTCCTAAAGCAGGGATCCAGAATAAACTCACCGGTGCATTATGGGAGGGTACAAACTGCGACTCCATTTTCGTTGTACTGACTAAAGCCATTACAAAACGGTCGAAAGAAATACAAATATCACTGGGAATGATGGCATCAGACGCTTTAGTGTAGAAAGATTTACGTATAGCTTAAGTTTAATAACTCGGTCAGAAATGGCGAAGTAGGTCTAGGCCACTTGTTGCGTATTTCGCAAAATATTCTCACTCTAAAATAGTACGAGTAAAAACACAAATACAGAAGTACAGAAAAAACACAACGTATTCTTGCCATAATATTTTATTTCTGGAGTCCTTTATTGCTACTATAACCTTTCGAAAATGAGATGAAAGTATTTTGTGGATGATATAACCTTTCGAAAGTGTGATCGGATTTCTGTACAATGGAAATTCTGATGCTACACATCTTTCTTCATATACTAATTATTCAAACAAAACTTAATGCATCAGTATTTCGTGATACGTATGAACAACTACAGCGTGATTCCTTTAGAAATTGACCTGCTACATTGGCCCTAGTTTTGGTAAAAAGTATTCGTTTTGAATGCGGTTTGCGACTGAAGATTCAGGAGAGATGAAGTCCGTCCCGTTTCTTGACGGGCAAGAAACAACGAAAACCGCGACATACCACGAAATTCCATACAAAAGGGACTGCGTACTGTACAAGTCAGAAGAATTTGACGTTTCGTGTCTATCGCGATACGCCATGGCCACGGACGAACCAAAGGCCAGCATTTCTAGGGAAATATATAAACATCACTGCCATCGAGTGGCACAAACATCACATTGCAGAGTGTTGCCGCCAACATGGAGGGGCGAGTTCGGTTATGCCTACGCCAGGAGGGTGGTCATTTTTAACATCTACTGTAGGGTAAGTAACTAACAAAACTACAGCCCACAGTTCTAAAAGAATGACCCTGTGGAAAATGAAAGCATTAGGAATAACGAATTAGTGGTGGTTAGCAGATGCGCATTAAATAATTAATTATTTACACTTTTTACAGCTTTGCAAGAATATAGAACATAGAGCGTCTACAAGGCAAGCTAGTATAAGACAAATCCTACGCAAGCAAGGTACGAATATAGAACATACAAGAATTTTGTATCAAGATAATTTGCATGCTATCAGCAGCTTGTGAAGACGCATCCGATTACTTAACTACAACTTTAACTGATTTAGTTAGCTTCAGATTGGCAGTGCTGATGACATACTGTAGGTACTTAACCTTTGTCTTGTAGAACACAGTGCTGCATAAGCATCCTGCCTTGCTGTAAAAGTGGAGGATCAACTACTTATCAGCACACTTACAACAATATAGAATGGGTACAGATATAGAACATACCGTCTATACAAGACGAGCGATAATTGCCGATTAAGAGTCTCCTGTTCAGTTGATGCAGCAAGAGTACAGGGCTGAAGAAAACAGCTTTAGCCTTGGCAGAAGCATCTCGCTGTTCTGAATTAGTTACAATAAAGTCATAGAATGCAATTCAGCCGGGTACCTAGCATTTTAAGAAGGTTTTTTTCTGATCGTTTCATTTGCTGTACTTCCCTTTTAAAATATCTCTTGCTCTTAGGTATTCATTAGGACTATGACGCATCATCCAATGTTCTTATATTAGATTTTATATTACGCCCAAAGGGGTGTTTTTTCATTTACACATACATACACGTTTCGAGAGCATTTGGAGCTAAAAATATTTTTAAATGCTTATTTTATAATTTCTGAAAGACACTCACGCGCTGGCCGTAAAAGCATTTAATTCCGCATAGTGTGTTGCCACTGCTCGCTTTGAAATCGTTGAGTTTCTTAATCAAAAATTCGTTAAAGTTAAAAAAATGTGAAGCAGATAATAAAACAAATTCGAAATTCAACTTTTGGGCTTCCAGGTGCCCATGCTCAGCTGGAGGACTACTTTATACAGAATTTGATGGCACTAGATATAGTTTTCTTCTCACAAGCGAGAAACATTCATACATTCATGCAGATTCTTCATTTTAAAATTTTTTTAAGGGGACTCGGTACCCGAAAATTCATGATATTACCGATTTTTCAATTTTTTGCTAGGAAAATACCTTAATACCCTTACTACACTGAAGAGAAATTTTAAAATGATCTGACGGTAATAAATGGTATACAATGCTTTTAAACATTTTGACAGCCCTTTAAATGCCACGTCCCCTCAGTTTTTTTTTTTAACTTCTTAATTTTTTTCAGTAAGTTATTAAAAATTAGTGTAAATGAAAAGGAGTGTAATTAAATATGATTGCAAGTATCAGGAAACTCTATTTATGTTTATAAACTGATTTATTTAAATACAACGTGAAGCTGGGGAAAAAAAACTTCTTCACCTTTAAAATGGCAAGGTTATATTTATATATACATATATATTGAGCTCAGCAAATATTTCTATGTGTATTATCAGTCACCTTTGCTATGCTTCTTCAAAAATTGAAATTATTTGTGATACAACTCGAACAGAAAGAAGTGGTGTAATGAAAGTGAACAAGTTCCTGACTGTAGCATTATTAAAATAGTGTTGGAACAAACATAAAACTCTTTAATTAATTAAAAGACACCTAAATTATTTTAAAATGCAAGTTATATGCGAGGAGAAATGGCTAAAAGAAGAAAGGAAATCACAAATGCTGCTGAGTGGTTTTAAATACAATGTTTCATACTTGTTAAAATTTCAAATTTTGCTTTTTGAAAAAATGAATGAAACGACAAATTAATATTATTAACATTAATTACAAGTGTTTTAGAAAATATATTATAATTGATTCATGTGTTGAAATTGTTTTGAACGTGTATTAAAGAACAAAAACAGGTAAAGAAAAATTCTACTTGTATTTTAGGATTTTTTTTCAGTATTTCTAGCCAGATGAGGTTTTAAACAAAAGCTCGTAATTTATGTTTATATTAGCCAATTAAAAATTACTAGGTTTTATTTTATATACATATGTATTGAAATTTAGTAATAAAATTTTTAAGAAATTTGAAATGATTTAATGACCATTTAGACAGTTTACATTCTTTAAACTACTTTTATCAGTTTTCATTTTTTCAGTATATTCTTTGACTTAAAAGTCCTAAAACTTCTACAAGATATGGACTAAATTATTTTATATTTTTACTGCTTATTTAAAATTATATTCTTAATAGAAACATGAATACGTTTTGCAAAATAGTGCAAAGAAAAATTATTGGAAGTGAAAATATGATTGGGATCATCTTTTTTTTAAAGTGTTTACATGAAAATGTGCTTTTTATATTTTTTTCCTTGAAAAACTAATTCATTAATCGCAAAATCGATTCTTTAAGTTATTAAGAACATTCTTACATACGCAATAAAAAAATCTGGGGCAGAAACATTCAAAATTGTGGGAGAAGAAGGAATTTTTAATTTTTTTTAATTAAAAAAAATTACTAGCAGAAATTTTTTTTTCAGCTTAAAATCATTTTGTCTTATAAAACCACTTGATATTATTATTCATATAGAATAGATGAAAATTCTTAAATAAAAAATATCATTCGAAAGGTACCAAGTCCCCTTAAATATAATACATGGCGATAATATTTGGTGACAACAATTTGAAAAGCCATACAGCCGTTTATATTGATTCGACGCAAAATGCCGTTTCGAGACTAATAGTCTTTCTGGGCTAAAAAAAAAAAAAAATCCTGTTGAAACTATTATTACAAGATTCCTATTCGACAAAACTGATTAACGAAATCCTTTGGAATAGTCGTGAATCTTAGTCGACGTTCTTCAAACTATTCACAAAAGAACGGGAAAGTCAACGTTTGAACATCACTGCCATCCCCAAGCGACACAGATTATACAACAATGTTTGAGAACTCCCAATTCCTCCATTGTTGAGAAGCTATCTGACAGTGATCAGTATTTCATTAATAACATTTTAACGACGGCCGGCTTCTAATTTCAACTGCCTCAATATGAGAGGAGGGGTAATTAGTTTTGGCGACCGCTAGTGAAAGACCGGAGAAAATCATAATATATCGACGAATACGCCGCAAACTTTGACAGCGGAATTCGCATGCAGCACTGGTCTCGATTTTAAATCCAAACGGGGAACATCCGCAAAGCTACTTCGAAAGAAATTCATTTAACAAGGCGAAACCATCATTCTAATGAAGACGTGAAAGAAACTATACGGTGTTTCTTATATCGGTCATACTTTCCGTATTTTAAACGTTAATTTTATTAAATTTCTAAACCTTATTCCCTATGAGTAAATGAGGTTTGTTTCTTTGATACGAAAATGCACACGGATGATGTCTGTTCCAGGGTAAATATATGGTAGATGTTTTGCATGAATAGCAGTCAGTCCATGCAGCAGTCAATCCATTCCACTAAGAACTGAATTAGCATTAGCATTAGCATCAGCTTAGCATTCTCTATACTACGCTCCGTTGATATGGCTTAAAACAACAAATAGATAACAACATATCACTCATTTTCTTTTCCATACAATTGTATTTAATAGGCTAGCCTGCGTTTCATTCCTATCAGAACATATACTTTCTTCAAATATTTACCTAAATTTTTATTTCAAATCTAAGAACGGTCTTATATTCGAGAGGATCTTATTTTCGAGTAAATACGGTATATCGAGGAACTTTACTATTTATTCTTCAAAAAAAAAAAAGAAAGAAAGAAAGAAAGAAAAAGGGAAAAAAGAAAGAAAGAAAGAAAAGAAATAGCTACGTTTCAGTTTTTTAGGAAATATATAAAAAGTATATTACAGTCAAAATGTAGTTAACTGAAATAGAAGATTCTCGAAACAACTTTCAAGAAAAACTAGTTGTATCTTAATGTTTCCCCAGAATCGAGAAACTTAACGTTTACACAAAGAATTACTTCCCACGTACAGAAAAATAAGGCTCACCCAAATTAAATTTCAAACACTTTATCAAATCTGATATGCACACTTCCAGGGAGAATTCAAACACTTATTTTCATATATAAACGATAATCACTTTCATTTGAGACACCATTCCACAGATCCAAAATACGATCCATCGTGCTCCAAGTGTTCAATAACACAAGTAATCGGTCCATTCACTTCGAAATAAGTCAATCCTTAATTAATATGTTATTGAGCGAAAGGAAGAACTTCCAAGATAATTTTGAATCAAAGAGTGACATACAAATGGCGCCTATTTACGTACAAGGCGATATTACCAAATCTAACAGATTGCACACACCAAAGGCCTCACAGTTTCCCTCGCAGAACAGTTAAGTTTCAGGATTAATGAATCAGGAAAGGGTGGGTTGACAAGCACCCTCCCCAGTCCAGCCTTACCCCCAAACAAGCGTCTTCACCGAGATGCAAAGCACTCCGGATATTGCCACAATCCAAGCTCGGAAAATCAACACGCTGGATTGTATTGTGTCCGGCCGAGTCCATTAGCCCCAATCAATCGTTCCCCCTGGTATTGTATCGCCTGCAATCACAATCGTTTCGCGTAGTCCTGTACCCCCCCTCCTGCTTCCAATACAGTCCCCGGATGCGTGGGGAGGAAGGAAGAGAACATTCGGGGGTTGGATAAATCAGATGGGTGACGCAACACATGCTTCCACCAATCGGGAGTGCGGAAAATTTGCCGCGGAAGAAACCATCCACTAGCAATAGACACGCAATTCTTCAATTAAGTTCTCTTTTTCTTTTGCTTTCAGGCATATAGCATCTGCTTTATAAAATAAAGCGATGACTTTCACTCAGCTCCCTTATTAAAGGCCATGAAATGCCAGGATTGTTTGTGATTTGCCAATTAAGTTTTACCTTCGGCCATTGGCACATCTATGATTGAAGAGGATCTTTGGCATTAGGAGTTGGGGAGAAAGGGGGATTCAGAGTGCGGTTGTGATGAATTAAACGACCTTGTTATAAACGGTTATTCATTTCGATCGATATGAATTGTAAAAGGATGCTGATATTTCCATAATTTCTTAAAACAAGCGGTCAATAACTCTTTAGCACGTCCACTGAAGTGGATTTATTTTTTAAACGCAAATGAATTCTTGTCCATTTCGGAATTAAAGAATAAAATGTTGCTGATTTTTATAACAATCTATCACAGAGGTTCTCAACCTTTTGACTAACGCATACCATCTAAACAAAAACTGAAAAACTTTAATACCACCACTATATTTTACAATAATTACTTTTCAATTTCTCAATAGAAATATTAAATATATATATATTGCCATTGCATAACCTATTGGCTATTCGTATTGCATATGCACAAATAAAAAATATTAGATTAAAAATTGGTTACCATTTTAATTATCAAAATTTAAGTTGTAACATTTTAATTCTAAAATTTAGTGTGAAATTTGCGCCTGTTTAATAGAGATCAATTTCTTTATGTCTGGCCATATTTCATTTAGTTTTAACCATAAATTAAGATCCATTTTTAATTTTGTTCTGTGTTTATTTTTCATATATAACATGATTGTGTAAAATGGCAGTAAAAATTTAATAGCGTTATTTGAAATGTATTATTCGTTATTAACAAATAGGTTGTGTAAAATGGAAGTAAAAAATTTAATAGCTTTATTTGAAATGTATTATTCGTTATTAACAAATAGGTTGTGTAAAATGGAAGTAAAAATTTAATGGCTTTATTTGAAATGTATTATTGGTTATTAACAAATAGGCTGTGTAAAATGGAAGTAAAAATTTAATAGCTTTATTTGAAATGTATTATTGGTTATTAATAAATAGGTTGTGCAAAATGGAAGTCAAAATTTAATGGCTTTATTTGAAATGTGTTATAGGTTAATAACAAATAGGTTGTGTGCTATAAATTGTTAACGAATAGGTTGTATAAAATGGCAGTAAAAATTTAATAGCATTATTTAAAATGCCTGTAATTCGTTTTTTCGGCTGAGCGAAAAGTTAATTTGTGAAATCTTCAGTTAGAGTTCGATCACAGGAAATTTCTATCCTTTTTCTTCACGAGATAAAATTTCAGATACATTTGAACAAAATGGATTTCTAACCCAATTTTCTTTTTCATAATCCTCGGGAAAATACATGCTGAAATTAGTTATCAATGAAAAACAACGATTTTTAATGTCGGAGACTAATTCTTCTTTCATTTTCAAATTATTTTCGGTTAGAAAACTTTCTAAAAGTGGTAAAAAAGTCTAAAATATCATTATCCAACTGTTTAATTATTAGCTGGAGTTTTTTTAGTATTACATTTATTTGATTTCTAATGGTAAACAAATTAACACTTTGTCCTTGTAATCCTAAATCTAATTTATTTAACTTTGCAAAAATATCAACTAAATACGCTAAATGCGCCAACGATAATGCACTTAATAAACATTTTTGCAATTTAAATTTTGAATCACAGAGGGAAATTTGAATTTCTGATCGAAGTTCAAAAAGATAATATGACTTGATTATATAAATAAATAAATAAATAAAAAAGAAAGAAAAGAAAAGAAACTTTGCCTCTGATTAACCACCTATTTCGGAATGTAACAAAAGTGTTTCATGTTCACTGCCCATCTCGTGGCATAAAATTGTAAATATTCTTGAATTTAAAGCTCGGCTTTTCATAAAATTAACGCACAGCCTTGATTTAAATCGATTTTCATGTTTTCAGGGATTGTTTTGGCTACTAAAGCTTCACAATGAATGGAGCAGTGAGTAAATTTAGTTTCAGCTGCGACTTTCTTTACCTGAGAAATAAAACCGTAATGTTTTACCGTTAATTTTTCCCGTTTTCCGCAGTTATTCCAAGGAATATTATTCTCAGATATAAAATTGCCAATTACTTTGAAAATTACATTTGCATTTGCTCTATCATGAAGAGATTCACAAAATAAATATCCTTCGGCAATTCAATTATCTTCTTCGAAACAAAAGTAAACTAATAACCTAGTAAGCCTAAGCCTAATAACTGAACAAAGTTCGCCATATTACACTTTCATCCAACTGCAATGCAAAATAATCACTGTATTTTATTTTTATGAATAAGTGTTCCTTTTATGGAATTTGCCATTTCATGAATTCGTCGACTTATTTTATCATTTGATAATGGAATATTATTAAGTTCATTAGATGCTTTTTCTTTGAATAATGTTAAAACGATGTTTTAAGCTGCTGGTAATCTAAGGTTTTGTCCAATAGTGTGAGCCTGCCAGTTTTGGCAGCTTTTAGGCTTAATAGGTAACTAGCTTTGAAAGCTTTTTCACCTGAAGCAACAAAACCTTCCATTACGTGTTTAACTATTTTTGAACTCCGATAATTTCCTCTTAAAATATTCTTCGGCTTTATTTTTATATTGGATTCCTTAGATTCAAGATGTCTTTAAGAAACGATAGTTTCATACTTTGATTGGATAATAGTTCAACGCAAACAACACTGTGATGGACGGTCCATTGTGGTCCCACTGTAGTCATTTCTATTCCAAGTAAACCCAAAAGATAAATAACTGTCATTATATTTTCTATAAATAATTTTTCTTTTCAATATGCTTAGCCCTAGTAGATTGTCCTGGATCCATCATCACCTGTGAATCACCACTTTTCCGCTTAGTCAATCCTAGTCGTTTTCCTGTTTTGAAAATCCAGGTTTGTTTTTATTATTTTTTTCACAACTATTTAAATGCAACATACATGACAAGGTCTTCATAAACAAACAAAGGTATTCCCAAACCGCGTTGAAAAGTAAGGAATGCAAAGCAACAAGAAGACAAAATATCTGCTGTTACAGATAGCAAATCTATTATGAAACGATTCTAAAAAAAATTATCATGATCACGTAAAGAAAAAACATGATTCTTATTGAAAACAGAGCAAAATGAGCCCGGAAATGGTGGTGCATAAAGTGTAGAGATGCTAATAAATCGATCAACTCTAAAAGAGTTAATGAGATATTATTATCTTTTTATAGGAATTTATTATTTAAATACAACATCTATTTCTATTACTCCTTCTAAAACATCATTTATGACAAATTTTGTTATGTCTATGGCTAAAAGAATATTTGTGAAAATTAAAACGGATTATTTTCCAAAGTTTATGAGCAGACACTTGTAGGAAAACATGAAATTTATCAATTAACGTATTACATATATTTAATTTATTTATTTAATTTTTATTTTTATTCATTTAATTTTATTTATTTGTCATTCATTGGATCCATTTGACTTCTCGAAGGACGCACACCACCAAACACAAACCAAAGCGGTCAGCTTGTCGCAGGACCCCCGGTGTTTAGTCCCCAAGCGAACTTGGTACTCATTTTATCGACTCACTTAAGGGATGAAAGGTTTATAATGTATTTCTCCCGCCTTCTTCGCATGCCTTCGTGGTGTATTGGTCTGCATGCTCGACGCGTAACCGAGAGGTCCGTGGTTCGATTCCCGGCGAAGGCGTTGCATATCTCTCCGGCTTCTCAAAAACCTAATGTCGCTACACTGGCGCCCGAACTAAAAAGGTGATGGATGATGATTCTCCATCACCGCGATTTGGCGATTGGGTCCCCCCAACCCCAGTCGCTCTTTAGAAGAGGGAGTATATAAGGTATTTCTCCCGCCTTCTTCGCATGCCTTCGTGATGTAGTGGTCTGCATGCTCGACGCGTAACCGAGAGGTCCGTGGTTCGATTCCCGGCGAAGGCGTTGCTCATTTTTCATGTCTGATGCTTCGAAATAACCTAATGTCTCTACAGGCTGAGCCAACTTTTCTTAGCCGGAGATCGAACCCGGAACTTGTAGCGCTGTTGCGTTTAAAGAGAAAAAAAGAAAGGAAAAGAAGAATTATAAAACTTCCCACATAGGAGTATCACGGCCAATAAGAAATTCCTTGAGTAGCAAGGCAGTGAATAAATAAAATCTTCATTATTGAGTTTTTTAATACACGCAAGCAATTTTCTTATAAACTGGAAGCAAATTATACTAAGAGTTAATATTAATTAAGAGAAGCACTGGATAAAAACGTTTACAAATCCAAAAGCCGACAATTATCTTTTACATTAAATACTTGAAATCGGAATTATCTAATAAGCAAACTACCAGAACTACACAAACGCCGTATGTGTAAAGACATAAAACCCATCGCTGCTCAACTACGGCTTGATTGCTAAACATCCTTCAAGTTACTGCTAAAACCGGTATCGCATCTAAAAGCTACCTTCAACGGCACATCGTAAGAAACATTTCTCGGAAATTTTGCTTTTGGGTTGTACTGTTCCTTGCCCTTTGTCTAAGATGAACGTCGAAGAACCTAGCGAAGAACCTATGTAGCGACTTATCATGAATTTAAGCAACTAAAACGTACACTCGAGAAGGGTTAAAATACTCTTTTATTCACTCAAATAAGAATATCAGTCGGCCCCTTCTCGAACTTACAGGAAAGCCTCTACTCGGGGTTTAACTCAGAATAAGAAATAAGAAACTAAACTATAATTAATTAAAGAAGACTTAGGCGAAACTAGACCTTAGCTAACGTAGTTTACCCTTAAATTAATCTAGCCGGCGAATAGCAATAGGCACGTATAATACGGCCGAGTGTAACGGCCTCAAGAGTGACTTAGCCAGAAGACAAACACGAACTTTCTATCCAAGTAAGCTGGACCTTTCTTAAATATTTATCCTACCTCATTTGCATTAAACCGCGATTCTAAAAACTCATTCTGGTGAGTAGTTGTAAGTGGAAACAAGAATTGGAAGGAAAGGGTTTCAAAATTAAAATATATCTTACAGGGTATCCAACTGAGTTCTTTGGAGGAAAGCCATGAGGAACACAAATTCTAACGAAACATTTTCATCTCGACTGTAAATGTCCAGCGGGGTTAGGCGGGACATAGGTTCCGGTGAGAGATGTTTCGGCGAAGAATCCTCCAAATGGCAGAAGAAGGTTGTTTCTCGGAAAAGTTTCTACTAGCCTCACGCGTCGTTAGATATGCTAATCAACCATCAACCCCAAATAACTTCTACAAGCAATGAACTCAAGAATGATTTGGTCAAAAATTTCTGAATAGGTACAAAGGATCCCAGATAAATTGCCCAAGCCCTTTTTTCTGCAACGTTTCTACTTTAGAAGAGAGTTATTTCCATGTCCTGTTCTCTAATTTGGATTCGACCGCAGGATCTACCTCCTCTGATTATCATTTAGGCTGTCTGTTAAATTTCAACCAACTCAAATCATTTCAAGATGATCTGGCCTTGATTTATTGATTTCATAGTAATCTGAGTTTCACAGTACATCACAGATTAGCGAGTCAAGTGGCTAACTACAACACTCGTCCACCTGTTACCTAATTCCACAGACCAGTTGCGCTTTTCGGGATATTTTTTTCACCGTGAATTAGTTTGCTGGTGACAATAACTCGATTCGCACATTCACATACACATTCGTAGCGTAAGCGCATGCCATGTTACCCATATTTCACCTATTTACGCCACACGAATCGAGATCATTTACTTCGACAACGCTATTTGGTATCATTTTGTGGCAAGTCACGCAGACATATAAGCCGAAGATTATTGTCCTCGGATAATTATATCATTCGAGTTGCGAACTATAAAGTAGCCAGACAGATATTCAAATTACTCGACTCATTAATATGCGACATGAGAGGCAGATACGAAAACAGAATACAACTCCACTCTACCAGTGTGAGGTAGGATTAAAATGGATTGGGGAAGAACTTCATTGAAAAGTCACGTGTTATGGCTTCCCTTCAGGAACCTGTACCCCCTCCGCGCAGGTTACGGTTAGGAAGGTGTTTAAAACCAGGTAGATACCACTCTTACTACTACTACTATTACCTCCCATTGAAGAAGCTGTCCGTCCGGCGGAGAGCTCGCCAAGCGTGAGAAAAGCTCGTTCGACGGAAGTGCCGTGCCTGCTTGCGCAGCCTCGGGGGTTCGAACTTCCGGCGAGACTAGGGATGAGGATCTTCCCTTGCGAAGGTCACATTCAGAAACCTACCCCCAAATATTCTTTTTCTCTTCACCTTCCACCTTCTTTTGCTTTTTTGACTTGCGCCATGTTTTTCAAGGCTTGTGCTGGATTTTACTCATATTTTGTTGGTTCTTTTGCTCTAAATTTTCTTTTTTTCATTTTGTCCTGCTCCTTCATTTTGAGGAGAGGGCCTCCGACGTACTCGTGGGGAAGAAGATAGTAGTTGTATGGGTGACATTACAGGTAAAAGGGTCTTTAATTCGCTCTTACAGGAGTTAAGGTCGGAGTTAGTATTTCAACTTTCGTTTAGACGGTAGTTATGTCATATAAGAAACATTGTCCTACTGAAATATACTTCCACTTTCCAACGCATATTGTTTTCGTATTCTTTTTCTGATCAAGAATCAAGTTTCTGAACATTTCTTTACTCTCATTTATATGTATTTCATGCATAACATCAGAGTTTTCGTTTTGTTATCTCGCAAAAATTCTGGAGAGTAGCAGATTAGCTTACTGTCATTTCATAAGTCCTTTGGAGGGGTGTAAGAACAGTAAAAAGACGTACAAGACCTTTGCATTCAGTGCCCTGGAATGTTGTTTACCAAAAAATAAATAGTTATAAGGAACTAGATATAAAATCCTTCTTTTTACTGCTGATGCAAAGCTACTGAGCATAACTAACGTCAACCGTACACCAGGGTCCCAAACCATGATTAGTTGTGAAATCATTCATATACAGCTACATGTCTATTTATGGGCACTGGCAACCAAAAAAATACGGCATTACTGGGCGTTTGATATCTGTGTTGCTGTTGTTGTATTATGACGTATTTTACTTGTCGGCCAGTAACACTGGAACAAGCCGACGAAATGTATCTTGTTAAGGAGAGCAGGACTGCGCCTGTCATTGGCAAGAGCCTTGAGCACCATACAGGTGACAGTACGACTTTGCTCAGGTTACCCAACCTCTCGACAGGACTTTCGGTTCGCCATATATTTAGAGTGCCCCATACTGCAAAGACACTACACATTTACAAACATCCATGCCTTCTCCAGGATTCGAACCCGGGCCCTTCGGTACCGCAGTAGGCTCTCCTGATTACTATACCGTCTGGGCGGCGTTTGGTATGCGTTAGTAAATGGGTTGGGTGTTTTGGTTTATTTCATTACTGCAAAGCACGCAAAGGCTATCTGCCTAAGGGTAGGAATTCCACCGTGGAGGACTTTCTGAAGTAAACTGGCTCGTATATACGTTACACATGGAGAAAACCACGAAAACGCCCATGAAGCCAGCCCGTTCACTAGGATTCGAATCCTGGACCGAACAACCAGCGTTCAGTGATATTACCGCTCGACCGCTGGTGGGCCGGTAGTAAATTAGATGATAAAGTGTCCATAGGTATAAAAAAATAATTTGTGAATTACTTGTTTGTAATGCTATCTGCTTTTGTAGCTGCTAAGTTTTGTAGTTTCATGAACTTGTAAGGGTTATCCTAATTTTATTAACAGTTATTTTATGCTTCTTGAATTGGTAGGAATCAATTCTAGTTTCAGCTTACAATTTCCTACCAGAATGTAATTTTAGAAACGCAGTGAATGCAAAGAGTAAGAGTACTATTTAAGTCGATGTTTCACCGACTTCGAGAGAGTTTGATTTCCTGACTAGCGCGCAATTGCCTTTTGGCTACGTCTCTCTTAGATATTACTACGCTCGGTCATGCTTTAGGCCCTTGTTTGGCTTTGCCGATTTAATCAAAATTTAAGGGCCAACTACTTAGAATCCTGATAGCTTCGGCTATACCTTCAGTTAATTAAGCTTAGTTAAGTTAAATTTTCTATTCATTAAAGTTCAAGCCCAAGTGGAGGCTTTGCCGTATACTCCGAGTTAGGAGTTGATTGTATTTATTCTGAGAAATAAAGGGTAGTTAACCCTTCTTGAGTCTTACGTGTTTGTTCACACACTTAAGGGATTATTCGCTTGTTAGTGTTTGTGGGGTTCAAAGATTGAACATTGAATTAAATAAGTAAAATTCCACAAACTCTAACATAGAACGTATATCCAAACGCATTTCAAGTGCATAACCAATAATTATTTCTGGAAACAGATGACTGATTATTATTTCAAACGATAAAATAAGCTCAATATTTTCACCAAAAGTGACGAAAATATTAAGACATCTCTTGGGAATGAAATAAGATGTAGTGGAGAAGGATTAAAAACATTCGATGGCTATTTTAAATAAATTTGACAACAGCAACTTATTAGCTAATGGGAAATACCTTGTGGCTGTATGTATATAAAAAAATTCTGAAAGATTCCAGATTTTATATGACGCTCAAGAAAGGCTCTTTTTTCATTTACACGCATATACACATTTCGACAGCCTTTCCGAGAGCCTTTGCGCTAAAAATTCTTACAAACAGCATACATTTAGAATTTCCGATAGAAAGTCTCGCGCGCTGGAAATAAAAATATTTCTGTGCAGTGTTTCCAGTGTTCACTATGAAATCGTTTTGTTTTTTAATTCAAAATTTGTTAAAGTTTTACAAAATATGAAACAGACAATAAAACAAATTCCAAATTCGGGCTTCCAGGTGCCCATATGCGGGTGGAGAACTACGCTATTCAAAATTTGATGGCTTTAGGTAGCGCTCTAGGTTTTTTTTTTTTGCCTCCACAATGCGAGAAAGATACATATTGTAATATTTTTTATTTAACAACTGATTATATTTTAACAATAACATTTTATAATTTTTATTATTTAATATTGATGCTGGAGTGGCAACGCCATATTTGTTTCGACCGTTGCTGAGCAACTAGAGAAATGTTTTAAAAAGATTGTTAGTTCTTAAAGTTTTACGATTAGCTGATGTATTAAAAATTAATAGAGGAAGAAACTGGAATGCAAAAGCTGGAGTGTAAGACTGTAACATTTAGAAATTGTATTTAAATTATCTATCTTCGTGAACTGAAAATAAAGTTTATGATTTACTACGAAGTTCATTTGTTATTTCGATAAAAACTGCCAAATACGTTACAATATATTCATGCAGATTCTTCATTATTTAATTTCTTTAAATATATTACAGGGTGATAATATTTGCTGGCAACAATTTGAAAAGTGATACAACGCATATACACATTATAAATTAACGCCCCTTCGGGTTAAAAAGCGGTCTTTGGGATTTGTAAAACCAGTTAAAGGTCGAAATCATGTAGATAAAAGCTCTTAAAACGTTTACGGTTTTATTTTAGAAACAGTCGGTGTCTTAAAAGTAGTGCTTAAAAAACTTTAAAATCTTTTAGACTCACTCAAAACTCCACGACCGAAATCTATATTTAATAGCATTATTTTTCTGCTATTCCTGAGACTATTTATAAATGTATCCATCGAAAGTTTTTAATAAAGTCTGCTCATCTGCCTACGCAGAAACACTATTTCTTTCAGGTAGACAGACGTCTGTTGGAAGATATCTCTATGAAAAATCCAAAAGAGTTAAGATTTCCTTTGTGTTCACTCATTCACTTCTCTTCCCGTAGGCGTAATCATAGCGAAGTCGGAAGCAGTTGCATTGATTTCCACCAAAAATAAATGGTAACAAGAGTCATCTCTTAGAAACGGAAAGCGATCGATAACTGGCCGAGGACTGTTTCGCTTTCAGAAACAAGTGTTTAAAGTGGAATGAGAAACATTCAATGGAGAGACGTTCTACTTAACTAACAACTGGTGCTTTTCATTGAGTTCACTTATTGGCAGGTCGGCGAGAATGCTATTAATACCAAAAAGTGAGCTTCTGTTACGATGGACGTAAGTCTAAATAGTTGACAAATTAAGCAGTACGGTCAAATTCAGCTACAGCGAATACGCTTTAAAAGAGCAAGTTCCAAATAGTTTTCGGTACACTTAAACTTTTTTTTTTTTGCTAGTTCTAAATGAAAAATTACTAACTCTTAAAATTATCCATTTTTAGCCTGTTAGAATACCGAAAAGAAGCCGTTCCTTTACTTGCAGCCTCATTTTTTTTCTGCATTCTAAACAAGCCAATTCGCAATTCTTGAAAAATCAAGATACAATAAGGTATTTCTCCCGTCTTCTTCGCATGCCTTCGTGGTGTAGTGGTCAGCACGCTCGACGCGTATTCGAGAGGTTAGAGCCCCGGCGAAGGCGTTGCACATTTCTTCAATCTCTTTTGCTTCAAATATACCTACTGACTCTACAATGGCGCCCGAACTAAAAAAGGTGATGGATGATGATTCTCTACCACGGGGATTTGACGAGTGGGTTCCCTAATCCCCCTTTAAAAGGAGGAGTATGTAAGGCATTTCTCCCGCCTTCTCACCATGCCTTCGTGGTGTAGTGGTCAGCAACCTCGACGCGTAACCGAGAGGTCCGTGGTTCGATTCCCAGCGAAGGCGTTGCTCATTTTTCAGTCTTCTGCTTCCAAAAAAATCCTAATGACTCTACAATACAAAATGAGATCAGATTGTCTAATGGTAATGGTTTGGTGTATTAAAATACGAGCAAAGCCATCGGTGGCTGGCTGCCTTTGGGGAGACATGCCTTCATGTAGGACTTTCAAGGGAAACTAGCTCGTATACACGTTACGCATGGGAAAACCACGACAGCGCCTCTGCATCCAGCCCGTTCGCGGGATTCGAACCTCAAACCGAACTACCAGTGTTAGCGACTTTACCGCTCTGCCGCTGGTTCATTACTGAGGAAAATAATTCTGGGTTCGCAATATTTGGTGAACATACGGGCGGGCGTCTTAAGCGCCCTACATTTTTGTTAGCGCAGCACATATTCAGTGAACAAAGAAGGTAGCCGCAAAGCGTTTTGCCAGGTGGAAAGCTTAAGCGAAAGTGTCGCTGCAATTCAGAGGAAGAAGGGAGGGAGTCAAAAGTTTCAGTTCGAGTTAAAACAGTTTCGGTTTACAATTATTGAATTGGGCAAGAGGTATCTGCATTAAGCGTTACGTAGGATCGCATGATTAATTTGAATGACGCAATTTAGACTTATACCGCTATTTTTAAGATAGAGAAAGAAAATCCCCAAAGTAAATAAAAAATAAAAGAGGTTATAGCCAATTAAAATTAGAAGTTTGCTTTCCTATTTTTTATCTTACACACACACACACACATATATATATATATATACATACATCATCTTTCTGAGACGACCAGCCCCCTGAAAAGGCCAAAATCACCCGGAGCTGTGAATAGCCAGTTTAATTACGGTTCACTGTATATGTGTATTTAAAATCAAAATAATTCAAAACTATGACTATAATACATTTCATATCAACTAATTAAAGGTGTTTCAAAATAAGATACACAGAATATTATAATTTCTAAAAATTTATGTAAAGAGTGTTCCATAAATTAAAAAATAAATACGTAAATAAATAAATAATTGCTCAAAAAAATCTGAAAGCTTTCAAATTCCTCCCAAAGGGGTGTTTTTATAAAGTTTTGTGTGTTACCTTTATTTATTAAGTATCATGTCTTTCGCACGCACTTAAAGTGTAAAATTTAATTCAACAGCAATATCACATAATAGTTTAAAAAATAACATATCTTTAGAATTTTCGATACACAGTCTCGTGCGCTAGAGATAATTTATTTATTCCCCCTCCCCGTACAGTGTCGTCTCTGCTCGCTTTGAAATCGTTTGTTAATCAAAAATTCGTTAAAGTTTTACAAAATCTGAAACAGATAATAAAAAAAATTTCAAATTTGGACGATGTGTAAAAGAAATTAAATAAAAAATTCAAATTTGGAAGAAGTTAAAAAAAAAAAAAAAAAAAAAAAAAAAAAAAAAAAAAAACAGTTTTTCGCAGACGATTCAGTATTTCTCATTCAATTAGTTCAGTTCTTACTTCGCGACAAGGTATAAAAACTCAAAATATCTATATTAAAAATTACGAAGTAAATCTTAAATATCTACTTCCTCGAATAAGTTCTGGAATGGACTAAACATGATTTAATTCGCAATAATAAAAGAAGGCGTTTGCTTTGTTGTTGCGAAGCTTAGTTTCTCCAGATTGGCAACAAATCCAATATTCTCCTAAGTTTGAAATGTAAACAAATATGTCTACCATAAGAAAAATCATTAGGCTTAGCTACACTTAAACAACTTTTAAAATGTTGATAATTCAACAAATCTTGCATGCAGATTTACTAAAGGCATAAAAGCCTTAACCGGAAGATAAGAACAACACAATTCAATCATTTTTAAAGGAAAAAATGCACAATTTACCTACATATAAGAACAAAAAAACTGAGCTCACTAAGCCGAGTAACAGAGTAGTATATGTACTTTTAGAGCTGCCGATTGTAACCAAAACAGGAGGTGCACATCTACATGTTATAGCAGTCCTATGCACAAAATTCATCGTTCTCAGGCTACTCGTTTTTGAGTTATGCAAGATACATACATATATACGTACGTATGTACGTACGCACAGATGCCAAGAAAGAAACTCTTCAGAATGCATTTTAAATCAGTTTAAAAAAATTTTTTTTTCGGAAAAAGAGTCTTTTATTCTGTTCTTACGGACGAATGTCACTTAAAAACATCTTTAGCGGCATAACCACGGCGTTTTCCAAAAACTTGATTTTGAAAATTAATGGCTTTGGTATCGAAGAAATGTAAGTTTAACTTTTAAACAGCATGATATAATCGTTGTTTAGTTGCGCATTTATGTTATTTATATTACTGTTTCATATCTCGTAGATTTTTTTTTCGCTTGAAATGCTAGATTAGATTCTAAGACAAGAAAAGTTTGCAAAATTATTAGCCAAATCCCAAGCAGCAAAGTTAAAAAAAAATTTCACTCCTTATACCACAAATTTCGCTAATTCGTTTTCGTATAAAACTTCCACAATACTTATAATATATCTGGAAATTAAGATGACGTAAAGCTTTTGTTACCCGCCCACAGATAAGCTAAAATTAAAGAGAGTGAAAAAGACACGCTTGCCCAAAATGCGTAGGACAAAGAACAAAGATATCAAAATTTAATAATCTATTTACTCCCCAGCACTTTTCGTACGATGAGTGGTGAACTGCGATTAAATACAAGTAGAGGCTGTTTATTCGGGTATAAAAAAGACTTTCTTGCAGAATTTGCTCAGGAAAATGAGTCTGCATGAAGAGTAGAAATGAGGGACTGGATTTCGGATTCTTTCTCTAAAAAGGGAATGCTCGCGTGGAGGAGAACCGTTATTCATGTCAACATGGAAAAACCATATAAACACCCAGCAGCAACTCCGTTCGTCGGGGTTTTAACCCTGATCGAACAACCAGTGGTCACCGGTCTTATCCGCTCGTTTGCTGGTGAGCGTACGAAAATTATAATGTGGTCATGCTGCTCTGTCGACAATCGAATTCAAGTTAGAGACAGGGGCAGATTTATGAAGAGGAGAGAAAACTATTGGATTACTAGTGCCCCTTATAGACTTAAAACACAGAGTATCTTTACAGTTAAAAAAAATGATAATAATAATAATAATAATAATAATAATAAAAACTGAAAGGTTTCAGATTTTAAATTACGTCCAAAGGGGTGTTTTTTTTTAAACATTTTGTATGTTACTTCTATTTATTGAATATCATGTTCTTCGCATTTAAACCATAAAATTCAGTTAAAGAACAATATCGCAAAATAATTTTAAACTGAGCCTATCTTTAGAATTTCCTACACACAGTCTCACGCGCTGCAGATAAAAATGTTTTTTTTCTGTACAACTTTACCATGGCCCGCTTTGAAATCCTCGAGTTTGTTAATCAAAAATTCGTTAAAGTTTTACAAAATATGAAATCGTTTATAAAACAAATTCCAAATTTCAAATTTGGGCTTCCAGATGCCTAGATTCGCAGCAGGATGACGGCATTCAAAATTCGATGGCTTTCGGTACCGCCGTTTTATCACAATGCGAGAAACATACATAAATTTATGCACATTTTTCATTATTTAATTTCTTTAAATATAATACAGGGCTGCAATATTTTGTGGCAACAGTTTGAAAAGTGATACAGACTTTTAATGTTTCCGACCGAAAATCGCAAAACGAAAACAATAGCCCTTCAGGGACAAAGCCCCTTTGGACTAATAATGCACAAGCCCATAGATGCACGTTTGGAGACATTAGTGTATCCGATCAAATTTTGAACGTCGAAATTTTAAAAAAATTATGAACTCAGAACATAGACTGAATGTAGTTTACTTAATAACTCAAGGGGCAAGAAAATCGAGAAGTTATTCATTTACACAAAGAGACAAAGCTTTCAAAGGCGGCCGGCCACGCCATTCAGGACAAAGAACTCTTAAAAAAATCCCGCAGAAGATCTCTCACTTTTTAACAGCGCACCTGCCCTTCTCTGTAGAAGAACGGAAGGAGTTGCGTAATAAAACAGATAAGCTTTACGTAATTATTTGACGAGAAACTGTGGGGTGACGTTCACAGGAGATTCAGTATTATATCATTTGATATACCGCGGAATTCTGTCGCAATACTTAAAATTTGCTTTTCTGCCACAAAGCGTATGTGTTTCTCACTAACAGCATTTGTAAACGTCTCAACAGAAGCTTCTTCGATATTACAATAAATTGCACTTGGCTTATAAAATAATGCTCTACGAAGCTGATATGAAACCAGCAAGAAACACTGGTTATTAGCTACTAGCGGGCTGGTGGCCAAAGCAAAATTTGTAAATTCTGTGTCACCTGAAAAGAAAATACCCAAATGCTTTTTAATATGAATGAAATCAACTCATTCTTTCCAAACAACAACCAATTCGAAAACAATTCTTTTCCGGAAAACAAAAACTTTGAACACTTCAGCTTAATACGTATACGTATCACGTCACGATTTAAATTTAATGCAATATAACAACTTTTTCTCAATATTAATAAAAGAACTAACGTGGCAATAACATACCGAGTCAATTAATTATACTAGACCGAAAGAAAAAAGTTGCTAACAGCAACTATTTATTTAAAATGCTGAAATTAGCGGAACATTTTCGACATACCGTGATGTCACATGCAATCGCGTCCTTTTGATAACGTCATCAGAATATGACCTTGTAAGGTTTATCCTAATTTTATTAACAGTTATTTTAAGTTGCCATTGCTCTCTTTGAAATTGTTGAGTTTGTTACTCAGAAATTCGTTAAAGTGTTACAAAATGTCAAATTGATTATAAAACAAATTCCATATTCCAAATTAGGGTTTCCAGATTCCCATATTCGGTGGAGGATTACGCTATTCAAAATTAGATGGCTCTAGGTACCGTTGTTTCATCACAATGCTAGAAACATACATACATTTATGCAAATTCTTCATTATTTAATTTCTTTAAATATAATGCAAGGCTGTAATATTTGGTGGGGGACAGTTTGAAAAGTGAATCAACGCAAAATGCCAAATCGAAATTAATAGCCCTTCTAGACTAACGCCCTTTGGGCTTAATAAAAAAGTTTGAGATTTTAACGGTCGCCCAATAGGGTTTGTTAAGGTTTATCACGCTCTCGTTGAGCTCGCTCTCAGATAGTCTGCTGTTATATTCACTCCTGCTAACACCCAATTCCCCCCCCTCTTTTCAGCTTTATTATTAAGCCTCATTTTCTTCGCACTTACGCCATATACAATTCAACAGAAAATTACAAAACTTTTAAAAGTAAGTTGGCCGTAGACGTTTAGAATTCCCGATGCTGCGTTAACTGCTGGCATACATTTTCCCGTTTTTTTTTCCCAGTTTTTTCTCAGGTCAGCATATCAATATTCAATTTTCATACTAAGATGGCTTTATAAAACTCTTTCTTTTTGTCTTTTTATTATTAACGTTTCGTGTGTTTACTTATTAAATATGACGTTCTTGGCGTTTACAAAACATAAAATTTGATTCAGTACCAAAATCATAAATATTTAAAAACAGCATACCTTTGGAATATCCGATACACAGTCTCGCGCGCTGGAGATAAAAATGTTTTATTACAGTGTTGCCACTGTTCGCTTTGAAACCGTTAAATTTTTTTAATCAAAAACTTGTTAAAGTTTTGCAAAATATGAAATAGATAATAATAAAACAAATTCGAACTTCCAGGTGCCCATGTTCGGGTGGAGGACTACGTTATTCAAGATTGGATGTCTCTAGGTACCCTTTTTTTTTCCAGAGTGTGAGAAATATACAAATATGCAGCAAGATTCTTCATTACTTCATTTCTTTAATGCAGGGCGATGATATTTGGTGGTAACCATTTGAAAAGTGAGACGGTCGTTTAGAGTGATTCGACGCAAAATGGCCGTTCCCAGACTAATAAACCTTTTTGGGATAATAAATAAGTAAATCTTAATTTTTTATCTTTCTGTGTTTATCATCTATTATCTAACAGCAGCTTTTATTTTTGTATTTATTTTATCCATCTTTATTTGAACATTTCGTTCTTACCCATTGCTTTTTAACTTTTTAGTTAACTTTTCATTTTCACTGCAACTGTGATTCCGTCATGTACATGTATTTCTGAATGCGGATTATTTAAAAGTGGAGATGCCAAGAAAGGCACAAGC
>KK121891.1:86249-123938 GCA_000611955.2 Stegodyphus mimosarum | reverse complement strand
AGAAATTTACGTTATAAGTGAATCAGTCAGTGGAATGATTACGACACGCCAAGTAAGTGATGCAAAAGATCCACACGCGGATTACATTATTTCTCCTTGCGAATAATTTTCTCGTAAATTTTTCTAGACTGGGCAAGAGAGCTTTGGCAACTACAGCAACGCCGCCGCCAGAGTTTTAAAACGCGGGCATTCGAAAAAACAAAACTCCACAGTGATGAAACTAGTTTTGCCGGCGACGAAAACAACGCCAGAGAGGTTTTCCAAAAAAAAAAAAAAAAAAAAACCTTGAATGCTGCCGCAATTTTTATGACTCCGGTGAATTTTCTGGTCGGTCGTAATTCAAATTAAACGGCAGGAGGACGTAGACCTCCTGCGAAAGCCCTGACATTGATCTACCGCTACTGAAGATTGAACCATCCAGAAGTCTGTAAATAATCGAGTTACACAACAGCTCTCCCACCATCTCACCCTCACAGTGATAGATACGCGTGTATATAAAACCGGGCTACCTAAACAACTTGTTTTGTCGAATTAAGCATTCTATAGCTTAAAAATTAACCTTCGTGTAATTTGGAAAATTAATATTCTGAATGGCTTTATTTCGAGAGAATTTGACGGAAGAGAATTATTTTGCAATTTTTTGTAAATTTAACCTGAAACTGGAGGCGAATTTTGCTAAACAGTGATAGATACGTGATCTATCACTTGCCAAACAGTGAAATTTAACCTGAAACTGGAGACGAATTTTGCCAAACAGTGATAGATACGTGATCTATCACTTGCCAAACAGTGAAATTTAACCTGAAACTGGAGATGAATTTTGCCAAACAGTGATAGATACGTGACCTATCACTTGCCAAACAGTGATCACAGTGATAGATAGGCGTGTATATAAAACTGGGCCTAACTAGACAATTTGTTCTGTCGAATTAAGCATTCTATAACTTAAAAATTAACCTTCGTGTAATTTGGATAATTAAAATTCTGAATGGCTTTACCTCGAGAGAATTTGACGGAAGAGGATTATTTTGGCAATTTTTTCTAAATTTAACCTGAAACTGGAGACGAACTTTGCCAAACAGTGATAGATACGTGATCTATCACTTGCCAAACAGTGAAATTTAACCTGAAACTGGGGACGAATTTTGCCAAACTTCAATTTAATTTCTTACAGCTACTCGTAATATAATTTAATAACTCGATACTTTTATAGTTGCCCATTGCAACAAAACAGTGGCGCCCTAAATAAAAAGGCTCTGACACTTCTATTACGTGAATTAACCCCAATTTCAGAAAACAAATTTTATTTTAATAATAAATATGCCTTAAAAACCAATTCTAACTTCTGAATGCACGCCTGTCATTCGCTAAGACACAAACCTTGGATAGGAGACCATCAACAGGGCAGCCACGCAATCGTGTAGACTTTTATGCTCTATAGGTGGATGTTATCTACCACCAGCTGTGCATTTTTTTAGAATTAAGGTATAAATGGTTACATTGAATATAGTATGTTACATCAAGGTTACAATGAATATATAAATATGCAAAAATAGTTACATTTGAATTTATAATAAAATTACATAAATAACACAATTAAATTTGGAAGTCTGTCCATATTTAGAGAGGTAAATATGGACAGACTTCAAAATTATATATAAGGACTTCAAAATTATATATTAGAAAGGTATATATTAGGATAAAAGTCTATATTTAGAAAGCGGAATAGGAATCAATACTTTTATATTCATAATATTCCGTATTGGCTGGATAGAATAAGATTCGTTGAGTAATTCGTTCGTGAAATCGTTGAGTTTGTTAATCAAAAATTTGTAACAGTTTTACAAAATATGAAACAGATAATAAAACAAGTTCCAAATTTGGGCTTCGAGATGCCCATATTCGGTGGAAACGTACGTTACTCAAAATTTGATGGCTCTAGGTACCGTTGTTTTATCACAATGCGAGAAACATACATACATTTATGCACATTCTTCATCATTTAAATTTCTTTAAATTAAATACAGGGCGATAATATTTGGTGGCAACAATTTGAAAAGTGAAACAACACTTTTAGTTTGTGAAAATAAATTAATAGTCTTTCAGGGTAAATTGAACCTTTGGACTAATAAAATAAAATAAATCTCAAAACAATCACAAATTTTAAAAGAAACGCAATGCACGATTAGACAGGTCAGTATATACTTGAAGAGTCATTAAGTTATTCTGAAGTAGGAATTGAGAAATGAACTATGCCCCCTCCAGGACTCGAACCCTGGACCTCTCGAATATGCCCCAAGTGTGCTACCTTACATCACGAAGGTATGCAAAAAATACCTTATACACTCCATCTTTTAAAGGCCGACTGGGGATTAGGAGAGCCTATTGCCAAATCCTGGTGGTGAAGAATCATCATCCACCACCTTTTAGTTCGGGCGCCACTGTCGATTCGTTACTTATATTGAAGTAGGAGGCGTGAAAAAGTAATGCCCTCGTCGGGATTCGAACCCGGACCTCTCGAATACGCGTCGAGTATTCTACCGTTACACTACGACGGCATGCTAGAAGGAGGGAGAAAATACCTTGAATACTTCCCCTTAAAAAAGGGCGACTTTGGATTAGGGGACACAATCGCCAAATCCTGCTGGTGAAGAATTATCATCCAGTTCGAGCGGCACTGTAGAGCCATTTAGGATTTTTAATGTCAGGAGACTGAAGAAATCTGCAATGCCCTCGCCGGGACTCGAACCCTGGACCTCTCGAATGTGAGCCGAGTGTGCTACCGTTGCACCACGGAGACATGCTAGGAGGAGGGGGAAAATAACCTTATAATATTTTTTAAAATAACTTTTAAAGAAAAGGAGGAGAGAAAGGATTTAATATTTCGAAAGACAACTGGATGCGATTTTTTTTTCTTTACTCTCAGCAAGTAATTTTCCTGATAAACGGATCTATATCTTGTCTTAATTGGAGATTTTGAATTTAAAATGTTTATAAAAAAAAGATGATTATTTTGCTCTACACGTTTTCATCGGATTCTTTTCACGATGAAATAAAACGACTAACGGCATTTAGAAAAACGAGTTAACTTACAGTAGAAATTAACGCAGTTTAAAATAGATCTTCTTAACAAATGGTTTGTTATTTTTGCGGTTTCTTCAAAAAAGTAATGTATCGCGTAAAATGAATGAAGATTCCTTTACGACACGTTTTTCGAGGGGACGAATCCATCTTCGGGGGGGGATTTATGGGTTTGCACAAGTCGCAGTTGCGAGGAGTTAGGCTAATTAATAATAATAATAAATTTAACTTGCCGTGAGGGCGCCTAGAAAGTTGAAGTGTGGTGGATCCCCAATTTCATAAATCAAACGCTCTCCACACTTTTATATCAAAGAAAGCTTTTTTTGTGAAAGTTATCTTGGTTTAACATGGTCTACAGCACAGATTCTCAACCTTTTTTCTTCTATCAACAGCTTTTAAAGAAACGGTTTTCTTTATTGACGCTCTTACATTTTTTTTTCTGTAATATACAGTTTACAATATAATCAGATTTAAGAGAATGAACAAAAGTTTTGATAAAATGGTTTGTTAGATTTTTTAGTCCAAAGGGGTTTGTCCCTGAAGGACTATTGTTTTCGTTTTGCGATTTTGCGTCGGAAACATTAAAAGTCTGTATCACTTTTCAAATTGTTGCCACAAAATACTGCAGCCCTGTATTATATTTAAAGAAATTAAATAATGAAGAATGTGCATAAATGTATGTATATTTCTCGCATGGTGATCAAACGACGGTACCTAAAGCCATCGAATTTTGAATGCCGTCATCCTGCTGCGAATATGGGCATCTGGAAGCCCAAATTTGAAATTTGGAATTTGTTTTATTAACGATTTCATATTCTGTAAAACTTTAACGAATTTATGATTAACAAACTCGAGGACTCGCGCTTTTACTCTCATTGGTCTACTCTTATACCAAATCGGCACAGAGTTGAAAACTTCGAACTTTATGCCAAAACCCTTAAACCAGTTTTTTTGACGTGGCAAGGTCTGGTAACCTAGCAACGAAGTCCGGCCTAAACAACTTATGACATTTATACCATCTTCTGAGTAGAGTCTAATGCAACTCCTGTTTGTAAAAGATCAAGAGGAAGACTTAAGAAAAGATGGAAGGTTTGCCTCGATGAGGATTTCGCCATTCCAAAAATCAAGAACTTTAGGTTAGTTGTTGGGAGGAGGGTGGGATGGGAAAGGCTTCTGAAGACGACCAGGGTCCACAAGGGGTTGTCGTGCCAATGCTGCTGATGATGATCCGCGGATCTCTCTCGATAGGCAGTTTTAGTTCAATAATATCTTTTGTGCGCCAGATCTACTGCCAGACAATAACTGACACACAATAAAAGAGAACATACTGGCGCTTTTTATTTATCTTTATAATTATTTCTCGTCGTCTTTTCTTGTAACTTCTAATAAATGAAATCCGAGGTAAATTAAATATAACCAATATCAAAAATCAGTCAGATTTTCAAACAAATTTTATTCATAGCATACCACCATAGGATACCACAGATTTAAAAATTTACCTTGTAACATAAAATGCATTTCATTAAAGAAATATCATAATATTTTGATTCATAAAACATATCATAATATTTATAAAAGAAATGTTCATTATCGTTCTAAGCACATTTCGTGGATCTATTTATTAGATTTTGTGGCAATACACTCCGCGTAAATACAAAATATCCGCGGCATTGAAGAAGGGCAGTATTTACTGAAATTTTACGCGGAATGTATTCTTAACTTAAAAAATAAGTAACTGAAATTTTATCCTGATTATCTTGGTCAGGCAATAAGAAAAAAAATCAAATTATTTTATTTTATTTTAGTCTTTGAAACTTATTTAAGGACATCAACGCGAGCGAAGCCGCGGTGAAAGCTAAGTAATAAATAAAATTGTAACAAATTGCAAGTTAATATCTTCTTAACACTGACTGAGCATATACATTTAACAAGCATAGTCAGTCTTCAGCAAAATATGTTAAATTGGAAATGCTGTTTTTTCACTTCAATAAAGAAGATTAATGGAACAGAATAAACATAATTCACACGAGAAAAAAGAATAATATCCAATAGCACTGCACATTGACTGGCCCTATACTATGAACTTGAAACTTTTTTTTAAATTTCGTGTAAACTGTTCATTGCCAAAAGTTAAAATAACTATATTATAAATACCGAATTTTAAATAAATGAATAAATAAAATTGTAAAAAGACAGAGAGGCGAAAATAAATTGCTTTTTTACGAAATTACGAACATTCTACTTAAACGGAAGAAGCTGCAAATTTGGATTTTAACTTCTGCCAATTTCCTATATAGTACCGCACCTAACTACAGAAAAAAATTACTTAAAAAGTAAGTTTAAAAGTTTCCTATAACCCCGATAAAAATTCGAGAATAATCTGCATTCCCTTATGCAAATGTTGACAGAGGAATTTCATAACAAAATAATCAGCGAATAATAATCAGCGAATAATAATCAGCGAATAATAATAATATTTAAATAAAGAATATAATCTATTGTGAGCTGAATACGATACACCCAGTTGTTCGGCTCGTTTGGTGCCGAATTGCTGGTCACACAAGCGGCCTACTTTGCTATGTAGGTCGCCTATTACCGTCAATGATTTTAAAAAATTACAAAGAAAAGTAAGGACACTTATTCGACTATTGTTAATGATCCACAATTGGATGGAAAAGAAAAAGGTCGAGTTCTTCTATTCAGCTTTGGAAGTGGATGCAGTAGAATTCAAAACAATTTGCATTCTGGAAAATGTTCCTTTGAAGGGAGGACGTGAGAATTTTAAAACAGACTATACAAATTACGCAAATAATCTACACTATTAAAATCTGTGCGCGTCTGTCTGTTTATTTGTCGCATTATCTCCTCCAGAACGGCGGGAAGTTCAGCTTCGAGAGAGGTACGGATTCCAAAGTTCGTGAGACGCCATTTCCACTATTCTCATCTTTGTAGGACTTAAATTAGCGGAGATATCAATTAAAAATTCTGAAAACGCTCATTTTCGCACTCATGTTTTCGAGTGGCAACAGTCCTGCACGATGGAGATAAAAATTTGCTTTATTTCGAAAAGTGTTGCCACTGCTCCTTTTCAAATCGTAGAGTTTTTTAATCAAAAATTTGTTGTAAGTTTTACAAAACATAAAATAAAAATTGCACTGCCAAACATTAAACATATTATTATTATATAAGGTCATATTCATGTGACGTCACTGTACGTGGAAAATTTGTTCGTTAATGTCAGCATTTTAAATAAATAGCTGAAGTTGGCTGTTTTTAGTCCAAAGGGGCTTTGTCCCTGAACGACTACTGTTTTCGTTTTGCGATTTTGCGTCGGAAACATTAAAAGTCTGTATCACTTTTCAAACAGTTGCCACAAAATATTGCAGCCCTGTATTATATTTAAAGAAATTAAATAATGAAGAATGTGCATAAATGTATGTAAATAAAATATTTTTCACAGTTGCAGTCTATTACGTTGGCCAAGATATTATAAATTTACGTCCTTTAGTTTTCGATTCTGCCATCACAGTATAATTCTTGGTAATTTTCTAAAAACAATACAGGGGAACTAAATTTTTCTTGACAAGCCCCATTTCACATAAGTTTTTATCAATTTCAATTTAGGAAATCCCTCCGTAGCAGATACTGATAACGGAATTGTGAAAATATTTCATAAAGCCATCCATATGTCACCGTAAGTATTGATGTCTTACAAGCAGTACATTTAAATTTAGGAAGCAACTTCTGGTGTCTTTGCTACAGCGGAAATGAAATCATGGAAGCTGCATAATTCTATGATCGTCTCTTCAGCATTAAAATCAGACTGATGGCTTCCTGACCCACGGACGGCATTTACGTCAAAGCAAGTTAAAAATGTATGTAAATTTTCAACTATCAGCTCCTACCGAATTTTCCGAAATCATAAAGAAATTACCAATTTATTTTTATGTTCTTGACTCTTATCTAACTCTGTCTACATTTTGGTCCTGTCCCTATAAAACTGTAATGGATTCCTATACGTAAATGTAACCGTATCCGGCCCTTAGAAGTAACTTTAATCGTACACGTTTTCACGAGAAATGCAAGGTACTAGAGATTTCTCGGCGGCCGAGGGAAAACTGTATAAAACTGGAGAGAGCATCAGTTCTCTTTCTCAGTTTACAGTAGACTTCGGAGTATTGAGAGATCTCCGTGCGAGCTTCGCTCTTTAGATGGACTTTTCATTGCGCAGTGTTTAATATTCTCTTTTGTACTGGGAACAGCTGTACGAGTACCTTTGTGGAAAGTTCCAGAACTATTTGAAGAAGTGTTTCGTTTGGTCAATTTTATCAAGCAGCATCTGTTTCGAGCGTATTCAATCCATTACGAACCCGCACGTACGTAGGCACAAAGCAAAACTTGCAAAAATTTTAGTGGGTTTAACTCTTTCACGACCAAACCGCCCTACACAGCCCTTCATTTAGATGCCCGCAAACGACCAAGACTGCGATCTCGCTTTCTTCCCTTTTCCTACGGTATGCAGTAGTAGGTGCAGTTTCCCCATATGCATTGTATCAGTTTACTGCAGACAGCTTGTCCTAAGAGGCTTGTGGGTTCTTATCGTCAGGTTGCAGGCGACATTTCGTTTTTGATTCTCTGATTTCAGTTTAAGACCTTCAGAATAGGTTTATAAAGAATGGGGTCAAAGGCTAATGGAATCATTGCTAGAGCGTAGAAAGGATGTCATTCGAAATTTTCACACCTATTTCTGCGTTAATGGACGGGGAGGGGAGAAAATTGCAGTGAAACTGCAAAAGTATTTCGGGTGGTTCGGTATTTTAAGGATACAAGTTAGCGAAGGGTTTGGATTCATTGGTCAAAGAGTTAATTAGTATTATTGTGTCCTTTGGAAACATCCCGCAAATCGGAAGATGTGAGTCTTTCATTTGAATTTTAGCACTCAAAACTACGTCAAAACTTTCTCAAGAACATTCATACAAACTGCATGGTAATTTGAGGGAAAATTTATGAATTTATGATATCTACCTGTGCGGCCCTGGCGCCATATGTGTCGGTTTGTGCATGGTCTGGTGCATGGCTGGTGTCGCTGGGGCTTTCTGCTCGTTCCTGCCCTTCTGGTGGCGAAGTAGAAGCAGACGGCCCAAATCCTCACACCACACCGACAATAGACCTACAAAAAATAGCATTTGATTATAAAAGAACTTGGTAGCAAACAAGTTTATTTGCTGCAATATATAGCATTATTGGTTTGCAAAATTTGTGGATACTTAGTACACAGAACAAACAGTATGTTCTTACAAACAATCTGTGCATCTAAATTTACCTTTTACGTTCGCTTATCTAGCATTTGATTTGGTTTGTTTGACTGAACATTTTTTGCATCATACATTTCTTGATTCCATAAAAAGCTTATTCACCGCGTAATTAATAAGAACATCGTTGCCACATTTATAATAAAGCCTAAGAATATTAAATCTAAAAACTATTCGAAGGAAATACTGTGTGAAAATGGCGCTTTTTCGTAACTGGTAAGGTACCAATCGTGCGAATGCTCTTTAACACTCCGTTCAGATGATGGTATAAATGTCATAGAGGCATAGTCATAAGGGAGCACACTTGCGAGAGAAAGCCGTAGCCAATTAGAGAAGCTAAATTTGCCCATGCATGGATATGTCTACAGTTTTCCCTCTCTGTTTTTCCGTTCAACATTTTTCGCGCTTTCTCACTGATTGGGCAATTATTATACCAAGCTGGCATTAAGTTCGAACTTGTTGTCGAAAGTTGAAAACTTCGAACTTTATACCAAAACTCCTAAACCAGTTTTTGTGACTTAGCAAGGTCTGGTTACCTAGCAACGAAGCTCGGCTTAAACCAGTTATGACATTTATAACACTGTTCGTAGGCTCCGTTCAGATAGTGGCATAAATGTCATAGAGGGCATAGTCATAAGGCATAAAACGCAAGAATTCGTTCACACTTGCGAAAGAGGCTCTTAGCCAATTAGAGAAGCTAAATTTGCGCAGGTGTGGATGTGTCTACAGCTTTCCCCTTCAATAGGTTTCACGCGTTCGCTCTGATTGGTCGACTCTTATGCCAAGTCAGCAAAAGGCAGAAAACTTCGAACTTTATGCCTAAATCCCTATACCATTTTTTGTGACATAGCAAAGTTTGGTTGCCTAGCGACGAAGCTCGCGGAAACCAGTTATGACATTTATACCACCGTCTGAGCGGAGCCTCAGTGCACTTTGGCTCATATCTTGCGCACCCTGATATTCAGCCTACATCAACTTTTGTTGCAAAAGATGATGAAACGAATGCACCTAACAGAGCCCGTTAAACCGGCTTTTCATGTACCGAGAAAACAAACTTTCAAAAGCGCCACGTATCATGTGTTTACACATGCAATATTTTGCAGAAATTTCAAGGGGGTAGATAGAAGAATGCTTCAAGCTAATACGCAGTCGTGACAAAAATTTTACAGGCCCACCAGCGGCCAAGCGTTTAAGTCATTGAACACTGCAGTGCGATCCACGGTTCGTACCCCGATGAACTGTCTGTCTGCACGAGCGTTTTCGTAGTTTTCCCAATGTGTAACGTGTATACGCACTAGTTGCCTTTAGAAAGTCCTCCGCGAAGGCATCCCTCGCCTTAGGCAGATAGCCTTAAACACATAAACCAAATTCAACTTCATGTGTAATGTGTATAAGTATCAGTTTCGCTTAGAAAGTCCTTCACGAAGGCATCCCTCCTCTTAGGCAGGTAGCCCTCGAGTGCTTTGCGGTAATTAAATAAACCAACTCTATAAACGAGCTTTATCTTCACATTTCACGGTTCTGAAGAAGGCTAAAAAATTAATCAGTTTTCGCTGACTGTTACACTGAAAAATGCGGAATATTTATAATGTAATTTGTTAAGTTTTCATATACCCTAGTAATGTAACATAAGTAACAAACGGAAATTAATAATCAAGGAATAAGGCACAATAGAAATCTATACATCATCTATTTTTGAATCTATATTATCTATTTTTTTAACGCAACTTTTTTTTTTGATTAGAAGATGGGGAAAATCCCCTACTTAATGAGAAATACTTTATAGGCTATTAATTTTTATTTATTTATTTATTTATTTTTATAGCTTGAATGCATATATAACGCTGTTGGCTATTATTGTGGATCATGCAATTTTCTGAACGTCTTTGCTTCTGAATTTCTGCAAAAAGTTTATTTATTTATTTATTTATTTTAAATTTTCACTGAAAATTACGATTATGAAAACAGGATATTATGGACAACGTGAAGATTTCATTGACTAACAATATCAACAGTAACACCCCACCTCCACTTTAGATTCAAATAAAATAGTTGTAACTACATATAATGTTTTGAGTTCTTTGCTAAGCGAACGGAAGTCAAAAATGTAGATCTATGTCAACGTATTAAGAAAATAAGCCTACTTTCTGGCATGAATACTCCAAAGCCTCAAAAAACGAAATTTACGAGCATTTCAACCGAGATTTATTTTCGCATGTTTTCTTCCTTTGCTTTTTGGACCAAGTCGGGCCAGTTTTAACGTCGGACAAACACAAATAGAAACAGGGAGAGAAGTATCGTCTGCGAAAAATTTTATCAATTTGGTGGTCGTAAAACATTCGGCGTTCTCTGAAGTGACTTCCTTTCCTCCATGATGTCATAAATCCGTTTTCGACTCTTACTTCCTGGACAGCACCTATTGTTAAACAGGTCTTCTTTTTCTTTTATTTTTATTGCGCTTTTCCTTCTGATTCCCGGAAGATATTCTTGATAGCATTTTGAAATGTTACTGTATCCTATTTGGAAAACTGAGAAATTTAGCGTCGAAATCTTCCGACAGAACTGATTAATATTGGCGTCGAGACCGTCGTCTAGCTTATAATAAACTTCGTGTCGGAATCCTCAGAAATATGAAAACGCGTGAAACTATTAAATACATCTTTTGACTCTAAAATTGCTTTGGAATATCTATGTGTCTATACGAATTTTAAAAAACAGATTTTGAAAGAAACAGTAACGATAAATAATTTAATTAATTTAAACTAAATGTATGTTATAATGTAAGCGTTAGGCTCCATTCAGACGGTGGTATAAATGTCATAACTGGTTTAAGCCGAGTTGCCTTGCTAGGAAACCATACCTTGCTACGTAACAAAAAATGATTTGGGGGTTTGGGCATAAGTTCGAAGTTTTCTACCTTATGCCGACTTGGTATAAGAATCGAACAATCAGAGCAAACGCATGAAACCTACTAATCACGTTTGCTCTGATTGAACGCATATACAACGCTGTTGGCTATTACTGTGATTCATTCATTAATATGGAATTTTCTGAACGATTTTGCTTCTGAATATCTGCAAAAAAATTTTTTTTTAATTTATTTTTTTATTTTGAATTTTCACTGAAAATTACGAAAACAGAGCGGAAAGCTGTACACACATCCACGCATGCGCCAAATTGGCTTTTTCTAATTGGCTACGGCTTAGGCCCTGCCTCGCAGGTGTGAACGGAACTCCGGCATTTCATGCCTTATCATTATGCCTCTATAATATTTATACCACCGTCTGTACGCAGTCTTAAAGAGATACTGATGGCGTGTATTAAGTTGCACCGACTTTAGAATGTTAATTTTGAGGTCACCAATTATTTTTTAAAACAGCCATCATATTTTGTTATATCTTACATACATATATATATATATATACTTTTGTTGCGGCCAATTGCACCCAAAAAGGGAAGTTCACAAATACATATTATAGCAGTCTTATACACAAAATTTCAACGCTCTGAAGACACTCGTTTTTGAGTTATGCGAGATACATGCATGCATACGTATGTACGTACGTACAGACGTCACGAAAAAACTTTGAAGAAAAAGTCGTTTGAGGGAAAAAGTCTTTTATTCTGTCCTTACGTATAGATGTTACACCAAAAACATTGCTAAATTGCATTCGATAGCGGTCAAAATGGATATTTTCGTTGAAATATGATAACCGGAATTTTTCGTGATTACAATACTTCCTTTGCTTCGTACAAGGAAGTACAAAATGAAGTAAATAATTTCAAAAGCTGAAATACACGTCCATTTTAATATTTCAAATTCCACTCTCCCACCTTTTTAGCCACTTTTAGTTTGTGACATTAAGTAGATTAAAAGTTAAGCTTATGTTGGTTCTTTCCTTTATGCCTCGTTTAGTAACTTTATGCCTCGTAACATACTCCCTCAGTCCAGAGGGTTACACAGATTTACAGCTAGCGTAGGTTAAAATGAGAATTGCAACCGAAGTTATTTGTAATGAATTAGTAACGCAAATTGAAAACTTTTAAGTTGATAGAATTTTGAAAGACTTAGGAAGGACTGGTTTGGAGTTAAATCATTAACTAAACAAGCTAAATTTTTGTGAATGTGAAAAGATTCAAGAAAATCTAATTCGTCAATGAAAGAACCTTTTTGGATATTTTTTGCAGACCCAAAGTCAAAATTATGATTAAATTCCGAACTATGATTCGCTGTCGAAGACTTGTTAATTTCGCCTTTTCGGATATAAGATTCACGTTCCCTGATAAAAAACTCTTTTTCTCGTATTAAAGTACTTAAAATTCTTCCAACAATATCTACATTTTTAAAAGTCACGTTTCTAAAAGACCTGAACTTTTGTATTCGAATACCACAGGCAACGTTTATGCAAGACTGTATACATTTATCCTATCTATTCTCTGAAAAAAAGCCCACATTGAAGACCAGATAAAATGCAGAATTTTGCAATAAACTGAAAAATTCCAGCTTACCGAAGGCAGAAGTACGCTAAAATCTATTGCCTTTTCGATTGTACACTACTATTCGACAGCCTTCAAAATTCGAAGCCATCAGTATCCATGCATAAAAAGCTTTTAGGTAAAAAATTCGCTCCACTTAACGTTTTCTGAATGCTTGGGAATTTTAAGACACACTTCAATTTCCGAACACATTCGGAAGTATTACTCCATCCCGTCCAAAACCATATTACGGTAACTTATTCTGACATGTAACAACGGGTAAAGGAATCCAGCGGCAAGCACTCTACTCCAAACTCGACACTGTTTTAAATTCCCATGTATCAACATCAGACCCACTTTACCCTCATCTCTAGAAGACAGTCTTCGGGGGTCGCCATATTTGGGCATCAATTGTCACTGAGCAAGCCCTAAGAAACCTCCTCCCTGGCATTCCGCACCCTGACCCCAGTCTGTTTACTTGACGGAGATGGGCGCCCCTGCGAAGTAAGGGGGAGGAGGAGCGGAAAAAGAAGAGGGGAGACTCACATCCGCCCCCTCCCCTCCGAAGCACGTGCGACGGAATGCAGGGTTGATAGACGAAAGACAGGATTCTTTGCCAAGAAACGCGCGAATTTTCGGCCAATTTGCCCGCCAAGTAAGCGTCAGACCTGCGTTTCTGCTATCGCCGCGGCTTAGGAGAACATAAATCCCCGATTGTTTGAATGTCGTTCGCCACCTTTTGCTCCCTCCCGTGTTTATCTAACAAGAGGCCTGCTAAGTCGATGGTCTCAGTCACTGACCATAAAAGGATTTATTACTATTAAAGTCGAGTTGCTGTAAAAGTGCTGTTGTATTCTTATTCTTTTTCTTTGTTTCCTTTTCTTTATTTATTTTTATTTTCTAACACCAATTAGTGGTTAAAAATTGCTTTTAAATAACAGAAATTAGGACATATTTCAGATTTGCTTCATAGATAATTCACAATGCATTTAAATAAAATAAATAAACTATTTACTCGGCTAAAATGCTGATGATTTTATATAGTCATCGCAACGTACTGTAAATTGATTGATAAACAACAATATTTAATGCCGATATGACTGAATAAGTTGATAAGATTGAAAACTATATTAAAGCAATTAATTTAACACTAGGATCTGAACATCCACGTCGAAATGTAATGTACATTCACTTAGTTTTGCCCTGAAGTACGATATTTAGTCACCCCCTTGCAAAACAATATTAAAAAAAATGCAAGATCGCCTTTCTGACTATTACATTCTGACTATTACATTAAGTTTTGCACTAATTAATGCAAAAATGGAAGCACTTTACATTGTAGAATCATTAAGTTTTTTTGAAGCAGGAGACGTGAAACATGTGCAATGCCCTCGCGGAGTTACGAAACCTGGACCTCGCTAATACGCGTCGAGTACGTTTCCAATTATAGAAAGAAGACACGCGGAACGGAGGGCGAAAATACATTCTAACATTTATCAGAAAGAAATTCTAATGATCAGCTTTTCCGTTGTTCATAATTCCACAGTAGGCTGGAATCCATTGGAAACAAATTTCGCGTGCAGTGCCTTAAGCAAAGGCCTACAGTCTAAGATTCTTTGGAGACTATTTTGATTATTCAGAAGGGTCTGAAACGCACTTTTGGAATCTGACAGTATATGACTGCCTTTACAAAGGAATGGCTACGAATCGATAACTGTTGAATAGCCATAGGAATGGCTTGGATTTCACCATCAAAAGAAGTAGTAAGATGGCTCAATGATGAGTAGAAACTAAAACTCCGAATGGATACTGTCTGTCTACGAGGAGAAAGGATCCCGCCGCAGTGTCTGGCGGGTGGCGGTCGCTATAGCAACAGGACTAGTATATTTCAAATAGGGGCGAAAGAAGGTTTGCCAATTCATCTTTAAATGCGCCAGGATGGCAAACTGAAAAGTAAATCTTCAAGACACCTCTACGGAAAATAGGTCGTCTCGTTTCTACGGCAACAGACAGCTGCAGACTAACTGGCGAGAGCTTTTCCTATGGTAGACAGACTGTACCTGCTCCAGCAGCGCGCTCTTTCTTTAACATGCAGCCAGCCGTCAGACGCATCCACTCATTTTGAGGATAGTTGAACCATTGCAACAGATATTAACTCCGAGCCGTTTATTTCGTTTTTAACAGCTCTTTGGATAAGATCAAGATTTATATACAAATTCGAAAGGGACAAGGGGGATGGAAGTAAAATTAAATAATCTCAGCTCAATTTCAAAGCATCAGGCTGTCTCTGAGCAGCCTGGATAAAACCAATTTGATATTCCTCGTTAAAACTACAATTAGTTTCATGTCATATACATGAATTTCGTGTATCATATTCAATAGATAAAAATTCTACCACTTGGAAAACAATTTCGTTTATCACAAGATTCATTAATGCTTGTTTTTGTACTGTTACCCACAGGTATCATCTGTCGTTTTAAATTTCTGGCCTATTTAAAGATACTAAATACATGTCTCTGATGAAAGAACAACTTTATTGCATCCCACAGAATATTCCCACTGCGATCCATCCTAATAACTCAATAATAGACCTAATTCGACGAGCCTTCCACAAAGGTTAACCACATAGCTGTGTAAACCTAAACCTATTGCTATTAACGGTACCGTGCAGGGAGAGACACAAACAACTGTTCGACGCCTCCCTCGTTCGCGAGGGGAGTTTCTCTGAAAACTATTTGGAAGTAAACCCAGACACATCTAAATTAGAAGAGTTGGAGCCTGCCAGGGGGCCAGTGCTCACATTAGAGGACTAATTTAGAAAAGAGGGCTCACCCCCATACCCAAATGTCAACTAATTTCGTAGGATGGGTGGCTTGCCTGAGTGCCTTTTTGCACTTGTTCGAATCTGGTTTTTACAAGGTGGGCAATGACCTCCTCCCCCCTCCCCCCCAAAAAGAGGATTGCTGAACATGGCAGCCAGGCGCTTTCTAAGATCCTCATCATTTTAATGGACTTCGCAACTCACACCGGAAGAAATTATGGTAAAAAGTGATACAAAAGAAAAAGACATAACAAAGCAAAGACCGCTGAATATTTTAACTGACAACAACAAGAAAAGTTTCAGCTGAAAGTCACTTTGCTACGATACTTCTGCAAGTAATATTTATATACAGTGTTAAAAATTAATCATAATACAATCGATAAATGAATAAGTAAATAAAAATATATAAATAAAATAAGAATTGAGAGTTAGATATGATAGTGATGAATTAAAACACGTTCACTTCCTTACATGTAGTAAATAATAAATTTGTCCTAATACCGAATCCAGATGAAAATGATATTAAAAAAGTCTTGTCAGTGTGTAAGGTGTCGGCTCTGTTCGACGTCCACCTGACTAGCTAGTATTTAAATTTTAAGCTTTAGCGCTGTTACTCTAATACTTATTGAAGTAATCTAAGTGCGTTAGTATTAGCCAAATCTTGCTACGCACCATTGATAGTTTAGAATAGAGGCCAACCTCGCGTTTATAGCTCTGAGAGCAACGACTACTTAATTTTTCTACTCAATTTTATTTTAAATTATTTGATTGTTTAGTTTAGACCCAAGTGCGGTCAGTATTTTCTGTTATCCCTTCCGAGTTGGAAAGTGGCTGTAAATAGTGGTTTAATAAAAGGGTCATTTTAAACCCTTCTTACGTACAGTTATTCTACCACTTAACCACAGTTATTCTACCACAGAACATAGCTGCATTCAGCTCTCTGTTCGAGATCAGAACTTTGACACCTGTACGACAATGTTCGCCAAAAGCCTGCACAGAACACGCAGTCCTGATAAGTGTACTATAGAATATCTAAAGTTAGTTTAAGTATTTAGTCTGTTTAAGTTCTTAAAACAACAGGCCTCTATTGAGAACAGAAACCATAACTGTCTCTCACTAAATGAATTATCCAAAGCCGTTTAGGAATCAAGTAAATTTTACCTCCTGAATCACCCCACGCTGGTAACTTAATAATCATAAACAGCAGACGAAAAATTATAGCTAACTGAAACGAAACTTAAAGAGAACCAAAAACATTACAACGGTAATTAAAAGAGATAATTTTAACAATTCCTACATCTTAATAATAATAATAATAATGTTAATTTAATCGGTAGTAAAAAAAAGCTTTTTCTTTATATGAACACTTTTTTTCAGAGAATAAAACGGATCGTTTTTACTAATTAATATTAACGACAGATTAAAGCAACATATCCTTTCACAATTTGTTTCATATTTACGGTTAATTACATTAATGGTTGAACATACAACAATGCTACCCGAGAATCAGTTTAATTAATTTTTACGTGGTTGGTTTCTAGGAAATTTTTAGAGGGGAATAAAAAACTTAGACGCTTAGAGTTTTATTATATAACTTCGCATATATATATTTTTAAATAATTATCAATTGAGTTTGATTTATTAACACGTTATTAATAATTACATATAAATTATTATGACATTTTTTCCAAACCTCACCTTATAGTGTAATTAAATGGCCAGTGCAATGGATGCAGAGGCTCTAAGACGCATTAAATGAAAGACTATTGAAAGCTTTTCTAATGAATGCCAAGATGCAGATCCTTAATAAGAGTGTATTATAAAATTAAATATATAATAAAAGAACGTTTTAATCTGCCAGAACTACCTTTTTTGTACACCATACAGCTGTCACGACATATGCCTACGTAACCACTGAAAATAATTCTGTATTGCCAAATTCTCTGCCATCGACATCAAAATTTTCCTCATATGTGTATGCATTATTGCGTGTCAAAATGTATGACATAATTAAAAACTTTTGGGTATTTTATTGCCATTATCTAATTCAAGAATCATACTTCCGTGGCAGTAACATACAGTCCGTAAAACGTTAAAAACGTTTAGAATAGAAGAAAAACACGCCAATGTGACAATCAAAATCGCTGAAAAAAAACCTTGTATTTGGCGTACATTTACTAAAACACTCATTCGATTTCGAGGGCAGCTACAGGTCCCTCCTCATCAGGAGAACGAAATTTCTAGAAAGGAAAGAAAAAAAAGAAAGTCTTTCTAAAAATTTCGTTCTCCTGATGAGGTGGGACCTGTAGCTGCTCTCGAAATCGATTGAGTGTTTTAGTAAATGTACGCCAAATACAAGGTTTTCTCAGCGATTTTTGTTGTTTTTAACGTTACTGAGAGAAAATAAAAATCTGATGTAGACACCACATGACTTCTTTGTACGTCCTATTAAATTATACACATTTTTTGATGTACTTCATTTAAACTTATTTCCTCGAATTTCTTTAGAGATATATTTCTCATTCAATTAATTCAGTTCTCGTTTCGCGACAAGGCAAAAATACATAAAAACTAAAACACCGAATATAGTTAAAAAAACAATTTGTACAATTAAAATTAGAGTTTCTGCGCAAAAACAAGCTATTCGAGTTTTCATGCACAATACTTTTGAAAGTTTAGTCTTGTCCCATTAGGTAAAGAGACACTGAAGTTGGTGCACAAACTGACTTAATTCACTGTTCTACACTAAGAGTTTCGAACGTAAACAAATGGCGGCTTCGTTAGGCTTAGTAGAACTTTTAAGTTGTTCATAATTCTACAACTGTTGCATGCAGATTAATTAAGGCATAAAAATTTAACGGGAACATTTGAACAACATAATTCAATCATTTTTAAAACAAAAAATGCACAGTTTACTAACACATAAGAATAAACAAGCCGGGTGACAGAATGTATATATATATACTTTTGGTGCCGCCGATTGCAACCAAAAAGGAGGTGAACAACTACATGTTACAGCAGTCCCATACAAAATTTTATTTTTCTGAGGTTACTCATTTTTGAGTTATGTGAGATACCACGAAAAAAATCTTTTCTAAATCCATTTTTAAATCCCTTTTGAGAAGAAGAATCCTTTATTCTGTTCGTACATCGTTAAATTGCATTCGATAGCTGTCAAAATAGTTGTTTTCGTTGAAATATGATACCTGAAATTTTTCACGATTACAATACATCCATCGTGCAAAGAAGTACAAAATGAAAGTCATTCCGCTATAAAAACATTCAAGACAAAAGCTTTCAACAATTTTGGACTTCAAAACCAAGCGGCAAAATGTAATTCTATTTAACGAAAGCCACAGAAATACATTTATAAGTTAATGTTCAGGTAGAACTCAATTCAGTCTTAATGCAATTTTGCTACTGAGCAACGCAATAAGAAGCATGCTAACTACAGTCTGTAATTAGGAGGGAAATCCAACGGTTCCTAGACCATAAAAAATAAATTAAAGAATGAACTCCTCCTCATGCAGTGTCAAGGGACACATCAGCGATTTCGCCACCGGATACGCTGCCACCGAACCATCCACTACCCGAATAAATCACATCCTCTGCTGCCTTCCAAAACCCACATTATCGCACCTCTATATGGAAGAGGGGGACGACCCACCGAACTGCAGGTTAAGACGAGAAACTAGCACTGTTAATTGATTTCGACAACATCCCCACCTCATTATTAGCCGAGCTCAGCCGAAGCTTGCAATATACCAGCTTGGATCTATGATTACTGATTGAGGGCGGGATCTATTGTGGTTTCTGTGTACAGTGCATGACATTAGATTGTTAGACAAAAAATTACGGTACTTTTTTTAAAGCAGTTTGCTGAAGATTCCTGTTGTCTTAATGAAAGGATATCCTTTGATGACGTCATGAGCACAACTCTTAAACATTGTAGAGTCATTAGGATATTTTTGGGAAGCAGAAGAATGAAAAATGAGCAACGCTTTCGCCGGGAATCGAACCACGGACCTATCGGTTAAGCGTCGAGCGTGCTGACCACTACATCACGAAAGCATGCGAAGAAGGGAGAGTAATACCTTATATACTCTCCCTTTCAAAGGGCGACTTAGGATTAGGGGCCCCAATCGCCAAATCGTAGTGGTGGAGAATCATCACCTACCACCTTTTTAGTTCGGCGCCAGTGTAGAGACATCAGGTTATATTTCGAAACAGGAGACATGAAAACTGACCAACGCCTTCACCGGAAATCGAACTACGGACCTCTCGGTTACGCGCCGAGCGTGCTGACCACTACACCACGAAGGCATGCCAAGAAAATACTTTATAATATCATTTAAGTAATTCCCTTATATCGAGTAAGCATATGTTTGCGATAATCAAATTCATAAGCACTATTTCAGTCATTTCAATAAAAGCTGCAAAGTTAACCAACAAATATGCACTTATTAAGAAAAATTAAAGTTAATAATTTATTAAGAAGATTTATTAAGAAATACATTATAATAAATTTATTAAGAAAAATGCATTTATTAAGATAATCCCGTGTTTCGCTTTAAATCAATACAAAATTACCGTAAATAATGGTGAAGACTACATAAATTAAGCTACTCACGTATCACAAATAATGCTCAGTTTAATAATAAACTAGGCGCTGCGGCTAAAGCAAAATTTATAACTTCTAGGTACACCTCCAAAGAAAATGTATAAAAACATTTCACTATGAAGGAAATCACTTCATTCTTTCCCAGGAACAGCCACTACATAAAAAATAGTTCTGTTGCCAAACTAGGAAACAATAACTTTTGACACTTCAGGTTAATACGTAGACGCATGACGTCATGATTTTAATTTAATGCAATGTAACAACTAATTCTAAATATCAATAAAAGAATCAACTTGTCAATAATGTATCGTATCAATTATCCTAACCTAAAAAAAAAAAAAGTTGCCAACAGCAGTTATTTATTTAAAATGCTGTCAATAACTAAAAATTTTCCACGCACAATGACGTCACACGCAATCGCCTGACCTTATACATTAATAATATGTTTATGTTTGGCAATGCTATTTTTATTTGATATTTTTTAATACTTACAAATTTTTGGTTAACAAACTCCACGATTTGAAAGCGAGCAGTGCCAACACTTTTCGAAATAAAGTACTTTTATCTCCAGAGCGTGAGACTGTTGCCACTCCTAAAAATGAGTGCGGAAATAAGCGTTTTCACACATTTTAATTAATATCTCGGCTGATTAAAGTCGTACGAAAATGAGAATGCTCGAAATGGCTTCCCAAGGCTCTCGAAACTTAACTCCCCGCCGTTCTGAAAGAGATGATGTTACAAACAAAAAACAAACAGAAAGACGATCACAGATTTTAAGAGGATTTAAGATTATGTGAACAACAGACTGTCAAATTAGGTAATATACCATCTACTCTGTACCCTATAATACATTATATATAAATAATACAGGGTGTTTATAAATTCCCGGACCCATTTTGATGTTTAATAACTCATAAAATAATGAAGATATAAACAAACTTATGGCATTTATCGATGGAATAACTTATATATTTTCTTTTTCAGGTTTGAATATCTTTACTTTTGTAAATATCGTCTGCACCTGTGGTTCATTTCAGATAATTTCATTTTCCAGTCTAAATATCTGTACTTTTCTAAATATCGTCTGTTTATTAATTGCATTTTTCTCTCTTTTGATGTTGAGCTTGTCAGAGAGACATTTTTACACAATCCTAGAAGATCTGTGAGATCAGCGGTAAGAGAATTGGATATGCCAAATTAATGCACGACCGAGTCATTGGGCCTTTCTTTTTTACAGAAAAGACGGTCTCATCAGTCGTATACTTAGACATGTTGGAAAACTTCGTATTTCCACAACTAGAATAGCTTCAGCCACCTGTCTTTCTGCAACAAGATGGTGCACCACTTCATTGGGGTACCATTGTTCGTAGCTCTTTGAATGACCATTTTAAAGGAAGATGGATTGGGCAAGGAGGTCCAATTCCTTGGCCACCCAGATCACCCGATATAACGCCGCTGACTTTCTCCTCTGGGGATTTGTAAAGGACAGCGTTTACAGGAGGAGAGTGTCAAACATGGATGACCTAAAAGCCTGAATAACAACCGCAATAGCCGATGTGAAAGCCGACATGCTCGCCGGTACCTGGCGTGAAATTGAATATCGACTCGATATTCTCCGTGCGACGAAGGGGGCACACGTGGAAGTTCATTGACAAGGGGCATGAAACTTTTGGAGTCTATCTAACCATTTATGTTATTAATTTTAATCTATCTTTATTATTTTATGAGTTATTAAACATCAGAATGGGTCCGGGACTTTATAAACACCCTGTATATTATACTCTCCTTCACACCTATAGAAGGAAGGAATTCTGGCATTTAGCTTAATCCATGAAAGGCAACTTTTGTTACGGTTAACATGAAACTTTAAGAACAAAAGAGCTACGCTAACACTTACTGATAAAAGCAGGATGAATATAAGATGCGAAAGGAAAGAAGTATGCAGAAGGAAATGAAGAAAAGTCAAATATTTTCTTATCACTAATAGTTCACATTTCCTCTCAACATATTTATGGATTTCTCGTCCATTCTTTTAATGTTCCTTCAGATAAAATAATCATAATATTTTAGTTAACAAATTACATTTCTCTGATGTTTCTCACATATTCATAAAGAAATTTGTAATTTTTGAATTGCACTTCCAATCCTCACTTCCCATCTGAAGTATTTAATCTATTCTTTCTTCAATAGATGGTTCTATGTGTCCATTGTTTAATTTATAGAATCACAAATGTGCGCTTGAGCAGTATATTTTCTACTATTTACAGTGGATTTTTGCAGTTGCTTTTCTGCTTATATCAGTTCCTTTTAACAGGACTATCTGAATGAAATGTGATTTTGCCAACTCTTAAGTACCCCGTTATTAAATTCTGTATTTTCCCTTTAATAAAGTAACTTTATTGCCAAGGAAAAACATGTTCCACTTACTTACGTGATATATTTTAAATTGTTGACTGCAGTAACAATAAAATAAACGGTTTCTGTATGCTGTATAAGCCTTTTATGGCAATAAATTACTTACAGAACATCTCATCATCGCTCGTAGAGAAAAGCATAAAAAATTAAAGCACAATACAATAGAAACCTAAAGGAGGAGAAAGAAGAGATCCCTTCCGGAAGAAACCTAGATTCTGAATCAAAAATTGCCAAGTTCTTGCACAGCGTCGGGGCTGTCGTCCGTTGCTTCTATAATTACACGGATTTCGTTCTCCAAGAAACACAACGCGCGGAATTTTAAGCTCCGAAATAGTCACCGGTGCGGAAATGTGTCATAAATTAAAAGCGTATACACTAGTGAGAGTATTCGACAACCCCTCCCATTCTATTTTAGATTCTACGAGGCCTGCCTGCACACGTGCGGCCCGCGGATGCACTTAAGGAAGAAAAACTCTTCAAGGGGCCCTCATGTCTTTGAGAGAAAAAAGAATTTTTGGGAGTTCGGAGGCGACACAAAAGCGTTTAGGTCGACCCGGGGTCACGTGTTGGATCCCGCGGTCATGGAATGAAGATCGACGAGTGACGACAGCCATGTTCTTTCTACTCATCGCGTTGTTTTCAAGCGCAAATCTTCCGCACTAGACCGTCAGCGCCATTAATACCCACTGCAACCTCCATAGACCTTCAGAGTCACTGAAACATCTAAACTATCGCGATGTGTTACCACTATCGGCATTCTTAAATTTTATGTTGAGATTTTAAATTTAATTGAAGTTTTACAATGGATAGTACACTGAGTGATCACCAATGCGTTTTTGTGCTCTTAATATTACTCGCCAATAGAAGATTAAAATTACGACTACAGAGGCTGTTCGCACATTTTTTAGACGATTTTGCTAAGCGGTAATAAAAAATCGTTTGCTGCAAAAGAAGTAATTGCAATTGTACTATGTTTTTAAAAGTCAAAATTATCGTCTGTGGCTTGAAAGTTTTCTTTTTATTCAAAATGGCGAATTTAACAAAGCAGTGGTTCGAAAGCTACATATTTACGCTCTTTCCGAAGAGAAATATGCATACTCCGTTATCCAAAAACGATGGGAGAGTCATGGTTTTGTGATATCTAAAGCGTCGATAGATAATAACATCAACAAGAAAGGAAAAAAACGTCAAATTGGAGCCTCCAGTGGGACAAAAATTCCAAACAAGTATCCAAGGAAAAAAAGGACATCTTCGACTATTGCAAAGGTACGTTGTTTAATGTTAAAAGAAAATCCCCCTAGTCAAAGGACAGTTGCAAAATCATTAAAATGCTCGGTGTCCACTGTAAACAAAATGATAAAGGTTGATTTAAAGCCTGAGAAAGCGAAAAAACGCAATGTGCATCGTCTTCTTCCAAAGCATATCGCTCGACGCGGGACATGCTGCAGAATTCTATATGAGAAACACTTATCCAAAGAAAAATGGAAAACAATTGTCACAATAGATGAAGCATGGGTGTATTTGAATGACTGTAACAAAAAAAGAGCCATTTATTATCATAAAAGGGGAGAAAAAAATTTAAATACACGGTTCAAAGAATCCAAAGAAAGTTTTTCTAAGGGATTCATGATTGTTGTTGGTTTTTCTTATAATGGCAAGTTAAAAATAAAGAGAGTGCAAAAAAATGTCAAGATGAACTCCAAATACTATCGGGAACCTATTTTATCGCCAATTTTTCTGAATGAAATACCATCGCTTTACCCACAGTGCCATCCATGTGTGAGACTCCATCAAGACAAAGCTAGCAGTCACGCATCAAAATCCACCGTAAATTTCCTAAAAGAAATGGAACAAAAAATTGGTATCGAGGCCATACCCTTCACCGATATCCCTACTAAATCTCCCGATGTGTCACCTATGGATTTTTGTGCTTTCGGACTTTTAGAAACTACATTATCAAAACGTTGCCCCCAAAGCCTAACAGGACTCTGGAAAGCTGTTCGGGAGGAATGGGATAGAAGACCTCTTCTGACACTTCAAAAGGCATTATTATCCTGGAAACTGCGGTGTCGAAAGATAGTTCAGAATAAGGGATCTCAAATAGAACATTTAAAACACAAGAATTTTATGTAATTTAGTTTTGTGAATACAATATACATCGTCTAAAAAATGTGCGAACAGCCTCTGTATAGTTGCTTAATAATACAAATTTCGTATACAGACTTAAAAATTTTTGTAAAACAGGTTATTGATGAAGTTGAAATTGTACCACTGAGAACTAGTGGTGGCCTCATCACTGATCAGTGGTCTCATCACTGAACTAGTGTCTCAGTGGTCATGATCTTTCCGCTGGTTTGGATTAGAGTGATCTGATCGGTAGTAGTGACTCCGCTTGAACTGTTTAATTTTATTGATCTTTCTATGATAGTGGTGAGAGTGAGCATTTTATTGATATCTTTTAATTCGAATTGATTCGTCTTGGTGTGTGGTTTTTTATCGTGTGTTTGTTTTTAGGTGATGTGTTTCCTTTTGTATTTTTAGATTTATTTATTTGTTTTTTGCCCTGCTGTTGATGTATGTTTCCTTTGTACTTTTGAATATACCTGATTTAACATAGACCTGATACTTTGCATCTTGGAGATGTGTTTTTGGGATTCTTTGGGTTTATCCCTTTGGGCTATTTGACGTTTGGTAGTTTTTATATGTTGTATGCAAGGTTATGTGTAGTTTTGTTTTATTTTACTTTTTACTAACCTTGTGACGTTATTATTATTTTCAGTTATTAGTGTGAATGTGAGAATTTGGAGTTTGCAACCATATTAATTGGTATTTTTTGGTTTGTTATGTTTTCATTCTATAAGCTTTTTAATTACTCGGGGCTTGGTTTCGCGGTCGCTTTTTATAGTAACAGTTTTTGAATTACTTAAATTTTACTTTTTATTTTGATAGTTGGGAGCACGGCCGGCTCGCTGTATGCCTCGTTTTTGTGTTGGACGGGCTTGTCCCTTCATAAGACATACGGCCGAATCATCGACTAGGTGGGCTGGGGGCTTCGCCCTTTTTATGACCACTATCGGCATCGGCAGTTTCGTGTTAATGCAAATTTTAAGGGGACTGTGGACTTTATAAAATAGCTAAAAATCAACCACAATATTGAATTTACAGTGGATTCGTAATCAGTGGCGGCTCGTAATAAGCACTGTGGAACTGCAGCACCCCCTGTTTCCACTTATTATTATTTTTAATATTTAATATAATGAGCCCTTTGTTCTTTAATTCTTTCTTTATACTTCTATAATATATAATCCTTAAACTTAATGTCAGTAGCCATCCTCCAGTTTATGAAAAAGGTACGAAAGTTTTTGTATGGAACTGCGCTTCACAAGGCTGTTCTGCGCAAGCGCGCACAGAAAGCAGCACTCGAGCCAGGGAGATAAAACAGCACTGTCGCTCTTGCAGTGCCGAAATTCTGGAAAAGTGATTATTTCTTACTCCGCGCGTGTGGTATTTGGCTGTTCTGCGCATGAGCTCTTAGGAAGCAGCGTAGGCTGAGAGGGAGAGAGCACTGTCGCTTTTACAGTGCCGAATCTGGAGTATCGTTGGGAGCTGGTTCTTTTTTTTTACTCCGCGTGTGCTGTGTTTAAAAGTCATACACCATATTCTTGGTTAGATTATTTTTCAGCTATTCTATTTGATTCATTTTTTTTTCGGTTCTTTTATTTTACAGAAAACTTTAACCATGTCCTTGCATCCTCAAGTAATAAATTCTGTGACTGTAAGTGAACTTCGAGAGCTTTCGTTTTCATGCGCTTGCAATGCTTTCAATATCGAAAAATTTCCTCAGTTGTCATCCAGAGATCGAGGAGAAAATTATTGATGTCTTCGCGCAAATTAAAACAAGAAGAATGGATTTCATTTTTAAATGAATAGGTAAAGCTTGAACTGTAACAATTTAAGTTAAAGTAATTACGAAATGTTTAATTTTTCTTTTGTAAAATTTCATGGAAGTTTCAAAATAAATTTTCTTTTTATACATGTTTGTTTCCCTTTACACAGGTTTAAAACAAAGGTTAAATTTTTTTTGGAACAGCACCCCCACTAATTTTAGCTACGAGCCGCCACTGTTCGTAATATTCCATATACGTTACTACACGGTATACAAATAACCGAGTTCAAATATTCTAATTTTTAAAGAAGTTAGAAGCATTCAAAATGTATAAACAATGTAAACTTTGCCCTTTAAAGTTTGGAGAAAATGTAAAAATATATATTTCAACAGTTATTTACTGATATTATAATTTATATCTTTGCCCAAAAGAAGTGTTTACTTCTAAAAAAAAAGTGCTAGAAGTGTCAGTATTGGCAACTATGAATTTAACTTTGGTTATGTAAGTGCTATACGCGAGGAACAAGAGGAAACAAACTCGTTTTCACTGCTCATAGCAAAAAAGTGTGATCAACGTCGCTTGAACCAAAGGCAAAAAGAGAAGTTTAGTTGCTTGGAAAAAAACAGAAATAGTCAAAAATATTGTAAAGCATTGAAAGATAATGTAAATGTAACAAATGTAGGTAAAACATATGGCGGAGGTGAATTTTAAAAGTTTCATTTGGATATAATGCATAAATTGTTTCTATTTATAACTTCGAATCACGTACCAATTTGCGATATGTTTATTTTTGTCATATTTAATATTATGGGATTAAAAATAGTTAAAAGATACGGAAATGTTATCTAGTGTTCACAAATTCATATTTAAAGTTAATTTGCTGTTTCTCATGACCATGTATTAAAGGTAAGTTTGAAGAAAAACTTTAAATCTGGTTTTCTCAAAACAAATTTTTTTCCAGTTCGTATGTTTCGAAAATGCTCCATGCGTCACATTTTTAGTTAAAAATAAATGATGTTTGGAAGAAACTACCTTGTTATATGTTACACTAGATCTGTTTATGCATTTTTGGATAGGAGGTTATTAAGAAGTTTAAACTTGTGGTAATGTTTAACAAAAGGCGACATTTTTTCAAAAACTGGGTATAAATTCACAAAAATCCTTTTTAAAAATTTCTGATCCATCAGATTCAATAACAAGAAATCATTTCCAAGATTTCAATAACAGAAACTTTTGTCAAGTCTTTATAATTAAAAGGAAAAATTAGGAAAAAATATTGAAAATTAGAGCGCGAGGAGCATTTTAAATCTTTAACTAAAATAATAAATTATTCGTTTTGAAAATTTTTAATTTAAAATAAATTGAAATTTTGAACATGTATTTTATAAATTGATGTTATAATATGTATATGTACAAAATTCCTTGTTGAAAACACAAAAACTTAAAAAAACTAATTTTTAAAGTCCACCGTCCCCTTAAAGTGACAACGGATTAAAAGCAGAATTCAAAAAATGAAGCAGTTTTGAAAGTTAAAGAACAAATATGTAACTCTGATGAAGCCGAAGCAGAAGTTCGATTGTCGAATGCAAATAAACGAGCACGAGAAATAGATGGCTTGATACCAAAAATATATAATGATATTATTGAAATATATAATTACACATACTCACAAACTTTATTCATAATTCCATTTTTACAATTCTTAATTAAGAATATAATATCCATTTACAGGATTTGATGGTTATTATAGCTTCATATTCTTTCTCATAACTACAATTTTCTTGCCTGCGTGCAAGATTTCTCAGAAACCAGTGGTCAGAATTTCAATACAAAAGTAAAAAATTAATAAGTAAATTTGGAAAATCTGAAAGGCTTCAGATTTTAAATTACGTCCAAAGGGGCGTTTTTTAAACATTTTGTATGTTGCTTTTATTTATTGAATATCATGTTCTTCGCATATAAACCATAAAATTCAGTTAAAGAACAATATCGCAAAAATAATTTTAAACTGAGCCTATCTTTAGAATTTCCTACACACAGTCTCACGCGCTGTAGATAAAAATGTTTTTTTCTGTACAACGTTGCCATGGCGCGCTTTGAAATCCTAAACTGAGCATATCTTTAGAATTTCCTACACACAGTCTCACGCGCTGCAGATATTTTTTTTTTTTAACAACGTTGCCATTGGTTTGGGCTTTTAGATGCCTACATTCGCAGCAGGATTACGGCATTTAAAATTCGATGGCTCTAGGTACCGTCGTTTTATCACAATGCGAGAAACATACATACATTTATGCACATTCTTCATCATTAAATTTCTTTAAATATAATACAGGGCTGCCATATTTTGTGGCAACAGTTTGAAAAGTGATACAGACTTTTAATGTTTCCGACGCAAAATCGCAAAAGGAAAACAATAGTCCTTCAGGGACAAAGCTCCTTTGAACTAAAAATATTAGAAAAATATTTTTTAAGAAAAGACAGTTCTATTATTTTTAACGTTGATAAATTTAATCCCATATTACTTTTTTATTCTAAGGGGAAAACTAGCTAAAAATACTGATTTGTTTATTTTATTTAAAATATTGTTGTAATATTTGAGCTATAAAGCAAAAGCAGTAAATACACTATTAACAGCAAATACGCTATTATTATCAAAATAAGTAAACTAAATTTCATGCTCATATAAAGGTACTGAACTGAAAAATGTGTTTTTTTTGGGGGGGGATAACATTGACACCTTACAGTTATTTGACTTCTTAATGTATTTATCACTTGTTACGTGTTAACACGTTAACTTTGTTAAAATTTATATTTCTGCAGCTTAAAATTTCGTAAAGCAAATTAATAATCGAAGTCGCCGTTCGAAGTTATCGAATGATAATCAAAAAGGCGTGGTTTTGTGTGGAACTGCCGCTAGACTGTACAAGCTATTATTATTACCCATCAAACAATGAATGTTTCTTGCGCGCAAGTATCTCTGCTTTTCGATTTGTGTTCAAACGCCACTAAAGCACACTGTTCAGCATACCTTTTCTTTTACAGACTCTAGAACAATTAGTAATGGAAGACACAGAAATCATGTAGCTAAAGCCGCAATATACAAGTAGTTCGCCCCAGCTTCTATTGCTAGGTTGTGGAAAAAGTTGGTTGTTTCGAGGCTTCTTTCGTACATAACGTAATTACGGACGTTTTCCTTAAAGAGACAGCCAAGAAGGCATCCCCCTCCTTGTTGACAATTAGCTTTCGTGAACTTTGCCATAAACAAATCATTCATCCAATTCAGTATTTAATATGATTTTGAAATCCTTTGGCTTCTGAACAAATAGGGCGCGAACACATTATTCGATTTCAAAGGAAAAGACGTCACGTGACATAAGACATAGATGCCAGCTGTGGAACACTCCCGACGACCAGATCGAACCACGACTGATTAAAAAGCTCGGGAGCATTTTGTCTAAATCACAAAATTCCACATCAACATTTGTGTGACACTCGGGAGATTTCTTTTTTCATTTAATGCACATCAAATGAATGCACTATTGACAGTTATGGAATTAGTACTACGTGTAAAATGGATTATCCTATAAATATTATTTCACGCAAAATGCATATCCATCCAAGCATCATTTACATTAGCAAATCACATTATATTTTACATCTGAATAATTATACTAAAACTAAACTCGTGCAAATTTCATTGAAATAATTAGCATACTAATTATATTTTAACCAAATCGAACAGTTTCATTCTGTTAATGCAAATCAATGGTGCTGTTCTCACAATTATGCACATAGTTGATTACAAAGCAACAAAGACTTTGAAATTGAACAGGTAGCTCTGTCTGAGGGCTACAGAAAGTCTCAAATTATTAAAACCACCTTCGTTAAATTTATTTACATAATTATTTATGGAATTAATGAATACCATTTGCATAACATTTATTACTAAATAATAAACCGTTCATTTAAGCAAAATTTACTATTTTTCACAAATTGTGTTATTCAATTGGATTAATATTACTTTTTGCAAAAATTTGTTATTAGCTCTTAAAAAAATTATTATATCAGTTTTAATATTATTTTTAAAATTTGTAGAGTCATTAGGTAGCGAGCAATGGCAACACTGTACGCTCGCTACCTAATGATACCTTTCATTAGGTATCTCTCGGACACGGGACGAGTGTGCTACCGTGACACCACGACGGCATGCAGAAAGGAGGGAGAAAATACCTTATAAACTGATATAGGAAAAAAATCCTTAGGTATTCCCGTCTTTTTCTTTATAGAATGAAAACTGATTGGCGATCTAAATAATAAAATATTTCAGCGAATTCCGAAGGAAGTCTGGAACTTTCTGACCTTAACTATTCGTCGACTTTGGTATACAATTATTGCATTTCATTAGCTTCGATTAAGAGTTTTGTAAGTATTTTGATTCCCTGACACTGGGACATGAATATCGAAAACTTTTTTAAAATAAGCATCACATATGATTAAACATATATACCGCATATATGAATAATCTTATTGATGCCATTTACCACTGCATCTACAGCGATGTTTCCCGAGCGTTACGTGGAACCCTGGCTGACAAATGCTGTTCCAGAGCAAAAATGGCGCAGAATTAGTTTAGCATCCACCGAAGAAGACCAAAACACCGTCTTGTCTGTTGCCTCTGTTTTTCCCACAACACTCGAGAGGCCCCACGAAAGGTGATGGACGCCCTCGCAATGGTGACGCAAACCCTCCCTCTTCTCGCCGCATTTTTTCTCTTATTTTTATCGACTTGGGGCGAAATCGAGGACGCCACAGAAATACTGTTTCAGTTTTTCCATAGAATCGAGAGGTCGATGGACTGTGGAACTGAAGTAAAAAACAAGCTGCAGAAGCACATTAATCTACGTTTATTTCGGCAATGGCAAAGATTCTTGGGGAGCTGGGAATTAAGGTCGACGTAGAGAAAGGGATGAAAAGCACCCGAATGAAAAACACCACGTGCCAATGAAGATTTATAATACCGCATTTGCCCCAGGAATCCACAAGTGTCTCTTAGTTCCGTTTAAAAATTAATAAATAAATAAAAATCTGAAGTCTTTAGATTTTATATTATGCTCAAAGGGGCTCTTTTTTTTTAACGTTTTGCGTGTTACCTTTATTTATTAAATATCATATTCTTCGCACTTAAACCACAAACTTCAATTCAACAGCAGTATCACAAAATAATTTAAAAATAGCATATCTTTAGAATTTCCGATACACAGTCTCGCGCGCTGGAGATAAAAATACTTTTTGTTTAGCGTACATTGTTGCCATTGCTCGCTTCGAAATCGCTGAGTTGGTTAAAACAAAAATTCGTTAAAGTTTTACAGAATATGAAATAGATAATGAAAAAAAATTCAAAGATTTCAGGCTGCCAGGTGCCCATATTCGGGTGGAGGACTACGTTATTCAAAATTGGATGGCTCTAGGTACAGTTGTTTTAAATTCCCAACAATGCGAGAAACATACATACATTCATGCAGATTCTTCATTATTTAATTTCTTTATATATAGTACAGGGCGATAATATTTGGTGGCAACAATTTGAAAAGCGATTCAGACTTTTGAAGCTTTCGACGCAAAATGCCAAAAAGGAATTCATAGCTGAGATAACGCCCTTTGGGCTAGTTTTAGTCATTCTAACCTTAAAAGATAAGGTTATAAACTTAAGGTTCGAATACCTTATGGTTAATACCTTAAGGTATACGAATACCTTAAGGTTCGAACATTTATAAAACAATGGATTGCTTGTAATTATTATGTTAGTCTTGCTGTTTATATTTTGGCAATGTAATAAATGTGCTGTTTATATTTTGGCAGCTGTGGTTGGTTTTTGCTTACTTTCTGTATTGTGCTAGTAAATCTCTTTCGATGCAGAAATTTAATTGACCAAATGCCGCCCAACTCTGATAGTGTTTAATGACCGAATGGCTCGGGTTCTGATCTCGGAGAAGGCATGGATGTTTGTGAAGATATAGCGGGGATGAGCAAATTCGTACTGCCACCTGTATGGTGCTGAAGGCTCTTGCCAACATCAGGCGCAGTCTTGCACTCCTTGCCGTTGATGCATTTCGTGAGCTTGTTCTGATGTTACTGTCAAACAAGTCATACCAACAAGAACTGACCAAGCATTTATGAATCACTTAGTTTTAATTGACTTAGTTAGCTTTAATTCAAGTAAGATTTCATGAAGCAAGACTGAGCAGTCACAGCTGGCGCTCAGTCTCAGAATCAACAGTATCAAAATATGAGCATATTTCTGTATGCAGTGAAAGCCATGAATCTGTTCTAGTCACGGAATTAAGAATAAGCTTTCCGAACTTCCAGTCATGAATTACCGTTTGTTACTCGACGTCATACCTGCCACTCTGGATACTTCCCAGTTATAATTGTGTTAGGTTACAGCAAATGACAGTTTAACAAATTCACTATTCTAGTAAGTTTCAAATGTAAACAAATATGACTGCTTTCGTAAACATAATTACGCTTAGCCGCACTTAAACAACTTTTAAATAGTTGATATTTCTACATATATTGCATGCAAATTTACTAAAGGCATAAAAACCATAACCGAAAGATAAGAACAACATAATTGAATCATTTTTAAAGCAAAAAATGCGCAATTTACAAACCTATAAGAATAAAAAACTGAGCATACGGACCCGAGTAACAGAGTAAGCATATATATATATATATATATATATATATATATAAGTTAAAAAAAGAAAACTCTCTATATTACATCTCCAATCAACGGAAATTCAATTTAAAAACATTAATGAAAAGGTATTTTTCAGAATTAAAAAAAAAAATTATAGAATTTTCAGTCCTTCTTGCTTTAAACACAGTTAAGGACAAACTAAATCGCAAAAATGCCAAAATCAAAAGTAAACTTTTTAAGTATTGAAAAACCAGTTACTGTTATTGATAGCAGATTAATCGACTTATCAAGGGGATAAACCAATCTACGATCAATTAACAGTAACTAAAATAAGAGAGAGTGTTTCATCTTACTTCCATGTAAGCGTCAAATTATTTGCTAGATTCAAATCACTAATTGATACTCAATCAAAATAAAGATATAAGTCACTAAACCAAAAGAATCGCGTTAAAAAGCAAATAATCTTTAAGATTAAAATTTTTTCACTAAGAACACAATTAATCTGAACGAGACGCTTACTTTAGTATTAAAAAAAAAAGTAGATTGAAGAACAAATTTTAAAAAATAAGAAGATTAAAAGTAATAATCCATAAAAATTAAAGTTAAAAACTGTAGTAAAAAAGAAATTTAAAAATCAAACTAGTAAGCAAAATTAACCAACTTGCCTTAAAATTTTAAAAACCAAATGATTGGAATGCAAGTACGTGTTAAGAGATGGAAGCAAAAGAGTTGTCGTAATAAGTAGTTTTCTATTGAAGAAAGTTTAGCCTAAATTATAGTGAATTATTGCTTTATTACTTTGCAGCTTTAGCGCAAGTCTTGGGCTTATTAATTTACTTTTAATTACTTTCATTATATATATATATATATATTTGGTGCGGTCGATTGCAACCAAAAAGAGAGGTGCACATCTACATGTTATAGCAGTTCTATACACAAAATTCCAACGGTCTGAGGCTATTCGTTTTTGAGTTATGCGAGATACATACGTACATACTTTCGTAACAGACAACATGAAAAAAAACTCTTTTGAATGCATTTTAATCAGCTTTATAATTCGTTTGGGGGGAAATAAGAGTCCTTTATTTTGTCCTTACGTACAGATGTCGCGCATAGACATCGTTAAATTGCATTCGATAGCGGTCAAAATGGATATTTTCGTAGAAATATGGTACCCGGAATTTTTCGGGGTTACAATAGTTCCTTTACTACGTACAACGCAATAAAAATTCATACATTTAAGGTTTAACTCATGATCGAATTTTGCATCTGATTGTAAGCTCGTGTCCAGAATAATCATTACTACAATCCAGAGTTTCCAAAATGAGTTAGCTACACAATTCATATGCGTACAACTGCACTGGGTGTGGGGTAGAGTGGCAAAGATACGAGTTTTAAAAGAAAATAACAGAGTAATACTAAATAAAAGGCCAAATATAAAATTCTATAACCAAGGAAAAATTTGCGACCCCTCAGAAATTTTCTGTTTAGGATCGCTGCTCATTTGGAAGGGGAAAGATCAGGCTGAGCGAGAGCATAAGAGTTGACGATTTAATAGTCACGGCTCGAAAAATCGTTGTTCATGAGTAGCAGGTCAGTCATGAACGTGATATAACAGTTAAGCAAGGCGGAATTTCCGAAACAACTTGAAAATTCAGTTTAATTATGCTCGAAAAACGTGACTCCAACAAAAAGATCAGAAATTTTAGGGTTCATTTCTAACAGAAATTCTTCGAAATGGCATCTAATTTATTAAAAAATTATTACAATTATATATACTGTTGAAACTTGTGCGCGAATATCTGTTTGCTTGTAAACAACATCATCGCCTCCGGAATGGCGGGGAGTTGGGTGTCAAGAAAACTACCTCCCGGATTCCAAAAATTCGTGGGAAGCTATTTCCACCATTCTTATCTTCGTACGATTTTAATCAGCCGAGATATTAATTAAATTCTAATTTTCGCACTCATTTTTCTAAGCGGCAACAGCCTCGCGCACTGAAGATAAAAATGCTCTATTTCGAAAAGAGTTGCTCACTTTTATATCGTAGAATTTGCAAATAAAAAATTTGTAGGTTTTACAAAACATGAAATAAAAATAGCACTGCCAAACATTAAATATATTATTAGTCCAAAGGGGCTTTGTCCCTGAAGGACTATTGTTTTCGTTTTGCGATTTTGCGTCGGAAACATTAAAAGTCTGTATCACTTTTCAAACTGTTGCCACAAAATATTGCAGCCCTGTATTATATTTAAAGAAATTAAATAATGAAGCATGTGCATGAATGTATGTATGTTTCTCGCATTGTGATCAAACGACGGTACCTAAAGTCATCGAATTTTGAATGCCGTCATCCTGCCGCGAATATAGGCATCTGGAAGCCCAAATTTGAAATTTGGAATATGTTTTATGAACGATTTACTATTTTGTAAAACTTTAACGAATTTTTGATGAACAAACTCGAGGATTTCAAAGCGGGCCATGGCAACTTTGTACAGAAAAAAACATTTTTATCTGCAGCGCGTGAGATTGTGTGTAGGAAATTCTAAAGATAGGCTCGGTCTAAAATTATTTTGCGATATTGTTCTTGAACTGAATTTTATGGTTTAAATGCGAAGAACATGATATTCAATAAATAAAAGTAACGTACAAAATGTTTAAAAAACGCCCCTTTGGACGTAATTTAAAATCTGAAACCTTTCAGATTTTATTATTTTTTTTATTATTATTATATAAGGTTATATTCTGACGTCGAAGAAAGCCCGCGTTTGCATGTGGCGTCACTGTATGTCGAAAGTGTTTCGTTAATTTCGACATTTTAAATAAATATCTGCCGTTGGCAACGTTTTTGCTTCAGGTTAGGCTAAGTATAATTTATTCTCTTACTGATATTAATTCTTGATTATTATTTGATATTAATTCTTGATTCTTGATAATTTATTGATATTAATTCTTGATTATTATTAATTGATTGTTAATTCTTTTATTGATATTGTGAAAATGTTGATGTCATACGTCTACTTATTAACCTGAAGTGTCAAAAGTTTTTGTTTCCTGTTTTGGCAACAAAAAAATACTTCGCGAATTGGTTGTCGCTTGGAAAGAAAGAATGAACTTGTTACATTCATACTGAAACGATATAAAATATGTATTATAACAGTTTATAGTTTAAAATTTTTAGAATTAAGAAAAGAATTCATCACTAGAATAGTTTTGGGAACGGGCAAGACTAGAATTTCCAGGTGAATTATGTAGGAATTGGACGAATTAGTTCTGTTTCCAGGATTCCTCTTTCCGCGTTTTTCAACATTCTTCTTGTTACGGCGAAATCCGAAGAAAACAGTCCTTCTCCTTTAGCCTCTCAGGGCATGTCGCTGTAAGTCATTAAGAAGAGCTCGACATTTCTTTTGCGAATGAATTAGTTTACGCTCCTCTCGAAATCTTTAGTTTCATTCTATTTGTAATTCGGTTGCAATATTAGCTGTTATTTTCACATCTTATCTTACATAAGTTTGTTTATGCATGTTTTAGACATTATTGAAAGTAAAAGGAAAACACCTTTAGCCCTTTGTAAGGGTTATCAGTATTGAATTCAGAATAAAAATAAGGAAAATGTAGTTTATTGGATTTGTATAAATGAAATAACTAAAAGCTGCAAATGCGCAATTAAGACCAAAGAAGTCGTCGTTTAGAAGAAAGAACGTCGTTTTAGAACCAATATTTATTCTGGAAGACTTTATTATAATAACTATGCAGAGAAACTTACCTTTACGCATGATTTCGGAAGCATATTATTATTACTTTAGGGAAACGATCTTTTAGTTCGTTGCCAAAATCATCGCAGAGTTTGCACATCTCTCTCGCCTTTTAAATTCGATATTAGCTTCATTCATGCAAAGATCTGAGATCCTAATTATTTTTAGATTATTTCTTTTAAAAATTCTTTTTATAAGTCTAAAATATTTTTTTGCTTTCCTTCATTTCGGGTAAGGCCAAGGCCCAGTCCCCCCCTTCCCGATATGTAACCCCTTTGAGAAGGGAGTAATAATAAAGGTTGATGGTTTCGCGAAAACAGGAACGTTTTTGACAACTGCGAAAACAGGAAGACACCGAAATGGTCATACAAAAATAAATTTTAGAAACTAAACCCATAATCTAATATTTTATGCATTAATATCAGTACTAGGTATTATGAACGGTAGTACAGCATGCCGCCCAACCGGGATAGTTAGTAGTTAGCCACGCCCAATACCGTACCGATGGGTTCGAATCCCGGAGAAGAGAGGGAGATTTATAAATGTATAGTGTCTGCGCGGCATGGGGCACTCTACATAAGCGGCGAGCCGAAAGTCCTCACGAGAGGTTGGTAGGGA
>KK121891.1:75412-86234 GCA_000611955.2 Stegodyphus mimosarum | reverse complement strand
GGAAAGAGGCGTGGCAGACCCTCGGAAAAGTGTATTTCGTGAGTTTGTTCTGATGTTACTATCAGAAAAGTGAGATAAGTGACAATAACATTTGTGGTGTTTCTTGCATTCATATTATACTCGTTTGAAATCAGTTATATTCTGGATCAATATATTCACGAGGTATTTCTGATCAAGCAATTAAGTTTTCGTAACCTTTTCCATTCATGACAAACACTTGTAAATAAAACATAACACTTAAAAAATACATTTTGTAAAACTGAGTTCTTATTCTTAAAAATTTCGCGTTCTTTAAATCTGCTCGCTGAAATAAAAAAAATTTCTATAGACCTTCACCTTGAAAATTTTTATTTGATTTATTTTTTATGTTACTTATTTATTTTTGTTTCGTGAGATTTTATTTGCGCAGCTTCGATGCTGGTGCGATGCCACAGCGAAACACATCTGTTATAAATTTTTTAAACGTTTCTGTAATTATTTAGAATTACCACCATCGAAACTTGATTAATCGAAAACAAAACCTCCAAGTGAAACTGTCGAAACGTGCGTAATTTCGCACGAGCATCCAATTTTCGAAAATATCTCTCAGCGAGGTAAAAAGAAACGTCAGAAATACGAAAAAAAAAAAAAAAAAAAAAGACGGCGCAATTAAGCACGATATTCCTAGCGATGCAACAAGCACTAACTGCGACCGCCGCTCAGATAATTAAGCATCCTAAATTGCACGCTTATGTCAACCCGTCGTTCCCGGGGCTGTGTTCAGGGCCAATCATGCGGGGGATGAGAGCATGGAAATCCTCGAATGACTTTTGCATGAAACGAGCGCATGGAACGGGGTCAAGTGAATCGGGAATGTGTGTCACCCCGACACGTCTCTATCGACAGAGCCACTGTGCGTCGCAAGCGAAGACACGGCTTTTCCAAGGCTGGGGCAGACAAATGCAGTGAAGGTCGTTGAGAACAGACACGGTGTTTTTCGAATACGTCGCATTTAATAAGCGGGAGAAAAAAAAAGAGTAAATATTTGCGTTTTTTTCCGCGTTAACGTAAGGTCGAACATTGCGTTATAAATGTTGAATATTTCCGAAATATCAGGGTCATGACAGAAATTTCTCTACCTCTCCACCTGTGTTTCCTCCTCTACCGTACATTGGATGTCCTCGGCATTAATAGAATAACACTAATTTCAACCATTTTCTACCTAAAACCATTAATCTAACAAATAGAATCAATCAATCCAACACTTACATGATGACTTGCCTCCATATCCCCTAATCCATGGTTTAATTAGAGAAGAAATAAAATCAAATCTGAGCGCTTTCAGATTTTATACTACGTTCAAAAGGGCGTAGAAATGTAATTTGCTTTAGAACGTTCTAGTAGTTTTATCAGTTCCAATTTCCTTTTTTTTTTAATCATAAATTTATGTTTTGAAATGTGTCGAAAACAGAATGAGCTGACTTCAGTAATGTGAAACAGAATCGTAATATTTAAGAAATAATGGCTCAAAGTATTTTAACATAATTTTGTTTATTTTGTGTGACAAGTAAATATAAATCAACTGGAACAGAGAAAAGACAATTCTCACAGCAAAAGAAAGCAGGATGATTGAAAAGTGAATTAAAACTTTTACTAGCAGTGTGCAAATATCCAGTTAGCGGTGTGAACTTGCATTCTTGTTCCGGTGTTTGTATTACATCTCGAAGAGTAATAAATTCGGATATAAAGCCAGGAGTGCAAGAAAGAAACTGCATAGAAGCGAAATTAATCGCAAGATAAGTCTTCACTTTGCAAATGAATATATAAATAAGCCTTTAGAATTTTGGAAAGAAACTTTATTCCACAGATGAAAGCAAATTTTCCTTGTTTGGATTCGATGGCAACAAAATTAAACTAAACTGAGGGAATTTTGAATGCGAGATAATTTATTCCAAAGCGTTTCAAAATTGGGTTTCTGGTTCTAACAAGATAATGACCCTAACAACCAGGGTTACAAAAGAATTCCTCTTATATATAGAATACTCCACCCCGATCACCTGATCTCGATCCGAATGAGGTTAGGTTATTCAATTATGGCAAAGCACACGAGGGCTATCTGCCTAAACGGAGGGATGCCTTCGTGGAGGATTTTCTAAGGGAAACTGGCTCGTATACACGTTACACATGGGGAAAACCACGAAAACGCTCATGCAGCCAGCCCGTTCGCGGGTTTCTAAACACGAACCGAACTACCAGTGTTCAGCGTCTTTACCGCTCGGCCGCTGGTGGGCCCGATCCGAATGAGAATTTGTGGTATTTTTTGGATCAAGAAGCTTGAAAACATAAATTTTCAAATAAAAAAGAATTCAAAAATATTCTTTTGGAAACATAGAAAAATATATCGTCTGATCTAACCAAAATGTTAGTAGAATCAATGCCGAGAAGATTACAGGCTGTTATCGACCGACAGCGATGGGCTTTTTAGGAAATACGAAATTTTATTTTTAGTGTCGGTTTCGCTGAATTTTAAGTTATAATTATTTAGCTCAGATACTCCCCACCCCAACTGAATATTTGCATGTTATGGGTGGCAACAAACACTCTTTGTTTTTAACAATTACAGTGGTGTGAGTATTACAGAGCTATGTGAACTAGTTATTATGTAAGAATTTAATTTACATCATTTGTAATAAAATTATAGCGCGAATTTGTAGTGTTCAAATACGAGGCGTATTCGGAAACTAAGTACCGTTTAAAAAAAAAATACTAAAAAATTTTTTTCGAATCCAATTTTATTTTTACATAAAAATACATGTCTTAAACTATTTTTCAACATAGTTTCCGCCAATGATCAAACACTTGTCATAGCGGGTGACCAGTTTTTGTATACAATCGTCAAAGAAACTTCCCGCCAGTTTCGATAACCACGACTCCACAGCATTTTTCGTGTCATCGTCAGATCCAAAGCGCTTGCCACCAAGCTCGCGCTTCATGTGCAGGAACAAGTGATAGTCGGACGGCGCCAAGTCCGGGCTGTACGGCGGGTGATAGAATTGCTCCCAATGAAACTGTCGAATTAACGATTGAGTGACACCAGCAGTACGGGGCCGAGCATTGTCATGGAGCAACACAATTCCTTTACTGAGCATTCCTCTTCGTTTGTTTTGAATGGCATGCCTTAGTTTTGTTAAAGTTTCACAATATCGTGCCGCATTAATGGTTTCACCTCTGGGAAGAAATTAAGTAAGCAAAACGCCTTTTCTATCCCAGAAGACAGTGCACGTGATTTTTTGTGATGACATTGTCACTTTGAACTTTTGTTTTTTCGGAGAATGAGTGTGTCTCCACTCCATCGATTGTTGTTTCGATTCTGGTGTGAAATGACACCCAAGTTTCATCGCCTGTCACAATTTGGTTTAAAAAGTTTTCTTCCTCGTCACTCTACCGCGTGAGAAATGTCAGGGCACTACCGAGTCGCTTTGTTTCGTGAACATCAGTGAGCATTTTTGGAACCCATCGGGAACACAGTTTGCGATAATTCAAGCGGTCAGACACAATTTCGAACAAAACAGTACGCGAAATTTGTGGAAATGCCTCTGAAAGAGTTGTCATTGTGAAGCGTCTGTTCTCATGAATTGCTTCATCAACTTTCCTTACCAAATCATCGGTGACAACAGAAGGCCGACCACTCCGAGCCTCGGCGTGGACATTTGTTCGACCTGCATTAAACATTCTTACCCACTTTCTCACCATTCCATCACTTATCGCGTATTCACCGTAAACTTCTGTCACTTGACGATAAATTTCGGCCGGTTTAACATTCCTCGCGTTCAAAAATTTAATCACGGCACGAATCTCACAGTCAGCGGGAGAACTAATTGCCTTAAACATTTTGAATGTGCACAGCAAACTGAAAACACAACATAGAGCAACCAAAATGGCGACAATTGAAAGTCAGTGAACAAGAAAGACTAATGCGCATGCGCGGGACGCCTACCACAGCGCTGCGACGGCGCTAGAATGAAACGGTACATAGTTTCCGAATACGCTACGTATTTTACCCTCCATTGTACATCCCCCCTCTCCAATATTAGGCCTTCAGGGCACCTGACTGCAGTACAAAACATAGCGGAGTACCCATACAAACGCAGTGCAGTACAAACAGTATTTCAAAGTAGTACTTGTTCTGAAAATTTATAATAAAAACAACATCAGGATGATTCCTTGCAGCAACTGCACTAAATGTTTGTATAATATAGTTTTATAATTTATCAAAAATTCATTTGAAAATCAAACCCTCCCTACATTCCGCGTTGGCACAAGTTTATAAAAAATAAGAGGAAGAAAAGTCGCCGCGTGTTCTCGCGATTCGGCGCAGCTTTTAATACTCATTAAGAGGATGCTTCTAATTCCTCCGTTAGGGTTAACCGCTCAATCTCGACTTGGCGCGATTTTTGGCGAATCTCTTACTGTTTAATCCGACAAAATGCCATTCTCTTCCTAATGTATCTTCCGAGTTAGTGCATAAAGGAATTAATTGTATTTACAAAGAGGATTATTCCGAGTTGAAAAAGTTAATTTGTTTCAGGTTCCTTTTTTAACCGTAAGAGGGCAAGGGTCGCGTGAACATGTGTCACAAATTTCCGGGATGTCACACGATTTTTCTCGGAAGAAGCGTGACTCGAATGATTTTTTGGGAGAGAGGTTCTTTTTCCGTGCCGATCTTGTGAAGAGTGTCGGATAACCCGGCGGCGGGCACGCAACAAATGTCGCCCGGCCGCCGATATAATCACACGGTTTTGAAAATAGATAACGTGGCTTACGGCGTTTATCCGCTATATTGAAGATCTTATCCGTTAACAACTACTATGATTATCGTGTAATAGTCCATTATAACAAATAAATGACGGGCTTAAAGTAATATATCTCAGTCCTCGTAAAGGATATTCTGTTACAGGTAAAGATGTAATCAGAGCTTTAGGAAGCTGTGGATGTTTTACTTATTGAAAAAATCTGATTCGGACACAACATGATTTAATTGTACGGCATTATACGAATTTTTTGAAGCATTTCATTTCCCCGAATTTCATTAGAGACAGAATTATCATTTAATTAATACACTTTTTTTTAAATTGAAAATTTTAAATTCCTTGTGCTACACAAGGCTTACAAAGGTAAGTAAAAAAAAAAAACTTACAAATTCACAGATGACACACGTAAGAGATAAATTTACAGAAGATAAAGAAAGCCATTTTATCTTGGACAAATACATGAAGAGGGGGAGGAAATGTAATATTCACAGATTTTAACCTAGAAATGAGTTCTTTTCGTCCTTCCTTGAGCTTTGAACAGTGGCGGCTCGTAATAAGCACTGTAGAACTGCAGCGTCCCCTGTTTCCACTTATTATTATTATTTTTAATATTTAATATAATGAGCTCTTTTTTTCTTTAATTCTTTCTTTATACTTCTACAATATATAATCCTTAAACTTAATGTCAGTAGCCATTCTCCAGTTTATGAAAAAGGTACGAAAGTTTTTGCATGGAGCTGCGCTTCACGAAGCTGTTCTGCGCAAGCGCGCACAGAAAGCAGCACTCGAGCCAAGGAGATAAAACAGCTGTCGCTCTTGCAGTGCCGAAATTCTGGAAAAGTGATTATTTCTTACTCCGCGCGTGTGGTATTTGGCTGTTCTGCGCATGCGCTCTTAAGAAGCAACGTACGAGGCTGTGAGGGAGAGAGCACTGTCGCTTTTGCAGTGCCGAATCTGGAGTGTCGTTGGAAGCTGGTTCTTTTTTTTTTACTCCGCGTGTGCTGTGTTTAAAAATCATACACCATATTCTTGGTTAGATTATTTTTCAGCTATTCTATTTGATTCATTTTTTTTTTGGTTCTTTTATTTTACAGAAAACTTTAGCCATGTCCTTGCATCCTCAAGTAATAAATCCTGTGACTGTCAGTGAACTTCGAGAGCTTTCGTTTTCATGCGCTTGCAATGCTTTCAATATAGAAAAATTTCCTCAGTTGTCATCCAAAGATCGAGGAGAAAATTATTGATCTCTTCGCGCAAATTAAAACAAGAAGAATGGATTTCATTTTTAAATGAATAGGTAAAGCTTGAACTGTAACAATTTAAGTTAAAGTAATTAAGAAATGTTTAATTTTTCTTTTGTAAAATTTCATGTAAGTTTCAAAATAAATTTTCTTTTTATACATGTTTGTTTCCCTTTACACAGGTTTAAAACAAAGGTTAAATTTTTTTTGAGCAGCACCCCTACTAATTTTAGCTACGAGTCGCCACCGATTACAATAGTATAATATCACACAGTAAGTATCACAATTAAGTAGTTGAACAAGATGTGCTACTCATCGTAAACAATTCACGATTGTAGCAAAATTATGTTTTGACAAGAAAATCTGCCTGTTTTCACACAAATCCAGAGGGGGGTTGGGGTGGTGGTGGTAAGGCATCAATGCGAAAACAAGATTTAGTGGTTTAAACTGAAACAAAATGTTTCTGTCTTTTGGAAGTCCAATTTCATCCTCCACCAATCCGCGGAGTGCGACCAACGGGCTGCTAGACGCCGGCCATCACGTGACCGATTTAAGATGTTCCATCCGATAATCTCGACAAGATCTAGTGGTTAGTCCCAATCTCAAAAGAATAGCATCTTGGTTATGGCGAAAGCTGACGTGATCCTGATAAATCGACGGAAGGCTGCTGGAGGGGGAACGGAGGGTAAGCATCACCTTCCGATGAAGATATCACGCAACCAGGAAGATGAAAACACACATAATTTGATGAAAGGAACTGGATCACAATTATTCTGTACGACAGAGAGAATCTGTCGGTTTTTATAAAATGCGACATACGTGAGAATGGTTTCTACATCCTAATAAAAGAAGCACGGCCCGATTAAAACAATCTGGTGCTCTAGGCATAGCTTTTAAGGGCTTTAATCATCATTTTCCTCGTCTTCTTCATGGCGGGGGGGGAGGAGAACTATGAGGATTTATGGGATGACTAGCGGGCGGCGGCCAAAGCAAAATTTATAAGTACACCTGAAAAGAAAATGCATAAAAACATTTCGGTGTGAATGAAATCAATTCATTCTCTTCGTAAATAATGTTTTTGTTGCCAAACCGGAAAACAGAAACTTTTGACATTTCAGGTATGCGTATGACATATGATTTAAATTTAAAGTAATGTAATAACAACTTATTGCCAATGGTAATAAAATAATTAACGTGGCAATAACATACTCTGTCAATGACCTTAACCCGAAACAGAAAAAGTTGCCAACAGCAGCTGTTTATTTAAAATGCTGCCATTAACGAAGCATTTGCGATATACAATGACGTCACAGGCAGTCGCGTGCTTTCTTCGACGTCAGAATATCACCTTATATAATAGTAATATATTTAATGCTTAACAATGCTAATTTTATTTCATATTTTGTAAAATTTACAAATCTTTGATTAACGACGAACTCTACGATTCGGAAGCCAGCAGCGGCAACACTTTTCGGAATTTTTGATTAATTTTTCGAAATCGCTCGATCTTTGAAGATTATTTGGAATTCATGATTTTAAAATTTCAAAATCTAAAAATGTATCTGACAGAGTTTTTAAATTTTTACAGAAGGTAATAAAACAAAATTTTCGCCCTTTTTTTAAAACTGAATGACAAAAATAGTATTAATTGGGCTTTTTTTTACAGTTTTTTTAAAATGTGTTGCAATCTGAAGTAGACAGAGAAAAAGCGTTTCTAGTGGAATTAGTGAGATCAACGGGTGCACTAATTCCATTAGCGGAATTAGTGCGACCTTTTGAGTTTCAACCTTGGCGCATTTAATGAGGAATTGGCGATATTCATTTTTTATAAGCTTCTTAAAATTGATAACCTGTAATTGAGATTTAAAAAACCGACACAATAAAAAAAAAGTTTTTTGTGCAATAAGCTTCTATTTGAAATGATTATATGATAATCAGTGCACTGTAAGGAGATAAATAATTTACAATATAGTTTAAAGAGAATAGGATATTAAATAACTGTATTTATAAATTTAAAACGCAATTAAATTAATAAAAAATTTTAAAATTTGACAATGCAATTAAATTAATAAATTTCGTTATTTAGACACTGCCCACTTTTATTATTCGCGATATAAAATGTGCGACTTTTTGAGTTTCCACCTTGGCGCATTTAATGAGGAAGCGGCGATATTCATTTTTTATAAGCTTCTTAAAATTGATAAGAGTAATTGAGAGTTAAAAACCGAAAATAAAGCACAATAAAAAAAAGTTTTTTATACAATAAGCTTCTATTCGAAATGATTCTATGATAATCAATGTACTATAAGAAGATAAATAATTTACGATATAGTTTAAAGAGAATAGGATATTAAATATTTGTATTTATAAATTTAAAACGCAATTAAATTAATAAAAAATTTTAAAATTTGACAATGCAATTAAATTAATAAATTTCGTTATTTAGACACTGCCCGCTTTTATTATTCGCGATATAAAATGTGCGACTTTTTGAGTTTCCACATTGGCGCATTTAATGAGGAAGCGGCGATATTCATTTTTTATAAGCTTCTTAAAATTGATAAGTGTAATTGAGATTTAAAAAAACGAAAATAAAACACAATAAAAAAAAAGGTTTTATACAATAAGCTTCTATTCGAAACGATTCTATGATAATCAATGCACTATAAGAAGATAAATAATTTACGATATAGTTTAAAGAGAATAGGATATTAAATATTTGTATTTATAAATTTAAAACGCAATTAAATTAATAAAAAATTTTAAAATTTGACAATGCAATTAAATTAATAAATTTCGTTATTTAGACACTCCCCGCTTTTATTATTCGCGATATAAAATGTGCGACTTTTTGAGTTTCCACCTTGGCGCATTTAATGAGGAATTGGCGATATTCATTTTTTATAAGCTTCTTAAAATTGATAACGTGTAATTGAAAGTTAAAAAACCGAAAATAAAGCACAACAAAAAAAAGTTTTTTATGCAGTAAGCTTCTATTTGAAATGATTATATGATAATCAATGCACTATAAAAAGATAAATAATTTACGATATAGTTTAAAGAGAATAATTGTATTTACAATTGTATTTATAAATTTAAAACGCAATTAAATTAATAAAAAATTTTAAAATTTGACAATGCAATTAAATTAATTTTAATTAATTATCATATCCATTTTAAGTAAAAGCTTATCGTATAAAAAACTTTTTTGTAACTGCATCTTATTTAAAATTAATTTATTATTCAAATGGGGGGGGAGAATTATTCCTCAGTAAAGTTAAATGAAATCAAGCATTGGAGTCTAAAATTTTACTAGACACAAATGCAATGCGAAACTGCTCATTACATTCCATCAATTTCATTCTACGAAAACAATGATACATTTTATAATTTAGAAAACTTCATTCAAAAATGATCAAAACCTGGTGTTAAGTAATTGTGTTAAGACCTTTTTCTGCATGAATGTAGGTAAGGAAGAAAAAGGAGGAAAAAAAAACCCCTTTCATTTAAATATGTCACTCTGTGAACTAAATAATACCGACGGATGACTAGATGCTGTGCTTCAGCGACTTAGTGTCGAGTTGCAGTTACAACAAATACGTTTCTAAGACTACAATACTGATCTTTTTTCTTTTTAGCCCAAAGCGCTATTATTTGCAAACGGCATTTCGCGTCGTTTCACTTTTAAAACTGCGTTGATTCATTTTTTGAACTGGTCCATCAAATATTATCACCATGTATTAAAGAAACTAATTAACGAAGAATCTGCATGAATGTTTCTCGCACTGTCAAAAAACAACGGTACCTAGAGCCATCCAATTTTGAATAACGTAGTCCTCCAACCGAACATAGGCACCTGGAAGCCCGAATTTTGAATTTGTTTTATTACCTATTTCAAATTTTATAAACCTTTAACAAATTTTTTATTAACGAACTCAACGATTTCAAAGCGAGCAATGGCAACACTGCACAGAAAAAACATTTTGCGAGAGACTGTGTATCGGAAATTGTAAAAATATGCTGTTTTTAAATATTTTGCAATTGAACTGAATTTTATGCGTTTTAAGTACGAAGAACAGGATATTTAAAAAATAAAGAAAAACGCCCTTTTGGGCGTAATGTAAAATCTAAAAGCTTTCGGATTTTCTTTTTTGCTAAAGAATGTGTGAGGGAGATATTTAAAAACAATTAAACGTAAAGTCTATCGTAATTGGTGAAGATGTTATTAACTGATTGGTACAGATATTTTTCACATTCTTCTAATTTGTATCCTCAGCGTCAGTCGGCATCGGAAATGAGATGTTTTTTTCTCATACAGGGCTAAATCACATGCACGAAAAACAACTTCCTTTCCGTGGTGTAGTTTCGTCTGCTTTGAGAAAATTGCTTTTTATTTTCTTTAAGCTCCCGCGATTTTTCATTCAATAAATTATTTTGTTTATTAATAGCACACACACTACTCTTTATTTGGAAAAAAAACTGATAAAAAATCAATTCCGATAAAATAGTAATTGAGTAGAAATTTGAAACAAACTAACTCAACTCCGAACTTAATGTTATCCTCAATTTAAAAAGTATTTCCATTGGTTCGATGCAAAACTTTGCAAAGAAGAAGCGAAAAGAAAGAAGCGCTCGATGTACAGAAAGGAAAAGAACATGAAATAACTAAAAATTATTCCCATTTCAGCGATCGTTTCTCTCAATTTAAAGCTAACGCTAAACAAATAAGAAGATATAAGGTATTTCTCTTGCCTTCGTGGTGTAGTGGTCAGCGCACTCGACGCGTAACGG
>KK121891.1:49313-65166 GCA_000611955.2 Stegodyphus mimosarum | reverse complement strand
CATTTTTTTTTTTTTTTTTTTTAAAGGCGGGAAAAGAAAGTTTTTATTCGACAACTCTGGCTTAGAAGAGTAAACATGGGATAACGGTTCAACATTCTACAGTCTTCAGACTGACTGCTTCATTATTAATGTATGACAATAAATTCTTTAAAATTTAAGAGCGCTTTTCATTCTTCGTACATAGATTCCTACTCTTGACAACACAACATCGGATTCGTGAAGTTTTTTAAAATGTTTGCATTTGATACTACGTGTAAGAAATATTCATTTCTAAAGTAGTTTTTGGCACGTTTTCTGAACTCTAAAGTATTAACTAATTTTCTTCGGCGAAATAAAATAACTTTACACATTAACTGAATGACATTAACAAATGAAAAATATTTACCTTCTAATGAAATTTTTGAAATTAAAATATCTAGTTTCACACGAAATGCGATTAAATCGTAATCCTTATAAATAAAACTTGCTTTTTAAACAAACTTAAAACATACCAGCAGATTCGAAAATAATCAGTCTTACTTCGGTTCTCCCTCCATAAAAAGAGAGAAACGGTATTAGTTTTTTAATTCGTAGTCAAAAGGTTTGGGGTTTTACATATTTAATTCAGTATTCAATCCTTAAACCCCACAAACACTAATAAGCGAATAATCGCTTAAGCATGTGAATAGAGATGTAAGACTAACGAAGGGTTAACTACCTTTTATTTCTGATAATAAATATGGTACAATCAGTTCCTAACTCGGAACGTACAGCAAAGCCTCCAATTGGGCTCGAACTTAAATGAATATTAAATTAAACTTAACTAAAGCTAACTCAAAGACATCGCCGAAGCTATCAAGATTCTAAGTAGTTGCCCCCTAAATCTTAATTAAGTCGGCTAAGCCAAAAGAGGGCCTAAAGTATGGCCGAGCGTGGCAATAGCTTAGAGAGATTTTTACATGCGTTTACGTGCGATTTTTACAACACTTGGTACTTTGGCATAATTTGTGTCCTAGAATCGAAATATGAAAAAAACCCGGCATGTTATTTCAGAAAAAGTCCGATTTTATGTCAATAATACCTATATTAGAACAATGCTATATATAACTCTAACACATATCCTAAGTCACGCTTTCGAGACATGAAGAACGCAGATTGAATTCCGTCAATCGGCGGAGTAGAACGGGAGATATAGTACTATCTCCCCCTTTTTCTATGCGCAGTGTGCCATGGATTTAAATAGGACCTTGTTTCTGGACTGTTAAAATGAAGGATGTCTTGGTGAGCTTTTACGAAAGGGTCGCCATCTATATTTTATAGAGTTAAGAGATTAGGATTTTTGAAGTAGGAAACACGAAAAATGAGAAATGCCTTCGCGGGAACTCGGATCTTTTGAATACGCTCGGAGCGTGTTACCGTTACGCCATGAAGGCATGGAGAGAGGAGGAAAAAACGGTTCCCCCTTTTAAAAGGCGAGTGAAGTTTAGGGAACCTAGTCACCAAATCCTGGTGATGAAGAATCATCATCCACCACCTTTTTTAGAGACATGAGGTTATTTTGATGTTGGAGACGTGAAAAGTGAGGAATGCTTTCGCCGGGACTCGAATCTGGACTTTTCGAATATGCGCCGAGTGAACTACCATTACACCACGAAGGGATGTAGAAAGAATGGAGAAAATACCTTTTAATTGTTTTAATTTTGAATCCATGTCCGTAGTCATAATTTCCTCGAAAGTTTCAATTAGCAGTCGATCCTGAGAAAAACATGGCGAACAGACTAACACCCAAAAGTCTGTTCGCCACTTTTTATAAATTCACAATTAAGTTGATAATTTTAACTGTAAAACAGCCTTGAAGTCTTTAATTGCTTTAAAAAATTATTTCTTGCTCATTCAAATTACAACTGTGAAGGTAAAACAACCCCAAAGAAAAAAAAATATTTACTTTTTAAATAATTTAAGAGTATTTTAATAATTTGAAAATTTAATCGCGCTGACATTACCCAGGAATTACTATTCATTATAATAATTGCAGCCGAGCTCAACAAATTAAAAGTTATGAAAATACTTCACGGAAGGTCAGCTTCCTCACGCCGGAGCGTGTGTCCGAGCCATAATTTCACCACAGAACAATCCACCTTGAAATTTTTTACGCATTAGCAACCTTTATTTCAACTATCAAAAAACGAAATTCGGTCTTACTCCCCATACTACTACCACCACCGCCACAAGGACAGGACTAATGATTCGGAAAGCTTTTCAAACTACCTCGTTTCCGGCTTTTGAGCTCCGTCAATTGACAGCGAACGTGTAGCCGGAGTCTTTTATTAAAAGCACCCACTCATTAAATCGTCCACCTCCCCTTTCTATGATTCAGCATAGTACAAAAGCAGATCTGGATGCCAAGAGAATCTTTATTTGGAAAGTCTTGAAAATTTTCTCATTATTGCATTAATGAGAGACCATTCAACCTCCCTCCGAGAACATTTGAAAGGAATTGTTACATTTAAGAGTAAAATTTTTCGAGGCAATAGTGTACTATAGCTAAGCGGTAAGATTTGCTTCCCTTTTTCCTTCATCTTCTCCCCCCCCCACAAAAAAAAAAGACATCGAAGAATATCCCTTTATCATTTTTTGCTCGCGTATTTTGTGTCCTCGTAAAATAAAAGCTACTATCATTTAAGGGAAATATTTGTTGCAGACTTCATACACAAGCGATCAAGTTAAAACAAATAAAAGCTGGGCTACTTCTTGCAGAAGAAAGCGTTTTCTTTCAAAGTTCTTCACGCGGCGTTAATGTAAGATGAAATAATAGAATAGCAAGTTTGTTTTCCATCATCTAGGGGTTCTGCAGTTTCGAACAACTTATATTTTTCTATATTTTACGTCTTAAATATTTTTTTAAACTTTTTATCCTTCAGCTTATAAGGTATTACTCCCGCTTTCTTCGGATGCCTTCGTGGTGTAGTGGTCAGCACGCTCGACGCATAACCGAGAGATCCGTGGTTCGATTCCTGGAGAAGGCGTTGCTCATTTTTCATGCCTCTTGATTCAAAAATACCTAATATCTTTACAAGTTTTTAAAAATTTCTTCGAAACGGATTCAATTTCATTTTCCCTCCTTAAGATTTGTTCTAGAGGGCAGCGAATTCACATTTCCCGCGCATCGCTATTTTTTTAACTAATAACTATTTATTAACATCTCTAATATTAATTACTAGGAATCATCGGTATCTTTTCATTTTGAACGTATAATGATATCCACTAAGCGAAAGTCATTATGGTGTTATACAAAGGCTGTTCGCACATTTTTTAGACGATTTTGGTAAGCGGTAATAAAAAATCGTTTGTTCCAAAAGAAGTAATTGCAATTGTACTATGTTTCTAAAAATCAAAATTATCGTCTGTGGCTTGAAAGTTTTGTTTTTATTCAAAATGGCGAATTTAACAAAGCAATGTTTCCAAGGCTACATTGACGCTCTTTCCGAAGAGAAATATGCATACTCCGTTATCCAAAAACGATGTGAGAGTCATGGTTTTGTGATATCTAAAGCGTCGATAGGTAATATCATCCACAAGAAAGGAAAAAAACGTCAAATTGGAGCCTCGAGTGGGACAAAAATTCCAAGCAAGTCTCCAAGGAAAAAACGGACATCTTCGACTATTGCAAAGGTACGTTGTTAAATGTTAAAAGAAAATCCCCCTGGTCAAAGGACAGTTGCAAAATCATTGAAATGCTCGGTGTCCGCTGCAAATAAAATGATAAACATTGATTTAAATCTTAAGAAAGCGAAAAAACGCAATGTGCATCGTCTTCTTCCAAAGAATGTCGTTCAACGCAGAACACGCTGCAGAATTCTATATGAGAAACACTTATCCAAAGAAAAATGGAAAACAATTGTCACAATAGGTGAAGCATGGGTGTATTTAAATGATTGTAACAAAAAAAGAGCCATTTATTATCATGAAAGGGGAGAAAAAATTTAAGTACATGGTTCAAAGAATCGAAAGAAAGTTTTTCGAAGGGATTCATGATTGTTGCTGGTTTTTCTTATAATGGCAAGTTAAAAATAAAAAGAGTGCAAAAAAATGTCAAGATTAACTCCAAATACTATCGGGAACATATTTTATCGTCAATTTTTCTTAATGAAATACCATCGCTTTACCCACAGTGCCATCCGTCTGTGAGACTCCATCGGGACAAAGCTAGCAGTCACACATCAAAATCCACTGTAAATTTCCTAAAAGAAATGGAACAAAAAACTGGTATCACCCTTCACTGATATCCCTACTCAATCTCCCGATGTGTCACCTATGGATTTTTGTGCTTTCGACGTTTAAAAACTGCATTTCCAAACGTTGTCCGAAAACCCTAACAGGACTCTGGAAAGCTGTTCGGGAGGAATGGGATAGAATACCTCTTCTGACACTTCAAAAGTCATAATTATCCTGGAAATTGTAGTGTCGAAAGATACTTCAGAATAAGGGATGTCAAATAGAACATTTAAAACATAATTTTATGTAATTTAGTTTTGTGAATACAATATACATCGTCTAAAAAATGTGCGAACAGCCTCTGTACGTAAGGTCCTTTTTCTCAATTTAGAAGAATTTAATATTTTTATGAGACACCAGATCGAAAAATCACTTTTTATGCACTGTATTAATAATATCTTATCCTTTCTAATTGCTTGTTGTGCCTTAACTTTTGAATGCATAAGCTCCTACCAATTGCATTATTAAGCTGAGTTCATTATGTCTAAAGCATAAGCATTGAAGCCGCCTAAAGCATCCTAAGAAGCGTTACAGAAGCAAAAGCTCGGAAAAGTAACCTTTCATTTTGGTACAAATATATTACGTACATTGCGGGGAAAAAAAAAAAAATAAATAAATAAAATAGACAGTTCTGTATCTTCCGTTCTATTGGGCCGATTGACGAAATTCAAATTGCGCTTTTCATGTCTCGAAAGCATGACTTAGGATATATATTACAGTTATATATAACATTGTTGTAATATAGGTATTTTGACACGAAATTGGACTTTTTCTGAAATAATATGGCATTTTTTTTTCCATATTTCGATTCTATGACTCATATTGTGCCGAAATGTTAAATTTTATAAAATTTGGCCGGAGATTTACCGAGATATTCAAAAATTTATCTTGGCGCATTTTTTTCAGTTTGCGTTAAGAATAATTCGCTTGGCGAACTTTTTAATATATGGCAATCTATTTTCTATCCCCTTTTTACATTGTGCATGACCGGGAAAAAATTCACATCGTTGAGGTCTGCTTTCAAATAATTTTAACAAAATGCCTAAACCACATTTGATGTTATTATCGCTTTCAACAAATATGCCACATTTTAAAACGCGCCAATATATAAATTCACGTATATCTTCGGAAATTTTGAATAAAAAAACTCTAATTATTTTTCAGGTATGCTTAGAAATACATCTACTTTAAGACGATGGTAAAAATTTTATAGATTATAATTCAAAATATTTTTCCAAAAATTTATAAAAATTATTTAAAATTACGAATTAAAAAACTTTGAGAGCTAATTTTTTAAAAACTACTCGTGCGATTTTTACACCACTTGGTACTTTGGCATAATTTGTGTCCTAGAATCGTAATATGGAAAAAAACCCGACATGTTATTTCAGAAAAAGTCCGATTTTATGTCAAAATACCTATATTAGAACAATGCTATATATAAATCTAATACATATCCTAAAGTTGCGCTTTCGAGACGTGAAAAACGCAAGTTGAATTATGTCAATCGGCCCAGTACACCGGGAGATAAAGAACTGCCCCCCTCCTTTTTTTTTTCTTTTTTCCCCTGCAGTGCAGGTTTTGCACAAATACTAAAATTGTGCTACTTAATTGCAGCAGTTGCCAGCGATAAACAATCTGGGATATAACCATAACAAAACGATGAACTTTTCCATATTTTACGTGATAGTAAAAAAATAAATAAATAAATAAATTGCAATTGTAAAAAAATCTGAAAGGTTTCAGATTTTAAATTACGTCCAAAGGGGCGTTTTTTAAACATTTTGTATGTTACTTTTATTTATTGAATATCATGTTCTTCGCATTTAAACCATAAAATTCAGTTAAAGAACAATCTCGCAAAATAATTTTAAACTGAGCATATTTTTAGAATTTCCTACACACAGACTCACGCGCTGCAGATAAAAATGTTTTTTGCTGTACAACAACGTTGCCATGGCCCGCTTTGAAATCCTCGAGTTTGTTCATCAAAAATTCGTTAAAGTTTTACAAAATATGAAATCGTTCATAAAACTAATTCCAAATTTCAAATTTGGACTTCCAGATGCCCATATTCGCGGCAGGATGGCGGCATTCAAAATTCGATGGCTGTAGGTACCGTCGTTTTCTCACAATGCGAGAAACATACGTACATTTATGCACATTTTTCATTATTTAATTTCTTTAAATATAATACAGGGCTGCAATATTTTGTGGCAACAGTTTGAAAAGCGACACAGACTTTTAATGTTTCCGATGCAAAATCGCAAAACGAAAACAATAGTCCTTCAGGGACAAAGCCCCTTTGGACTAAAAAAAATTAGATTTTAATATTACGCCCAAATCACATAGACGTCTCCAGAACTTTAGGGCCAACGCCACATTGTCCTAAAAATACTTAAAAACAGCATATCTTTAGAATTTTCGTTAGACAGTCACGGGCGCTGGAGATGAAAATGCTTTGACACAGTGTTGCCACTACTCGCTTTGAAATCGTTGAGGTTTTTAATCAAGAATCCTTTAAAGTTTTATAAAATATTGAAAAAAAAAATCGAAATTCAAGATTGGGGTTTTCAGGTGCACATATTACGGTGGAGGGCTATGTTATTCAAAATTGAATGACTCTAGGTACCTTTGTTTTTTTCACAGTACGAAAAACATAAATACATTCATGCAGGTTCTTCATTATTTAGTTCCTTTAGACTACAGGGCGATAATATTTGGTGGCAAAAATTTGAAAAGTGATAGAGACATTTATAGTGATTCGATGCAAAATGCCGTTTTGACACTAATAGCACTTGTGGGCTAGAAATCGTTACATGTGGTATGACAGTTTAAATAATGCATTGGGATGTAATCTTTTCATCCGAACATGTTTATATGTGTCAAGCATGTACTTTCCTGGGATTTTCCCTGGGCCCACGTTTCGGTGCTTCCCCACCCGTACAGCTGCAATCATACGAGACATAGATCTCTAGGTCACTAGGATTTTTGGAGGGTGCAAACTAAATTGTTCCCACAAGCAATAATTGACAAATGCTAAAGTCATTCAAAGACTCATATCAGGCGATGAAAGATCTTACTTAACATTATGTACAAATCACAGAAAGACCAGTTTAAAATTCCTGTAAAATTTATAGCGTGTTTACATGGAGCTTTTATTGTCTTCTAAAAACTATTAACCCATACCACTCATTAGTCTTTTTTTTTATTCCTTTTCCTTTTTTGAAGCTGGAGACGTGAAAAACGCGCAGTGCCCTCGCTGAGACTCAAATCTGGATCTCTGGAATACGCACGCGCCGAATGTGCTACCGTTACACCACGATGGCATACTGGAAGGAGATAAAATACCTTATAAGCTCCCCATTTTAAAAGACGACTGAGGTCAGAGGACCCAATCGCCAAATCTTGATGGTGACGAATTATTGTCGAACACCTTTTAGTTCGGGCGCCACTGTATATTTATTAGGTTTATAAGGTATCTCTCCCCCCTTCTTCGCATGCTTTCGTGGTGTAGTGGTCAGCACACTCGACGTGTAACCGAGAGGTCCGTGGTTCGATTCACAGCGAACGCGTTGCACATTTTTCATGACTCCTGTTTCTAAAAACATAATGTCTCTACATTGGCGCCTTAACTACAGAAGGTGGTGGATGATGATTCTCCACCACCGGGATTTGGTGACTGGGTCCCCTGATCCCCAGTCGCCCTTTAAAAGGGGGAATATACACTCAAGAGCCAAAACATTATGACCACCTATCAATAACGAGCGCAACACAGCTTCAACCCGCCTTGGCATGGATGCCACAAATCCTTGATAGATGGCCGGAGACAGATTGTACCAGATGTTGTAGCAACGATCACGCAAATCCGAGATATTGCGAATTGGTGGTTTTTGACCTCTGAGCTGCTGTCCCATGACATCCCAAATGTGTCCTATCGGATTGAGATCCGGTGAGTTAGGCGGCCAGGACATTAACTGGAAATCAGCATGATGTTCCTGGAACCACTCCAACACAATTGTAACCTTGTGACACGGGGCGTTGTCCTGTTGGAACATTCCACTTCCAGCTGAAAAACCAGAGGCCATGTAAGGGTGCAACTGGTCCGCAATGATGTTCAGATTCCCTGTAGCATTCATGGTCTGCTCTACCACAACTACGTGTCCCAGAGACGCCCAAGAGAACGCCCCCAGAGCATAATACCGCCACCACTGGCCTGTGTATGACCTACTGTGCACTGAGGGAACAACTGTTCGCCTGGAAGACAACGTATCTTGACACGGCCATTGGAGTGATGAATGACAAAACGTGATTCATCTGACCAGGCAACTCTCTCCCACTGATCCATGGACCAGTCGCGATGTTCCCGAGCCCAGCGCAGGCGCAGTTGGCGATGACGCTTGGTCAGCAAAGGCACACGAGCGGGACGTTTGCTGCGTAGCCCCATAACCAACAGTGTCCGCTGAACAGTGTGCTCCGATACTTTTCTACTTGGCCCTGCATTGTATTCGGTTGTCAGCTAAGCCACTGTCTGGCTCCGGTTTTGCTTCACCATGTGAGACAGTCTCCGATGGCCTTTATCTTTGATAGCGTGTGGACGTCCAACACCATGTCGTCTACTGCTAGTTTCACCGTCATTCATCCACATTTCATACGCACTAACAAATGTAGATCGCGAACAACCCACGAGTCGTGCAGTTTCGAAAATACTTACTCCGAGCCTTCGAGCCATTACAATCTGCGCTCTATCAAAGTCGCTTAGATCCGCAGCCTTTCCCATCACACACAGAAGTAAGTGAGAGAATGATTCTTCAGACTCTCCAGCAGCAGTTAAATACCACTTCCACTTGATCACGTGCCTTCCGCGTCATCCAGGCGTGTTCATCGCAAAATGTAGGGCTGGTCATAATGTTTTCCCCAGTCATATATAATATATATATTTGGGGCAATACAGGGCATGACATCCATAGTGAACCCAAAATCTGAATTATTACAACAGCAGTAACAATTATAAGATCCGCCTTCTTCGCATGCCTTCGTGGTGTAGCGGTCAGCACACTCGACGCGTAACCGAGAGATCCCTGGTTCGATTCCCGGCATAGACGTTGCACATTTTTCATGACTCCTCCTTCGAAATAAACCTAATGACTCTACAGATTATTTTGAAGCAGGAGACATAAAAAAAGAGCAATGCCTTCGCTGGGACTCGAACCTTAAACACCTCGAACACGCGCCGAGTGTGCTACCGTTACACCACGAAGGCATGCTGGAAATTGGAAGAAAATACCTTATAACCTGAAACAGAAATGCTTAGCGTTAATTAAAATATATTGAGATATGATAACTTGCATGAACTCCGATTATATCAACGATCATTAGGAGATTTGATAAATTCGATCGTAAGCGTCAGAAATAAAAAAAGTTTGCAGAGCTATCTAAAACACAGTTTTATTTTCTCTCGCACTGTGCGATTGAAGCTGCCGCAATTTTACTCCCAAAAGTGCTTTAACTTTTGCCAGAATCTCCCTTCAAACATGTTTTTTCAATAATTGCTAACAATATACTTTGTAAAAACTGAAGATTAAAAATCTCCGAATGCTGCTGAAGTCAGCACGAATATTCTTCCGGATGCGTGAAGAAAACGTAAGATTTTATTTGAAGTGCTTAGAAATGCTTAGAATTTTTTTTTTCCTTTTGCCATATTTTGCAGCTCAGCAAAAGTTACAACAAAGGCCTTTAAAAAGACTTCTGAAATTCAACAAGATTAAATACTATTAAGGGTCTTTTACAATAAAAAAAAAAAAAAAAATAAAAAAAAAAAAAAAAAAAAAGTAAAATCGTGGAAACAAAAGATTTTAAGAGCACTACGAATGAAGAATCAATTATACATTCAGGAGGCTATTCTTTCCAGTTTAGATTTAACTTGGTATAGAGAAAAAAAATGGCTTGTTTCAAAGCTGAAAAATTTTATACTACTGCATTAATGGATTAGCCTTGCTTTACAATACATTAATGGCTATAACATTAAGTAGCGGCTATTTTAAAACTTAATTACATGCTGCAATATTATTTGCTCGGTTTACAAAACAGTTTTAATCATATTCTGTTAATGGATTTTATTTAATTACTTTTAATTTCTATCTACTGTTAGCCCCTCTGCATTAATTTATTACAATTAGATTAAATTTTACTTCAATAACACAAAGAATGAATTTATATATATATACACTGAGAAAAAAAAACTGGCGTACGTATGCAAATAACTGAGGTATGGAACTAATTACAGTAAAGCGCAGTGGTCGGCAGCGCCTATGTGAGAAAACAAGTGTCTGGCAAAATTCTTAGATCGGTTATTGTTGTTACAATGGCTGGTGATCAAGATTGACGTCAGATTGAACGTGGTATTATAGTCGGTAAACGTGAGACGAGACATACCATCTCCGATGTAGCGATACAATTTGGATTTTCGTGTAAGACCACTTCACGAGTGTATCCTGAATATTGGGAACTCGGTAAAACATCAAATCTCAGAAATCGCTGCTCGTGCAAGAACGGAACAAACGACGACTGACGAGGATTATTAAATGAGACAGACGTGCAACCATTCCGCAAACTGATGCAGATTTCAGTGCTGGGGCATCAAAAAGTACCAACGTGCAAAATATTCAACGGGCCATCATTGATATGGGCTCGTATACCGTTGTTGACTACATGACACAAAGGTTTAAGCCTCGCCTCGGCCCACCGACACTGCCACTGGACTGTCGATGGCTGGAATCTTCAACGGGCCATCATTGATATGGGTTTTCGGAGCTATACCGTTGTTGACTGCATGACACAAAGGTTTAAGCCTCGCCTCGGCCCACCGACATTGCCACTGGACTGTCGATGACTGGAATCTAGTTTCCAATTGTATCGGGCTGATAGACGTGTACGGGTATGGAGACAACCTCATGAATCCATGGGCCTTACATTTCAACAGGGGATTGTTGAAACTGGTGACGGTTCCTTGATGATATGGGGCGTGTGTAGCTGGCGTAATATGACGTCTAGATACGTCGCTTTCAGCTAGTAGGTCGGGCAGATACGTAAGCAGCTTGTCCGATCACCTGCACCCATTCATGTCCATTGTGCACACCGACCAACTCAGAAATTTCCAGCAGGACAATGCAAGACATCGAGAGTTGCTACCGAGTGCATCCAGGAACACTCGTCTGACTTTAGACATGTTCATGAGACACCAAGATCCTCAGACAAGAACATTACTGAGTATATCTGAGATGCCTTAAAACGTGTTGCTCAGAAGAGATCTCCACCACCTCGCAGTCTCATAGATTTGTGAATTGCTTTGCAGGATTCATGCTGTGAATTACCTTCAGCATACCTTCAGCCATTAGTCGAGTCCATGCACCATCGTACTGCGGAACTTCTGTGTGCTTGCGAGGACCCTGCACGATATTGGGCAGGTGTACCAGTTGTTTTTTTTGGCTCTTCAGTGTACATTATACACACACACACTATGAAATGAGATAGAAGAAGCGATATATTATTTATCCACATCAGACCGAATTTAGTATGTTAGTATCAGACCACAATTTCGTAACAATTATATGCTCACAGTAACGGTGTATGAAGCTTCTTTTAACTGCCAACAACGGAAAACCTACTTCCGATCTACATACTTCGTAAGCATTTTATGGTCATAATCAATGCATGACCATACTATTGTATCGTTCTTAGTTTCTAAGTTTTCTGAATATCATTATATTTTTTTAAGGATTACTAGTTTAATCTTTAATGGGTTATATTATCCCAGGGGAAACTTAGATACAGCTGGTCATAAGAGACATGCATCAGGCGCTTTGTCTCGCGATCAGGTATGAGATGACTGTGTGGCCCCCAACTAACAACTAGCGGGTTGTCCTAGACAAAGGCGGACGTGGTGCTAAACAAATTAAACGTTACGCTAGGGGAATGGTGTCGACGTCCTCCGTTACCTGTTATCTGTATATAATATATTTATAGAAGTACTCTAAAGCTAGCACTATTTTAACGGTGGTGGCTGAAACAGAGACTGTGTAAGTATCAGATTTTCCTGCCACATTTGCAGATGGAACATACTAGTTCGCAGTAAGTATTTAATGTCAATATGCTACACGCATGAATGAGCACTAATCAATAGCCTTCTTCCAAATAACTGCTACGACAAATGGCAAAATAATTCAGATCATTAAGTGCATAAATAAATTGTTATCTGCATACAACAAAGCTTCCGCTATATAATAGAGAAATTTAAGCAATCGTAAATCCGGTGGGTATTACTTATAGGATAAATCATTATAAGGTATTTCTCCCACTTTAGGCATGCCTTGGTGGTGTAATGGCCAACATGCTCGGCGCGTATTCGAGTCCCGGCGAGGGCATTGCTCATTTTTCCTGTCTCCAGCATCAAATTAACCTAATGTCTCTACAGTGGCTTCCGAACTAAAAAAGGTGGAGGATGATGATTCTCCACCACCAGGATTTGGGGATTACGGCCGTTTTCTTAGCATAGCTTCGTGGTGTAATGGTCAGCACACTCGGCGCGTATTCGAGAGGTCCGAGGTTTAAGTCCCAGCGAGGGCATTGCTGATTTTCCAGTCTCCTTCATAATAACCTAACAAATCCCTGACTTTGTTCCTGACAAATGAAACTGTAGAGACATTAGGATTATTTAGAAGCAGGAGAGATGAAAAATGAGCAACGCCTTCGCCGGGAATCGAACCACGGACCTCTCGGTTACGCGTGGAGCCTGATGACCACTACACCACGAAGGCACGAGAAGAAGGCGGGAGAAATGCCTCATATACTTCCCCTTTTAAAGGGCGATTGGAGATTAGAGGCCCAGTCGCCAAATCGTGATGGTGGAGAATCATCATCCAGCAGCTTTTAGTTCGGGCGCCACTTGTAGAGTCATTAGAAGCAGGAGAAATGAAAAATGAGAAAAGCCTTCACCGAGAATCGAACCACGACCTCTCGAATACGCGACTAGCGTGCTGATCATTACACCACGAAGGTATGCGAATAAGGTGGGAGAAATACCTTATATACTTCCCCTTTTAAAGGACGACTGGGGTTTGGGGGATCAAATCGCAAAGTCCCGAGGCTAGTGTAGAGAATTCGGTTTTTTGGAAGCAGGAAACGTTAAAAATGAGCAACGCCTTCGCCGGGTATCGAACCACGGACCTCTCGGTTACAGGTCGAGTGTGCTGACCACTACACCACGAAGGCATGCTAAGAAGGCGGGAGAAATACCTTACAAAACAAACACAGATATAAAATTCTGGTTTCAAATTCAAATTTATTCAATTTGCGAAGGAAAATGGAAATCGTGTTGCAACAATGATGTTCGGCACCGGTGAAAGCTCCGTACGTAAGTGGAAGAAAATGATATTAAAATAATTAATATGCCAAAGAATGAATATGTTTTGCGGAGTAATAAAATGACTTATCCTAGAAGAAAGTGTTGCGAAATCGGTCCTAGACAATTATCAGAATCGCCAGTAACAGCATTCAGGTACAAGTAGAAGTCAATTTTTTGTACGCTCATCTTATCCTCATTTTTAAATCTATCATTTTTATATTCCGCTCACAACGGGCACCCGTAAATTTCCATCTCATTTTATGTATTAGAAATACTCGTAATACGCCGGAATATATGGCAATTATTTAACTTCCTCTCACCCTTCGAAGTTTTCCGCAGATGTTCATGATCAGGACATGATGAAAAATTAATTTCAGTGATAAGAAAGCCCTAGAAGCCTATACGTCTTTTATCTGCTTGGCGAACACGACGTGTCCTGTGTAGACAGTGAGTTTGACTGCAAACTGTGTCCTATGGAGTGCAGCAAAGACGACAAGATGAGAAGGGTTAAAATTACCCTTTATTTTTCACGTTTTCACAGTCGCTCCCGCACTCCGGGATACAAAGACCAACCCTTTGTGGTCTGAAATATAAAAAAAATATATAATATATAAAACTACTAACTAACTAAAATTTAAATAAGAGCTAACTTAATATTTTACACAGATGACTAACACTAAGACTGGCCTTTTAAATTACAACGTCTGTAGTACGCAAACTGCGGAAAACTACAATACGTCTTTCGCTTTCAAAAGGATTAAAACCTCTGGCCTTAAAGGCGGTTAGTAACTGATGGCAAGCTCGGGTGAAGGCAAGCTCGGCTGATGGCAAGCTCGGGGTGCTCTTGTGGCAAGATGGTTTACTCTCTCTCCTTCTACTCTACTCTTGGCAAAAAGCCACAACTTAAATACTTAAGCGTTAGCAAGTACAGTTTGCATAAACATATTCACGCGTTCATTCTGGCCGGAAGTGGAAAATAAGAGATGATAGTAACGTTTTAAAATAAAATAAACCTTAGTCAAGCTTAAGAGCCTTACAATATTACATGGAATTTAAATCATGACGTCTTACGTATAAACCCGAAGTGTCAAAATTTTGTTTCCTGGTTTGGCAACAAAAAGATTATTTACGAACTGGTTGTCGCTTGGAAAGAATGAACTAAATTTAATCTATTCGGAAATATTTGATATATTTTCTTTTCAGATTACGTAGAACTTATAAACTTTGTTTTGTTCGCTGCCTATTCTTCTGGCGGGTGTGTCTTCTAGTATTAATATAAGCACTGACTGACGGATGTTTTATTATAAGGAAGTAATTTAACTAAGGATGAATAGAGTGAATTACATCTTATGTTATCGATAAGGACTTTTGTCACTGTTATATAATAGATGTTATTAATACATATATTTCGGAAGTGGCAAAAATTAAACCTCGAGTAAAAGTTGCGCGGAACGTTGACTTTCCTAGCTCCGCCTGAATTCAGATGTAAAATGCATTTATATTCTTAGTTTCCAGTCTCAGAATTACTGTATACATAATTTTGGTTTCTTGAAAAAATTTTTTAAAAATTTTTAAATAAATAAAAAATTTCTGCTGGTTAGAACTTTGGAGGTATCAGTGAATTTGTCGGAACGAAACTTGTTTCTGGTTGTCCAGTTAATTGACTTTGTTTAAAGCTTTAGAACACTTTTTCCTTGACAAGTTCTGTTTGGAGCTTTGAATGAAAGAAAGTAACTATGGTTTAGAATCTAATTTTTTTTTGTATTTTTACCTTTCCTATTCCAAAAAGCCTTTTTTTTTCTTCGTTTAATAATTTTGAAAAGTTCATGAAAATAAGGAGTGGGTAGGGAGGGGATTATGGTTCCTACAGATCCTTGAAAAATTCTCTTCTCATTTTCATTTCCTAAATTTGAAGTACCTAAAATATACACTCACGTTTCTATCCGCTGTCCGGCGTATGGTCACTTCCAATCACAACAGCGTTAAGGCTCCGGTAAGCGTCTCAAAACATCCCAAGAACGAAAATTTAAAAGTTATTCAATACCTAATCCGGATCAAAACGCCGGAATAAGCGTCACATTAGGCAACGCCACAAATTTCACCCTTCCCGACTACGACCAACTTGATAGAGGTTAAAAAGAATGGAGGGGAATAAGCAGAACAAAACAAACAAAGGGGGAAAAAACTTGATCAATC